>JAOXXN010000137.1:12501004-12526746 GCA_026770055.1 Myrmophylax atrothorax
GTGCCAGCGCCACCCCCGGGGCCGCCCGGGCTCGCACAGAGGGGGAAGGCGGATTAGTCCGTCTGCTCCAGGTTTAATAATCTGAAAGGTTCCGGTCATTCCCAAACCGCATCCTTCATGCAAACGTACCTACACGGAGCAGAGGGATCCCTAGGGGAAAAAGAGATGCGTCACTGACAAATGTTTAGCATTAGAGTGTGGATCAAAAATGCGGTTTGGGTTCTTCTGCTTCAGTCCCTCCTCCAAAATCTGGTTTGATTTTCCAGCTCCCTCTCCTCTTGCCTAGCCTCTGTGATTAAACACACAGTAAATAGTAGTCAGACCAAAATTCTCTAAGCCTGTGACTTTTTTTGATGCCAATAAATCCCACTGCACCTTCTCTTCAGCTGCCCTCAATTTCCTTGACTCTCTTAAGCTGTCATGTGCATCTGGACCCAGCTCCCACTTCCACTGCAATATTGTCTTCTCTTTCAGAGTCCTACCACAAAAGCTGCAGACCATGAAATCTGCATGTTTTCTGAAATTTTTAGAGCAATTTAAAAATTTGATTACTTTACCCTCCCCCTTTAGAAATCCCCAGCCTGAAAAAAATTCTCTTTAAAATGTAAAAAATACTGATGTTTAAGTTTTAATTTCTTGTCAAAGGGGAAAACTAAAAATTAGGAATATTGTAATACATTTTTAATTAGGAGGGGAGGAAACATTTTGCTTGAAACATACAGACCAATGCAAAAGTGAAAAAAAAAAAACAAAACCCTTATCTGCTCATCAGCAAATCTCCAGCCTCTGTAAGGTAATTTGAGTTTTTGGTATCTTTTTGTTCCAGCACGAAATCTCTTCCACAATGTGTCCGGTACATCTGTGTTTTCTCTCATTCGAGCCAGAAGCACCATGGGGCAGACACAGTCTTTCATGATATATTTTTCTAGGCAAGTATTTAATTTTCTTTTCTGTGGTGCAGAATACAAAGTAGTGTGACATGGCAGATTCTGGTGATTTATCACAGAGGAATTTAGAGGTAGCAAATAATAAAATTCTATTAAATGAAGACAACCGTGGGGAGTATAAGTGTGAGGTTAGAAGCCGCTGGGTTTTTTTTGCTCACCGGATCATCACTCTACTCAGCCATTTGGGAGAATGAAAGCTTTTGAAATAAACAAAGTGCTGCTGTCAAAAGCAGAATAGTCTAAAGTGCAGAAATTAGAAGAGTAAATGGAACTGGAATTACCATGGGGATAGGAAGGAGGCAAAATGTGTATCTAGCAGAATTTGGGGTCTAGCCAGGCATGTATTTTGCAGCAGCTCTGCCAGGGAGACGGATTGCTGCCCACTGCTCTTTGCTGCCCCTACTGATCTGCTGGCGGAGCGGGTCATGCAAGCACTCCCCGATTTATTTCAGTTCCAGGGAGGCCAGGTTAGTTTAGATAAACAGTCAGTCTTTGCTAATCTAGTGCATTTTGAAAAAATAGGTTAGAGGAAGCTTGTATGACCAGAGCTACCAGCAGAATCGTAGGGGTTTGGGTTTCCTGATAACCACCCAGACACAGGCTGCAGTTCAAGTGTCTTCCACTGGCACAGCTGAAGCTGGAAGAGCATATCTGTTCACCTCCTGAAGAGAACTAGATTTCTGGTCTGCTAATCCCATTTTCCACTACATATTCAGGCAAAATAGCCCTTCGATGGCTGGAGATCCCTCTGTGCTTGGTTCCTTCAGTAGTATTAATTTGGCAAAAGTAGCTGAAGAGAAAAGTGAATGTTAGTATTTGGAGCCTGATCTAAATAGAGTGTTTAAACAGCATAGCAGTACATAGCCCCACTGTATCTCATCCTTTGCTGCTGTTAATACTCTGAGTTCTTAAATCAGGCAGTTCCAAGCAGCTTTAATTTAGTCAAGGGCCAAGCAGCTATGAATTAAGGAGCCATAGGGCTACAGCTTCCAGCAATCTGTTCTCTCCCAAATGTCCAATTAGAAGAGATAACACATTCAGAGATAAATTCCTGGCAAGACCTGGATGAGATTTTGCTTGTATCAACAATGTGGTCAACACTTTGAGAATGATGTATGAAAATAATGTGAGACAAAGATCTGAAATGTTTAAACAAGAGATCAGTTATGGGCCTCTCAGAGGTGGTAAAGGTAAATTATTAAAGAATTTGTAATTACATTCATATCTAATTATTAATAAACAAGGATGGCTAACAGATGCTGCAGCAGATTTACATTTCCTAAGGAAACAAGAAAAATTATAGAAGAAAATCAAGATCAGCAAAATGATTTGGTAAGGAAGCTGGAATGCCTGTACATGACAAAAAATCTGTCAAAACTATTCAGGAGGAAGCACTAAAAACAAAACAAAACAAACAAAAAAAAAAAACCAAAATAAAAAAAGAGATTTCTTTGCAAAGTTTAGAGGCACTAATAAATTGAAGAAAGCTGACACAACACCTACAGTGAGAATGGAATTAACAGAAGTTTCAACAAGTTGAAGATCGGGATCAGACCAAAGTTTTAACTTCTGATTGATGTCATTCAAGTGACTTCACCAGTATAAAACATGCTCAACATGAAAATACCTTGTTACCTTACACCTATGAATAATCCAGATCACTACAGTGAGACGTTTATCAGAGAATCTAAAATGTATTGCTTAGAAAAATTAACATCAAAGCACAGACTAAAAATCATGGCAAGTAAACTGGACAGAAGGCTTGGAAGAAGTAAGAGTGGGTAAACAGGGACAATTGTAGCCCCAACTGATTTAAGAACTGTGGAGATACCAGAAAAATATTCAAAATTCAAAGTGTGATTAGCAAACAGTGTGACAGAGAGAAACTACAGAAGAGATAAAGAATTGGCTTTGATTTTTGAGACAAGAGATATTTGAAAATGGAGTGAAGAATCATGAAAATATATTTTGGAGGAGTATTTCTTGTTTACTTATGACCTGAAAAAAAATTGCTGAAGAAATTACTGAACTTTTCACAGAAAAACTATTAATTTTGACCAAAAAATATGTAAAGTGATAAAAGAAATTTGTATAAAATAGAAAATAAAGTCTAGTAATTAATTGCTAGAAAACATAACACTGTAGAAACAATTAAAAAAAAAAAAAAAACAGAACTAAACCAAACCAAACCAAAAAACCACACTTCTTTATCATGAATTTTGAAACTACCGAACATAAAAAGGAAAGAAGAGGAATGCAAATGAAATCTTCTTTATCTTTTCCTCAAGGTCAGGATTTTTTTACGATGAAGGAGTGCACTCAAATACTTTTAAGCACAGCCAAGGTAGCCTGACAAAAGTGGAACATTAGTGTTGCCATCCAGCATTCAAGAAGTCATAATCAGCATCTGTACTTGCCCTTACTTAAACATTTGGGTACAAGGCTATATTTACACGAAGCTCATTTGGCAGTGCAATTTCATTAGCAAGAGCACTGAAGTCACTTTCTTGTTCATCAGCATGGCAGCACAGACTGGCCAGGGCAGAAACAGTGAAAGGCACTGGATACTGTCAGGTTTTAATCATGATGTTATCACACTCAGATGGCATCAGGTCCTTCATATACTCTGAGTACAATGTAATGACTTTTCATAAGACCACTGTCACACCACATTTAAAACATATCTCAGAAGACTCTGAAGACAATTTCTATACAATTTTCATTAAACATTAGCATTTACCAGATGTTATTTTCTACTCAAAACTTCACAAAATTTCCTACCAGGGTATTTTCTCCTTATAAGTAAGTAAGAAATTGCAATAGGCACAAAGACAGTGAAGTGCAGTATTTTGATTCCTTATGTATTAAATACTTGTAGAAGAGATTTTCTTCTCCATATAGAAACAAATGTCTGTATATTTAGCATTGAAGAAAACTGTTACTCTCAGTAGGAACAGATTGTATTTAGACATAGAATACTTTCCATCCCCTAGAATCCATTCAGACCACTTCTTCTGCCATTGTGTGCCAATTATTTCTGTCCAATCACAAGATAAAACTCATCCAGTCTCCCATTTGCAAACCTCAAGTCCCACTTCTTCATTTACACCCAAAAATATCCTGCCCTCTATTTCTTCCACATCCCTTTGACAATTGCCATGATTACACGGATGGCAAAGCATTATTAGGAAAGTCTAACAGATTCTAATTGTTTGTATTGCAAATGTTTCTCCCTGGTGGAAAAAAGAACTCTAATCATATTGTCTCATTACTCATTCTTTACTCTTCTTCCTGTTGTCTCTATTACTTTCTCTCCTTCTGTTCATTCTTCTTTCCAACCTGCTTCCCCAAATATACTGCCATGCCATTTTCTTTACTCTTCCTTGCCATGCAGGGAAGCTCATTGCTTTCCCCCTTTTATCTCTTGATGATGTCACTTCTCCTCTAACAGAATCTGCAGTAAAATCCTTCTCCTCCTCCTTGCTTCCTACAAACCATATGCAAAAGCAGGTGCAGAAATCATAAGATGGAAAAAGACCCCTGCAGTGATCAGGTCTCTGCATATGGTAGGTAAGAACTCTGATGAAAGAACATAGGCTGAAAACCCTTTTGGACTGATAGATCCTGTTTCTAGCAATAAAGCAAAAGTTTCAGTAGATTGAAATATTGGCTGTTGTATCAACAGCCTGGTGGTGCCTCGAGGCTTTGTACCAAACTGAGGTCTCACAACTGTTTGGGTGCTCCACAAACACAGTCAAACTAGTTCTCTCCCCAGACACCCCTCAGTCTAAACAGATCAAATATGTAAAGAGTGGGAAACAGGAATATTGAAAGGTCAAAAGATTTGCCCAAGGAAACAGAGTAGATCTTCTCTGTGATTACTTATTGATGGCTTGTGTATTTATTGTCATTATTTATGCCATGGTCACGTAGTAATGAGAGGAAAAATACTTTTTTTTTCCCATGCTTTCAGATCATTGTCTGTAACCTCTTTGCAACTAAATATGTGAAATACGTTTTGCATATTTGATTGCATAATATTGATTATCTCATCATTAAATTACAAAAAATCCATTCTATTTTGCCACTGGCAGATACCACACTCTGTCTAAATCACTGCATTTATCTCAATGCTAACAAATGCACAGCAAAAGGGGCAAGTTGTGAGTATCTTATGTGGTTTTTCTTTGAAAGAAATCGCCTAAAGAAGTTTTGTAGTTTAGGTGTGGATTCTCACTCCCTACACACTGTGAAGAGTGCTGTCTCTCCCTGCATGTCTGATCCATGTGGATTAGCACAGGAGAGGGGGCAAACAGGTGGATTTTCTTTCCCAGAAAGCCTCCCAGGTAATGCAAGCATTAGAGGCACTGTTCTCAG
This sequence comes from Myrmophylax atrothorax, assembly GCA_026770055.1. Classification (NCBI taxonomy): domain Eukaryota; kingdom Metazoa; phylum Chordata; class Aves; order Passeriformes; family Thamnophilidae; genus Myrmophylax; species Myrmophylax atrothorax. The sequence goes on from JAOXXN010000137.1 coordinate 12,506,329, forward strand.
GAGTAGAGAATGTCTTCACAAGGTTTGTGATTTAAGAACATTTTAATGAATTTAAATATAAAGGAGAAAAAAATGCCATTTGAATGTCTTAAGGATTTTCATTACAAAATAAAACACATATTTAGAAATGTCTGGTAATAGCAAAGAAACATGTTTGATAACTAGTTACCAATGCAGTTGTAAATTAGTGATGTCAGCAACTATGAAAATGCCTTTTTTTCCACTAAACTTTTAGAGTCCAGAAAATTACTAGGGGCTTGTTTAGAATTGTGGCCTGGTGTGTCATTTTAAACAATAGGCAATGTCAATAAATAATGATGTCATTTAGGCAAAGAGGGGCTCCCTTTGTTTTCAGAGTATAAGCTGGAAAGCTTGAAACAAATTGACTGCTCTCTGCTTAGCTATAAAGTTTTGAGAAATGTTAACATTTCTATTGTTCTAAAAGCAGAGGATGTTTGGGGGGAAATCATAACTCAAAACCAAGTTGTCTCTCAAGAACAGAGAGCTTTCCACACATTTCTTTTGTTATGAGAAATAGCTGATGATACTTGGGTGCAAACAGCAAACACATTCAAATAGCTGAGGAAATGTAACCTGTAATTTGGGTATTTGTAAGAGTGTAAGCACCATCACTTTCTTCCCAAAAATCACAGATTCATCTTCTAGGCACAGAGAAACATGCTGAAAGTCAGTTGCAATATAATCATAACACTAAGACAGATTTCCAGAGAAGTTGAAGGTGCTCAGATTCTTTGAGAAACTCATCAAATGCCAAAATAACTAGTTCCACAGGCTGAAAATAGGATTCTTGTCTGCTTGGACACTTTTGTAAACCCCACGAGGTATTCTGTAGGTCTGAATATCTAAATGACTCCACTCATCCAATGTTACCCTAGTAAATCTGGTTTTGTAACCATGCAAAGTGCCTGACATTTGTATCTGACCATAACTACTGCAGCCACTCAGCTTCCCTTGACTTCTACATTTCAGATAAAATACACACGAATTCCACCAAAGCTCATTCTGCCACCACCATTTGACAAAATTTGTGTAGAATCCATTTCTTACCCATTATCTTTTGAGACACACCTATCAAGCACAAATTTCTTGAGAATTGGAAACAAATATAACCCATATTGACTGGATTATTGTGCTTAATTAAATTAATTTTTTACTAATAAAATAAAGGGGAAATATTCATGGCTAATACTGCAATTTTTAAGTTTTAAGAAAAACCATTTTTTTCCTCTGACTAGCTGTAAGATACCAGGGAAAATTTATCTTGTGTATTATCTAATAGGCCTTCCAGAACTAAAGACCACAGGAGGTAAGGCTAACAAAATTAATATGCAAAGAAGTTCAGCACTAGGGACCCATAATTTTCTTGCAAATGGTTTCACTTTAAGGATGAAACAACACAAGACAATACCAATTTCTTTCTTTTTTTTTGCAAATAGATGATGCTTTAAAAAAATTAACACATGACAGCAGGTGGGAACAAACTAGAGAAGTGGATATTCAAAGTAGAGAGTGACTACAAATTTAATTCGCTTAACATTTTACTAACTGATTTGAATTCACTGATATGTTAAAACAATGTCAGGAGATATATTTAATTAAAATAAGATTGGTTGTCATTCAGACATGAAGTAAACATTTAGCATACCTAGTGAATTATTAAAGAGAAAGAAATAATCTGACCTTCAGAAAGCAGAATCATAAATAACAAAGACCGAGGAAATTCTACTTGGCCATGTTTGAAAATTATGTTCATTTTTTCCTTGCATTAAATAATAACTGTAATAGTAATTGGTACCAAATGCATTATTAATTAGAAGTTTTTAATGGAAAAGGAGTGTTTTTATTGCAGTAATAGATTTAGACCATATTTGTATATGCAAGATTATTATGAAACATGATAAGAGAAAGTTAAACTATTCTCACTTTCATGTATGGAATTAACATGGGCATTTAAGGTTGTCTTCTTTAGATCTGCTTTGTAAGATGTCAGCAATAACTGAGTATTGTTTCTTGTAGTAAAGAGCTCATTGTGATTAGATTTCAAAAATATATGCCTGCACCCCAGGAAATGGTTCAATATAATAGTACTCCCATCAATTCAAAATAGGTGAGTGTCAGACAAGCTTCGAAGGTAACAAATCAGCTCAGCATAACTCAGACTTTTAAAATGGAGAAAGGATACATATCTTGGCCTAAGCATGTCATAATTTGATGTTTATATTTGTCAAATGTTGTATATTGCTGTCAATAAAACATACTGACAAAAACACTGTCTTTGAAATGAACCCTATCTAAAATATATTTTTTATATTCTTATCATTCTTTCACATAAGAAAAGCTTAGCTCTTTGAAGTTAAATTCATCTGAAAAATAGGAGGAAGTAACTTCTGATAAGGATTTTTTGCCTTTAGTCTTCGCAAACTGAAAATGTTTTGTTCTCTGCATACCATAGGAAAAAAATTATAAATGTGCATAACCTGTAATTAAGTAGTTATAATTATATTAGTAATTTCTGACTATCATAATTCTTCATATTTCTAAGGATGTACATGTTTGTACTGGTTTCAAAGACTGTTGTAAGTATAGTTTCCTTAGAATAACATTTTTTAAAAAATTAAAAGCAGTGAGAGAACACACAGTAACAAACAGCAAGAGACAGAACACCGGAACTTTTCCCTGAAAATCACCAACATCAAAATTTAAAACAATCCCATAAAAAGCTTTAGTTTGCACATGTAGTATTTTGTATTTTTGCAAAATTCTATAAGGTTTAAGAAGATCCTAACATCTTCTTGCTAAAATCAGCAGGAAAGTCATGAAGGTACAATTCAGTATAAAGATATGAAAGACAAACAATTTTATAAGAGACAAATTAGATTAGTAGATCTATACACAAAGAGATCCCTGAGTTCATCCACATGAACTTTCATTGGTCTTACTGAGAACACATCATTTAGTAAGAAATCTGATCAGGTCCATAACTTTGTACTTATAAAACAGTTATTATACCATGTTAAAGTAAAACAATTTCCTGAAATCAATGTATAGGCAACATTCCTTGAACAAGACCCATTCAAGGGAAGGAAGCCACTCACTGAGGAAGTCAAGTGTGTTTCAGGGTTTCCAGGGCTGTACTGTGGTTTGATGTGTCCTATCCTGCTCACCCTTCCTAAGCTTTTTTTCTTCTTTTTAAATATTTTCAAAAAAATAATTCAGTTATTTAAATCTGAAAATATATATAAATAGGATTTAGTGTGGTGATTATCCATTTTTAGGGCAGGTTAAATTTAATTCAGATACTAATTCGGAGCTTTGATCCTGAGGCCATAATAATGATAGCAACAAAAGTAAAATGCATTATTTATAAATTTATACTATTGTAAATTCAGATACTTCTAAAGACTAAAAATCAAGCTCCATTTGTTCAATATAAAAAGACTTTGAAATGTAATCTGCGTGGGTTGATTGATGTATTTCATGATTTTTGTTCCTTTTTCTGTACAAACGTGAAACATGCTTGATAGTTTTCTAAGTACAAATAATTTCTTCCCTTTCCCTTTGTGCTCAATCTATTATCTTTTACAGTATTTAACAAATTAATGTAGGCAATTTAAAATTGAATTACTTTATCCATAATCAAATTAATTATATATCAACATTTTCCAAGGCCATAGAATATTAATACCTAATAATAGCAATGTTGGCATTATGCTGTAACAGCTAAAGAATCTTCTTTAAGGGACAGTAAGACAATAATGGAGACTGACAAAATTAAATACAATATTAAAGTTATTCCTTTTATATTAGGCTTCTTTAATTTCTCTAGATCATATCCTTGTAGTCAGCAACTGGGATAAAGTTGGGTAGTTAGAGGAGGTTTTGTTAGCCAAATAAAGTTACATTTCTTCTTAAATTGTTCATGTCATTTGAAGAAAACAAAGTTGCTAAAATTTGCACTCTTAGGTTATTTAATTTAAAGGTCTATTTATCCCTCACATAAACAAAAATCACATTTTCAGGTGTTTCTGTGACCCCTCAGAGCAGACTGACAACATGTTTCAGCTCTCAACAGCTGCATAAAATGTTCCTGTATGGAATTCCCTCTGTCCCAACACAACAGCAACAGTCAAAATTTCATATGCTCAATAACACAACAGAGTTTATTGGCTTGATTATACAACAATGCTAGTCACCTTTGAGACCTAATCCATATTTTTCCTGCAGAGTCTGGCTGCTGAATATCCAAGGACAGGATCTCTGTCTTTCAGCACTCTTGCAGGACCCCCCTGAAACCTGGATGCCCATGACTGGGCAGCATAGTTACACAACTTCTTCCTTCCCATGCAGCTCCTGAGCCACAAGATTTCCAGAAAAGGTAGTGGAAAGAACAATATTGCTGTTCTACCCAGAGTCTGGATAGGTTTGTAACTAATATCGCACCTCTGCTGTGAACCTGCAGCAGCAGGCTGAGCATCCTTGCCCTCTCCTAATCTGGCTAAAATCTGGCACCTCAAGGATCAGCCTTTGCAAAAAGTCTGGAGAGTGTTTTCTCAGACTCCTCTATAAGAGCTAGTGGTCCAAATAAATCACAAGCCTAAACCTTCAGAGAGTGTAGTTAAACTCCAAATGGCCTGCTCATCCCAACCTACTGTTAAATGCTAGCTAGAACCCAGTCCTAGAAGCCAAGGGAAGGATTCACTTCCTTGTCCTCTCACTCCATCAGAAGTGTGACAGCTTGCTGTAAAATTAGAGTGGAAGTAGATGAGAAAACTTCTGAGTCACAGCAATAAGACCTTCCCAACAAGACTCCTGCAACCACAGAGCAGCAAGGTAGTGAATAGAGATGCTGCTGCCACAAATGCTCTTTCCTTCCAGCTATTCCCAACACTCATGCTGCAATCAGGCAGTCCTGTGGCATCTTTCTTGCCAAAACATTTCTACTATTGCAGTGGGTTCCCCCAAGAAAGGAAAAAGAAACCTTCTCCTCTTCTGTTTTAAACACAGTTGAGCGTGTCCCATCTTGATATAACAGCTGGACTGCTCTGATGTGGAACATATAAATATATAACCTTAAAGGACAACTGCTTGCTCATGTGGTTTTGGCTCAGTATTGTCATCTAGGGCTAATGTTTGATATTCTGCCCTGATTCTTAGAGGTCTCTGTTCTTCAAGCACCCTTAAATTTAAAAGAGAATTTCTTTTTCATATACTTTCCTTAAATCACATTGTGAGGTCTTTTACATCACTGTTCAGAAAAAGAAGCATTAAACCATATAGTAGGTTATCTAGGGTCCAAGCAAAACAAGCAAGCGTCTTGCTTCCAAACTAAAAGTGTACATAAGAGCAAAAATTTACTATGAAGAACTACAAATTTAAGATGCAAAGTAGACTTATATCAAATTAAATTTCATGGAATATAAGGTATTTGTTTTCTTTATGAGAAAGAAATATTTCCGTGTGTTCTCTATATTTCTGTGTGTTCCACGATATATGTGGAATACAGAGTTTCAAATTGAATTTTACATGTAACAAATGTGGTGTGTATTGCCTAAATTCATAACAATCTTGGGCTAAATCTGCATTACAATTATTATAGTGCAATTTTCCCTATCAAGAAATGCTGGACTTACTGTTTACCTTTCAGTTGATTTTATTTGCCAGATTATACATGAAATGGTCCCATGGGCTTGCTGAATATATGGGTGCTAACAATGAAAAATGTGCATAGTTTTAATACCAACTTTGTAAATTGCCTTAATAATAGCCTGTATAATGTAATAGTATTTTCAACCAGTACTTTTAATTTCTAGCTCATAAAGTCTTTTCATTGAACCCCAAGGGTGTAGCTATAAAAGTAAGATTTAATTTTGTATATAATGTGGCCTAAATTAGTTTTAAAGCAATAGGAGAAACATGCAGCTCAAAGAGATAAGACTGAAATTATTATAACTCGATGAAATTTCCTATAGCAAAATTAATCATTATTTCCATTTTTACATAATTTGACATAAAAATTATAAGACTAATGTAGATCTAATCAAGGTATATATTTTAAATGACTTTACCATAAATTACAGAGGCCATAAAGTGTTGCAAGCCATATGACAGCAAATGATTGGAAGATGCTTCCAAAGTTGACTATTTCTTCAATGAAATGAGTTAATAAATAAATGTTACTCCAAAACTACAAATGGTGTATTTATGCTTATATCTTTGACCAAAACTAGAAGTTCATACGCACTCTCATGGCTGTGAGTCTTGCCATGCTTGTCAACTGTCTGTGACATTTGGTCATTTTCCCTAAAAGTGCATCTCCTGGAGTCGCATAATTATGCAAAACCTCACTTTCCAGCTGCAGAGGAAATCTAGGAAGCATGAATGATAAAGCAGATAAAAGGAGACAGCACATTAAAAAAAGACCAGAAATTATTTTTTAATCCTTTCTTGTTTGATATATTTGTTCTGTTCATCTTTGTTCCGGGTCTTGACATATTCTTAGTTGCTTGGGTTTGGCAAGTGTACTCTCTTGGCCATTTTAAACACATGAAAAAAAAAATCTTGTAAGTCAGCTGCCTAGTACAAAATCATTTACTCTATAATTGTGTTTAACCAGGATTTATTTTTGAATACATTACATAAATCAGGGCTCAACATTTTTCCTGCTATGTTGGCTCTGACCGCTTTTCTATAGGAAGACATCTTTCTACTGTGAATAGTTTCTTTGGGCCTTAAAAACATTGATTACAGCTGTCTTTGGAGTTAAGTCTGACATGATATCAAGTCAGACAGGTAGAAGGTACAGGAGAATGAAAAAGAAGGGAAGATATATGAGAGTATCACAAGATTTAGGTTATTCCCACTATCTAGAATACTATTTAGAATGTTTTCCATGTATATTAAAGTTTATCCCACTAACATGTTTTATGAATGTCTCTCAGGTCTGTGCTATTAGTATCTGCACATCTTGGTTTTACTTGCAAGACCAGCAAGGTTTGGTGGGGTTTTTAATACCCTGAAAGGTCCTGAGGAAGAAAAAACAAAAAGAAAAATTAAAAGAAAACAAGTTAAGAAACAGAACTGGGCTCTGCTTCATCAAAACCATCAATGAATTCCAGCAAGGACTGACAGTGAGACATAGTGCCTCAGTGTGCTCCAGTACTGTGGTACCCAGGCACATTTTGGACCTTTCACATTTTGGACTTTGGAAAACTCTGCCCAAAGAATCCAGCAAGCTCCTGATGCTAGCACAAGGTTCTTAGAGTAAACAGGAAATGTTCCCCTGGTTTTGGTATGAACAGGCTCAGCCTCATCAAGAGTGACTTTGTGGAATATCCTCTGTCAATGGTTCTTTTTTTGAAGTTTATTTCATCTTTGTAAGTCTTATTGATTTTTGCAGCTGCTGGTGGTCTGACCCCAGGAATTGAATAATAGGCTGCAGCTCCTGCAACACCACCTCCTCCTCCCAAAGTTTCACACCCTGTATATTTTGAATAGCTAAATAGGCTTGTTAACTGTGTTTCTGAAGCCTTCCAACATATTTACTACAAACAAAAATAAGTATCTGTATCAAGCAATCTAAGTAATTACGTACATTAATTATACACTCACATATATATTTATATACACAGGAAGGGGGAAATGGTATATTAGCTGTATATTAAAATGGTGTTACTGGCATCCCAACCAATCATTTGCCCAGCTGGTGGGAGCATGGGAAGCAGATGTAGTGGCACTGCCTTTGTTGCATAAGACATCATGTTACTTGTCCCCACACATAAGAATCCACCTGTGCCATGGCACCGCAGGGCAGATTGTTCACCTCTCCTTATTGCACCACTTGGGTGAGATGTGGGCAAGACAAGCAGCCAGAGGGAGGCACAGGAAGGGTCCAGGACCACCACTAGACTGGGCCCTTCATGTGGCTGTAAAGTTGTCATTTTTGGAGTAGCAGCTGCAGCCTTTGGGGCAGCAACAAGGCATTCTCTGTAGCACTAGAGCCAGGAAACGGACAGATGTGAGTGCCAATGTCACAGGGTTCACCTTGTGTGACTGCAGAGCCCAGGAGTATATTTTGATTTTTGAGAAAAATAAACTGTTATAGTTCAGAGAGTCAAGCAAAGAGTAAACAAAATTCCAATCAGAAATACTTAGACTCATAGAATCATTAAGAGACCTTCATGAAAAACGAGTCCAGCCATTAACCTAATGCTGCCAGGTCTGCCCCTGAACCATGGCCCAAAACACCACATTTGGATGGTTCCTTGAATACCTTCAGGAATGGTGATTCCACCACTTCCCTGGGCATCCTGTTCCAGTGCTTCGCTACCCATTCAGTGATGGAATTGTTCCTAAAATCCAATCTTTTTTCACAAAGTGTCATCTAAGTGGGAGTTAAACTTGTCTGTGCCTTAACTAATTAATTCAATAAGATTGTATGACTGGCTGAGGACAACAGACCTTTAAAGTCAGTACATATTTTTAACAGCTGCACAAAAGTGTACATTATCAAACTTTCAACTTAATCTCTTTCCTAACTTATTTTTAGTAAAATTATTCCAAAACCAAGCAAACAAAGGCATGTTCTGATGGAAAAGCAATGGCTGGCTTGCTGATGAGGGACTGGTGTCTGTGCCACAAGTTCTACACTGAGGCTGGCATGGGTGCTGGGTGTGCAATGTCCCAGCAGTGCAATAGCTGCAAGGAGAAAAGTTGGTCTCCTAACATCAGCCACACATCCCCACAGTGGCACTGTAAAACACTGACTGTGAGCTACCAACAAAAAGACTTAATACTGCATTAGTTTGCATCTGAATAAGCACTTTTTGGTACATTTGTAGTTTTTACAGGAAAGGTACTTTACTCAGTCATTGGGGTGGGGTTTTTTTTCTTTTGTTTTACTGAATTTGACTGAAGGAATAATGGTTATGGCTGAAACACCAGTAGAAGGCAACCCAGGGGGACAGTGGCAAATTCAAATGCTGAGGATTTCTCATTTGCCTGAGATGGCATCACTGCCGGTAATCAAATAGCCAGGAAAAGGGCACAACTCTGCACTGCTCTGTTAGACAGGTGGGTTATCCCAGGCATTTCTCAAGAGGAAGAGCTGAGCTGGCACTTGAAAAAGAACTTATAAACATTGCCAGACAGGTTTTGAAAAGCTACCAATTTGCTTTGAAATTAGTAAGAGGTTTTTATTATTTGTTTTCTACTTCAGTAAAGATATTATTTTGTTGTGTTCAATAGAAAACAATAATCTTGTGAAAGTCCATGAAAACTTTTTCAGTTTTCCTTTTTACATTTGCAAAAATTTTAGTTATACAATCTGAAAATGAAAAGGGTATCTTACTATGAAGGATGATCAGTCACAAATGATAAGCAGCAAGTAGCGAAGTGCTGAAAATACAGGCATTATGATCAGCTTGCAAACATTCTTTGTGCTCAGTATTTCACTGAAGTGCTCATTGAGCAATCATGCATAATGAACACAATAGTAAAAAAAAAATCAAAAAACCAAACAAAACCAAAAATGAAAAAACATCACAACTTTGTTCAGCTAAAAATTGGAAAGAAAAAAAGTCAAATACATTATTCCATATGATCAGTTTTCCCCTGCAGTTACTGCTTTATCCTCCTCTCCACAGCAAGAACTACCAGGACCTGCCTGTTTTATTTCCTGTAGGGTTTGTTGGGGGTTTTTTGCTATCTACTAAAAGAGCGTCTCCCTCTCTATCTGCACCCTCAGTCTGTCTCATGGGAAATATTTGGTGGACTGCAACCAAGTTCCTCTTTACATGCGAGTACTCTAATCCCAGCAAACAAGAGTGCTTGTTTTTCAAAATAGAGAATTGAGCTCACATATTTCATCCAAACTAGATTTATATCAATGCTGAGATTTAAGGCAGAGATTTCTAGCTGTTCCCTCATGGGGAATAAGATGAAAAGAAAGAGTTAAAAATGCAGTACTTTGGATGAAATACATGCATTTGTTCAAGGAAAAAAGTTATAACAAGAAGATATGCACGCCTGATGATGAATGAAAGCCTGTTTGTACCTAATGTATCGAAGAAATTTTTCAAGAGCAGTTAATTTTGCCATTTCAATGTCTTTATGAGTTATCTGCCACAGAAGTACTTGTTTTAAAAAGATGAGTTGCCTGGCAACCACTTTAACATAGACCAGCTGACTTTTCTGAACTTTGGGAAATGTTTTATTCATCAGCTGGTATTCTTTGCTCACTTCCCTTCATTTCCAAATTCCCTTTTCTGATTGTTTACATGCTTTTTACATTCTGCAGAGCAGCTTCATGGTCTACCCACTACCATGGGATAATGGACACCAGTTTTTGCATAAAGTCACTTAAAAAAATCAACAGGCATTCATGTTATAACTTTTATTGCATACATAGTTGACACATCATATTACTTGACCCAAGCTAGCCTTATAATGACAGAATGTTTGGAACGGTTGTATTAATTTTTTTCTATTCATTAATTTACTAATCAATACCAGAGATGTTACTTTCCCCCAGGAACTGCCTGAAGATCTGTTGATATCAGTTTATGGGTAGGGAACTAAGACACGGGTAAACAAAGAGACAGAAAGACAAGAACTGTTTCAGATTACACCACTTGGAAAAATCACAAGAAATCAGGAGGGGGGGAAAGGAAGCATATAGAAGAGAAGTTCTTGCCAATAATGAAATAATTCTCAAGGGAAATAAAAGACGTCTCTCATTCTGAGACTTTTCCTCTATAATTTGTATGGCAATACAGAACCTGAACAGACCAAAAGAAAGACACTGACATTTTGACCCACCTAGCTTTTTGAAGCCTTCATTATCAAACACAGTTTGATAAAGGCACCCTCATGTGTTGGTTTAAATCTCCCTGTGGAGAAAACGTTGTTTGATCTCCAGCTAGGGGACTGCAGCTCTTGAAGTGCTCACGTGGAGTGGCATACCTTAAGGCCCTGACCGAGGAGCCAGTGCAGGGGATGTTGTTTTGGATAACAGTTTAGAATATGTTAATGATGCCCTGAAAGAAGTTTGCAGTGCTCACACCCTTGAAACCTGAGGTAAGATAGTTTTCTTATTTTGAAGCAGCACACTGTTCATTTTTAATGAGCTCTCTTGTTTAGGAGGGTGTTCTTGTTTACACATCTATGTATTGTGTGCTAAAGGTGCAACAAAAAAGCATTTCTGAATGGTTAAGTAAATGAAAAATAGGCAAATAAAAGCAGTATGACTGGCCTTTGACTTTGCACATGTGTTCTGGTAGGTTAACTTCATATTTTTCCTCTGGTTCTGACTTACTGCTTTCAAAGTAAGTTAAGGGAAATGGTTTACTGTTTAAGAAGAAACAATTATAAGACATTATATGTCATTAAAACTGCTCAATGATTGTCCTTATAAGGCCAGTAAGCAATGAACAGCATCCTCTGAGGGGGGTTTGCATTGGGTGCAGCATGCACATGCCCTCAACATCACTGTTCCAGGTGCTGGGGGAGGCACCAGCCCTGCTTCATGGAAATTACAAAGGAGTGTATCATTTGTGTCATCACTCACTGAATTAAAGTGCCCAAACAAACATAATGCCATTGTCTCCTAAACTTCAGATGTCCAAATGTGCTGGTCCAGTGTTGAGGTTTTTTTCACTCTGTCTTCACATGCAAGGTGACTGCAAGCACCTGCTCTGAGCAGTGGTCTTTGAAATGCGTTCTTCAAACAGAATGCTTTTTAGAACTTCTGCTGCACCTTGCTAAGGGGGATTGCATTAAGTGGGGGTTTGGCCTTGTTTATTGTCTCTTTTAGGAGACCTGTAAACTATCTGCCATTTTTCTGTAGAGCTGTATTAATGATAACATTTTTTCAAAAACAGGAGTGAAAACATTATCCTAAAGAAGTATGACCAAATTATTTAAGTCACTAGCAAAATTATCATTAAATTGAGTGGAATCTGTACTTTACTCTAGAACTTCATCAGAAAGACGCTTTTTGGCTCAGAAATACAAGACCAATGAAGGCCCGAATTTTTCTTGTTGCTACAAAGCTATGAAGTTCAAAGAAAAATCTCATATTTAGGTCTAATAAGTCCTGAAGAACATTACAAGTATACTAGCACATGTAATTTGTGTAAAGATTGAACTACAGGCACAGATGGGAATATTACTGAACCACTAGAGAGATTCATGTTCATGTATTTCATAAATTCAAAGCAATGAAACTCTCGGCTTCTCTGTACATGTCTTCCTCATGCATCCTAGGAAGTATGTATATGTCAGTGAATATTTAAATCATATTCATGTCCCTACATTGGCACACATACACCATCACACTTGTATTAAATTGCCTTTAATCTCTGGTTAGGAAAATCACCTTCCCCCTGCCTAGGAAACAGTAACAGAAGCTGTTAATATCCAACCTTTCCTTCAAGTGGGAGAAATGTTTTCCTAAAGGACATCCATGTTGTTTAATGGTCTTCCTATGCTCGAGCTTGGCCTTCCACACAGTTTGGTCTTTAACCCTCTCACATATAAAAGACTTCACACAGTGAAGCACAGACGTGTGAGACCCAGATGAAGCAGGAATGTTTTGAGCAAGTCTGAATGCTGCATCGCTCCACAGCTTTCCATTGTCACCTGGCCAGTGCAATTGGCGACACAGTTCTCCACAAAGAAAAAAATCTTCCTATTCCTATCTCAGTCCTCTGGTCATTTATTAAATAATCTGTGAGGTTTATTTTCTTGCCCTCTAGAGAAAGGGTCAGATTTGCCATATATCTATTAGTTACACAAAGTTGCCTAAAATTCAAGGGAAGCTTTTTTGCTTCCCTTAAAATATTTTTAATTTTCTTCAGAAAAACACAATAATAAAAAATTAAGAAGGCTTTGTTTGGGAGTCAAAATCATATAACAGAAAAAAAAAGCAAACTTTCCCCCAAATCTTCAGAAATTTTTAGTTTCCATCAGCATCCTGGGAAAAGCATGGGGGTTTCTTTTCCCCTGAACAGAAATTTTGTAGCAGGCACAACAGAGTTCTGTTTGTCCCCAAGCATACCCAAGGTGCTACTTAGATCTCACACATTTCAGATCTCAAAACCTGAGTTTTTGAAAGAACAATGTTCATAAAGAATGAAGGAAGTAAGGCATGAAAACATTCTTTCCTCTAGCACTGGAATTTTTTTATGAGGAAATGGAGGATGGCAACTAACAGGAGGATTTCAAGGTCCTTATAAATGCCCTATAGGTCTTATGAGAGGGGATCTACTTCTATTGTATTTGGGCACGCACACAAATTCCCCTTTTCCTCATCATCAAATGCCTGTCACTTCCCCCCCTCCTTGTTCTCCTACACTTTATATCAACCCCTTCCCTGTCCAGTTTCCAAACAGTTGCTCCACATCTGCTGCCCCTCTAACTTTGTAACTTGCCTAAGCCACTGCTTGTGGTCAGGTTCTCTATGCTTGGCTTAGTGTATCCAGCCAGGCTACTGGACCAGGCTGGAAATATCAGGCCAGCAGTGACACACATTGCTCAAAAGAGACAACGTTCAATGAGTAAAAAGGAAAAAGAACTGTTTTGCTTGGATATGGTTAAAATGCATCTTTTTTTTAAAATTTACTTGTTAGCCTGTTCTGTGTTGCACACCATACTGGCATGATTTATTTATGAATTTTTAATTTTATTATTATTACTATTGCTACCTATTACTAATATAGCTATTATATAACTGTTACACATCTACTACACACCCTTATATTTATTCTAAAACTGTCTCTCTGTCTATGGGGGAAGAAGCTGTCACAGGATCATCTGATCCCGAGTGATTGGATTAGTAGTAACTAACACAGACGGTGCCAGTTGGTGGACTCCTTACACCGCCTGTGCTGCCTGCTCTCCAACCCCAAATACATTTTTAGAAGTCTTAAGGAGACAACAATTAAGTGCGGTAATGGTTATTCTTAGCCTATTATCTCTCACGCAAATGCTGTTCCATAAATAAAACCTGAAGGATCTGTCAACACATGGAACTTACTGTAACATATCCTGATGGCTTAAAAATGAAATGGGATCTTCAGATTTGTTTTCAGCTGAGTAAACATGGTGATTTTTAGGGCAGACCTTCTGAGATATCCTGGGTTAGTAAATACGTGCAGATGGTAAAACAAATTGACATAATATTAATTGAGGCACTGACTATCCTTAAGAGTTATTGTTTTGAACTAAATCTGAGCTAGTTTTTCAAGGGAAAGGGATTTGTTGCACTGTAACTTGATATTATTAGTACAAACTAAATAATTTTTTTTCTATCCAAAAGGCTCTCAGTTTTCTTAAATCCAATAATAATTGATTCCACATTTTCCAAGCTATGTAACAAACAGCTTTTTTTATGCATAACTTGTATTCATCTTGGAACATGATATATTTTCAAAGGCATTATGAAACGAAGTGCATAAGCAGTAAGATTTGAATAGAACATATTATACCATTCAATCAGCTTACTACAGGCCATAGCCTTAAAAATAAAATTATACCAGTACTGCTGGCATTTGGGCTCCAGAGGGAGATGGTTAATTCTTCAATAAAAAGTAGAAGGATTTACATCTGCCCTGGCTGACAACATAAAAGATCAACATTTTTCTTATACTTAGGGCAAAATGTTCTCTCTAAAAATCAAGTTAATGCAATATTAAAGCTGCAGAGTTAAGCATATAAAAATGAGGATAGGCACAGCTAATGATGAACATTCAACCTTAATTCTATCCTTCGGTGTGTTTGCATTAAAACATGGTTTGCTATTGTGTGATCACTTCGTGAGCAATATAATTAAAAACAGTAAGCAGCAGTAGCTGTGGGACAATCATACCAAATCTTGTCATTTGAAAAGAAAATTTAAATAATTCTATTGTATACATGGTATATTCCAAGCTTTCACCTTATTATAGCTTGGGCAGGATTTTGTCTATAAAAAGAAATGCAATGTTTCTTATTCCTCACTTACAATGTTACTCTCAGACTCTTCTGATATGATAAGCAGAATAGAATCAGGGAACAGAAGCATAAAAGGAGAAAGATGCACTATATTCTGCAGATATGACATGAGTTCTCAATCTTCAGCAAGCAAATGAGCCAGTTCAAATACTAACATTTTATATAAAACACTTTATTCTTAAAAGACCTACTTCTCAAAAGCTGGAAATAATTTTTTCTTCCAACATAAACCTTTGAATAAATATAGTAAGATAATTCTTAATGAGCTACTTGGAAAAGCAATCCCATAATCTTCTCACAATGAAAATATTGTCATGTATTTTCATACTACAAATTTTCACCATGGAAATGTTACCAAACCAAAAACACTACTTAATGTGTCATATTTTTTAAAAATAAGTAACAAATATACTTGTCTCAAAATGTAAATCCCACCCTTGTTAAAATTCTTCCCAGTTCTTCTAGAATCAATCCAGCATATTAGTGAAGATACATCATATTACTACACTTTTTCTGTTCATGTTGGATCCTCCTCCCCACCCCAGGCCTTGCCTCCATACAGTTTCTGTGCCAACGTAATTAAATCAATTAGGAAAATGGTTTGGTTAAAATTGATGCCACCTCATATCACAAAAAAATATCATTGGTACAGAGTTCATTTGTACCACTGCTGCTTGTTTTTGTTAAAGCTATACTGTAATAAATATCTTTATAGCTAACACACTTGTGTCCACACCAGACTGTTACATTGATTTAAGCACTGACTGTTTTCCCAGCAATTTAACTAAATTATTAAAACAATGACATAGAAAGCAAAGCCTAGAGAGCAAGATGATATAAAACAAAAAACACTTTCACCTCTCTTTTTCATCATCTTTTGTTTGAATTTAAATCTTGCAGGTCATGTCTGTTTATAGTTACAAAAAGCAGCCACATTAAAAAAGAAGATTTAGAGGGCTCTGCAGCATTTGCCTCTTTCCAGTAAGAGCTACAAACACTAGAAATATAAAGTAATATTATCATTGGTTCTGTAGCATATTTTAGTTTCTTCTCCATTTTCAAAAAAACTCTGTAAAACTTTTTCTCATTATCTGTGATTTATTTCCTTATTCCTGGACCTGGAGTATAATAATGGTCCAGATGTAATAGCCTTGACCTTTGCAGCTCTTCTAAGGAAGGTCACAGAGAATTTTGTTGAAGTTATGAGCAAAGATTTCAACTAGAAACAACATGATGCACTTAGATTATACCTTATTTCAAAATATGTACTAGGGCTTTATCTACCGGAATGTACTTTTCTGCTGTGCCCTGTGGTTAGTCATAAAATCAGCACTTTTTTGCAAACAGGGAAACTGAGGCACATCGAGAGTGAATTACCACTGACTGAAACTGCCAAAGATGGAGTTAGAGGTCAGGTTTCCTGCATCCAGTACTCACTTCAACCACAGTCACATCCTTCTTCCCAGTGCTGTCCATGTCCTCCCACAACAAGACACAGTTATTATTTAAAAATTGACGCGTGGGAAGGATTGTGCAGATGAACACTGGTATTACTGCTCTTCTGTGGTGCTTATTTGAAAATCCCAAGGAATTTTCATCTCATTAGGCACTGCCCAGTAATAAATTTCTTGTCTCCACTCTCTTGCCTGCTTCATCCCATTGTCTCCTTTCCTAATGCACTGCAGATCAGGACTGCCATTTTTGGTACAGCTCTAAATTCAGTTCTCTCTTTCTAACTACAGAAGTTTCAGGCTGTTAAAAGGCAAATAACAGGAGTACTCCAGTTAAAACGGATAAGCAAGCTGCGACAAATTGAGTCTTAAAAGCATCCTTATCAGCAAGAAATTCCTCATGTCTTTCCTCCCACCATTTTGTCAAAATCATTAAAAAAAGAAGCGAAATGGCAACCACTAATATTCAGATTAATAAGGACCCTTATTATTCCCAGCTGTTGACTACAAGTGGCAATCCGTGTGCAGTCTTTGTACCCAATGTGGTTTTCACAATACCCATATTTGTTTCTGCTTCTCGGTCAAGCTACAGATAGGAACTGGGATATAGTAGGATCCGTGCAAACAATTTATTGTCTGTCTCACATTCAAGGAACTGCAAAAGAACATGAAAAAACAAGGAAGAAGGTTTCTGTCCATTAATCAGGACCTTATAGAGAGAAAGAATAGGGTTTTATTTGTTAATAGTGAACAGCAGTTCATGCTTTTAGGTTTCATGGGTTTCCATAAGGCACAGACATTCATATGGTTCTCACATTTTCTGCAAAGTCAAACACAAGTTTAAGCATTTACTCAGAGCTGTGAAGAATACTGTTTTCTTTGAAAACATTCACATTTTCCTCACTGTGCCATCTTTTTTAAAACACATCCTATGTTTACATAGCCAAACAATGTATTAAATATTAATACAACACATTTATATTGGTTTCTGCTTATTTTCTAGGGGAGCATAACAATATATATTGTGCAGTTTGACAAAATTACCTACATTATCTCCAACTACTTTTAAATTCCATCTTTCAGCTTCATAAGGATCTGGCTAATTGGGAAACTTAAACAAGCAAGTGCTCGTGTCCTCCCATGTGCTCCCAGGTCAGCCTGGCCAGTGGATGCCCAACCCCAGGGAGGGTTCCCGTAGTGAGATGATGCCGGGAAGGAGGCAGTGCCACCCACATGGCCACTCTCCCCATCATGGGGAGCGGAGGAGGTTTCCGAGTGGCCGTGGGATCAGGGCCAGCATGAACTGCGGGCATCGCATTCCTCTGCTCCCCAGCTATCACGGAGGTCCCAAGGGTGTTGCCACAGACTGCAGTAACTTAAAACAGCCTTGCTGAGTTTGCTGCTGGTGGCCCCCAGCCTGTGGGAGCATTGTGCACAGTCTCCTTTGAACACCCTCACTCATGGGTTTGGAGCCAAGCTCAGGCTGGCCACACACAAGGTTGGGAGCTGATGGAGGTGCAGCCCAGCTGCTGGTGAAGCAGCTCAGGAGTAGCCACAGTGTTGCTGCTCTTTAAAGAATCAAAGTGGTTTGTGTATAGGAACTTCACCTGAATAGCACTGTTTTGCAAAAGCAACATAAAGGTAAGACTTTTTGGGAAACAGCTTATGGGAATGGAAAAAACCTTATTTCCTGCAAATAAGGAACATGTGTTTACTAGTTGTTAAAATAGTCTTGTGTGTTAACTCTTTAAAGTCTAAACATTATCATCTATGTGAACGAAAAAAAAAAGATGACGATCACCAATATTTGTCACACATTTTCTACACAAAAGAGCCAGCTAATAAAATATATTGAAGAATACAGATACATTGCTAAAGAGGTGTGGTTTCACAATATTCTTGCTTTGCAAACTATTCTTCCGCTGCATAATTTTACAAATTATGTGAAAATGTTCCTATTGAAAGTCAATATGATTTATACTAATCACTCAGAAGCAACTGGAATGTGAAGAAAACCTGATGCATTTACTATTTGAAAAGCAACACTATATTTACGGACACAAACAGAAATCAAGACAACAGCTCTTGGGGAAAGAGATGCAAAAATTTTCAACGAGGGATCGCATTCTCTTCTTCACTAACTACATCATTAAAACTACAATATGAAACAGAGCATGGCTTTTTATTTGTTTGCTTATTTGGATGGTTTTATTTAAGTATATTCAGCTGGAGTCACTGATACTCAAATCTTGTAATACACTCTTACTGTTGTATTCAAACACCAGAGCAGGTTACCAACAACTGTGATCAATTCTACATGCACCTTTTTAATTATATACTCTGATTCAATCAAAAACTTAAAGGCAAAATTCATGGAGAAATTTGTGGCCTGTATTATCAAGCAAGTCCCAGCTAGTTGTACAGTCACTGAATACTACAGGAGCAAACAGCCCTTTATATCTCTAATGTTATTTATGCATGTGTATTGTGGTATAGTGATAGCAATAATATTTCATAATAAATTCCTTTAGTAGGTTCTACCAATAAGACAGCACTTATAAAATGGTAATAAACACAGTTGAATTTAACTTCTGCCTTACATATACTGTTGCATCTACACAGGGTTAATGTCAGACACTAGTTACAGAGTCTGTGAGCCATATAAATCAAGCCCTTTCAAGACATACTCTGTACTCCTTAGCAGGCAGGCAGACTCATGTCCCCTGTACAGCTGCTGAAAACTCAAGGACTTTCTGCTGTACAAATCCGGTCCTAAAAGATACAATATATGAGTCCTAAATGCACTAAATTTCCCCTCAGTATATTTGTTTCCAAGATAATATCTATCTCAATCTGTCACTTCTCTCTGTGTTATGGGTGTATAGACCAATAGGGACCTGAAGGCTCCTGGGTCAGCCCCCATCCCCATGGGTCAGCCTTGGTCTCCACAGGTCAGGCCTGATCCCCTCGAGCCAGTCTCAGACCCCATAGGTCAGCTCTGTGCTCTGCTGAACACAGACACAGTGATGACTGATGTATTTTTGTACCCATCCAACCCTTACTTTTCTGTCTCTAGGAGCTAAAGACAATTTAAATATCCATGTTGTCTAATTGCCAAGGCTAACTGTGACTCACATGCAATCTGCTGGATTGTAGTTTTATATTTAGGAATTCTGCCATTTCAATGAGTTTGTGCCATCCCTGCAGGTCCTGTGTCCACCTGTGGATTTTTTCAGCCAGTCCATAATGGAGTCACAAACACAATGGTGCCAGCACAACATAGGGACCTTTTCTTTTGGCACCTCAGTGCTTGGCAAGATTGTTCAAGAACGCTCCTGACCCATTTTAATCTCCAAAATTCACTAACTAGATATTGAAAAACAAGCAGGACCCAGCATCTCTTCTGAAAAAAGACCTAAAACCCCAACAGAAACTCTAAGCACCTTAGAAACTCTGATCTGCTGAAAAGGACAAAGAGAAAGCAACCAAGAGGCACTCCTAAGGTGATAGGGTGCACAGTGTTGCTCACACCTGCCCACTGGACTGGACCAGACACTTTACAGCTGACAAGAATGTGGGTAACATGTGGGGTGAAGCCTGAATTAACTGACTGCTCCTAACACATCAGACTCTGAAAGGCCAGAACTTTTCATGAATATAAAATGGAGAAATTCTAGAAACAAGTAACAGATAAAAAGATATTTGGGGGGCAATTTTTTTGTTACATTTTTAACTAAAGTAACAGTCAAGGCAAATATTTCCTCAAAACAGCAGAGAGAAGTAACTAATAGCCTACAGTTGTCTTCAGTCTTTCCCTGGAGAGCATCCTGATATGGTTCCAGATTAACCAGCTCATGCCTAAACAAACTGTCTGTTTGCCACAGACAAAAAAAAAAATCCATCAAGTGAAAACGTTGATTTAATGATAAAAGCCTGTTATGGTGATATAAAAACATCT
>JAOXXN010000137.1:12526846-12542053 GCA_026770055.1 Myrmophylax atrothorax
AGCTACATCTCAGATAACAATGTTATTACCAACCTCCTTGCATATAAATTTTGCGATTCCAACACCCGTTCTCTTGGTAATTTCCTCAATTTCTTCCTGAAAACTGCAAAGTAAAATAATTTCTTTAAGTCAACTAAAAAGCAGTAAAATGGTTATTCACAAGATTTTTTCAAGCATTTGTGATCAGCTGCAGCACTTTTAACTCTAAGCACATGCTCACCTGCTCTGTGTTGAAGGGAAGGGGTTACTCATCAGCTGGATGTTAATTCTGAATACTGAAATTGGGCACGTACAAAAGTGGAAGAGATAACTGTGGCTGTGGAGGCTTCACCATGGTGACTGTGTTTGCCAGCACTTGAGGGTGGTTGCAAAGGCAGGTGAATGATGCCTCCTAAATATGGTCATTACATAGGCATACAGCTCTAAATATTGAAAATGAGTCATCTCCCACCAGTGATTTAACAGTTTATTCTGATACTGGCCCATAAAACACTAATAGCCTGAAATTTTCACGTGTGTTTGACATGGAAGTTCTAGGCTCAGTTAAAATATAGACATCCTATGTCAATAAATACCTGGATAAGCATTTGGTACTGTATTGAAGAGGCATATTCACAACATGAGCTACACAAACTCATTCTCTAAATGGGAATATTCTAAGAGATATCACGTACAGATATTTCAAAGTAGAATTTAAGGTCTCCATGGGTGTCCCCGACTGGTGATCACTCTATTATAAGCTTAACTCTTCACAGACAGAGTTCAGATTCCAACTTACGTACCCAACTTTGCATCAAAGAAGAATAACTATTATGTTTCAACAGTTCTTTGCACCCACTACCTAATACAAACCATGAACAGCTGTAATTTCACTGCCCAATCCTTTCTTATACCCTTACATTTGTTCTGTTAATGTAGGTTAATTCTGCAAATAACACTTCTGTAAATTGTTCTTGCAAACTGCTACATCATTTATGTAAGGACTTCTGTGAACTTTGAAAAATTAATGCCTTTAATTTTGGTTGATGGCAACATCAGCAGAGCTCTGTAAATTGCACTTTAATGAGATTTTGCTACAGGGGATAATCTGCTACTGACAGAGTAACATCTTGAAAACATCTGTAGACCTATAATTTTTCTATGACGATTAGATCCCACCACAAGAGTCCAAATACAGTGCAGAAATAAAGTAAAAAATGTAAAGTCTTAACTGAATATCCAACCTGTTCTTTAAAAAGAAGAGACATGCAATGAAAAGTTTCATGCTCTGAATATAAATCAATTTTTCTGACTAATTAACATTTAGCTTTATTTAATTAAGAAAGACTATTACTGTCTTCACTGCTGTGCATCTGTATATAATGAAGCAAACAGCAGTAGGTATAAGATACCACAGAGGGATATGCCCAAGTAACCCAGCACTATAGGTGCAAAGGAACGTCTATTATTGTTAAGTAACTGACATCAGAGCCTCTCTTTAATGTTGTCATAAATAAAAGAAAGATTTTCACAGATGCTTTCACATATGGTTTCTTATTTGTCTCTGATGGAGACTGGGAGTTAGATTAGATGCCAAAATTAAATGATTTAAGTAGACAGCTGCATAATGAAAACTACTAAATAACACCTTTTGAACACTTTCTATTTATAGTAAGTTCTAACTCACAGAATGATGACAAGTCTCATTTTGCTTATATCACTGAAGGTTGTTGCTGTAAAACAATTTCTTTTACACTACTGAAACTTCAAGGTAAACTGCTGTCTATTTGGAAGTGCAAAGCTCACAGGATTATCAAGGCAAACAGGAGTAGAAAGCTCAGAATCCAAGATTAACTTTAATAGATTAAGTTAATCATTGAAATATGCAGTTGGTGATTATCTGTAATGGAGCTATCTAGGATGAACTGAAAAGGCAGGTGGAGGGAAGACTTCAGTGCAACCCCTGGAGAATACTGGGTCATCATCCAAGTTCAAGTGAAGGGACGAACATCAGAGAAGGCACTTAATACCTAAGTGATAATCTATCACTTACCAGCACCAAGATATTATATCTTGGTGATAAAATTTTGCACTAAAAATACTGTATTTGGTGCAAGATAAAATGCAGGGGTGTGAGTACTGGCTATATAGCCTATGTCAATATATTCAAGCTGTCATGGATAAGCAACAACCAAGCATGATATAAATGCAGGAAAAAAGAAAATCAACCAACCCTATGTGTTCAGAGCATTGCCTTCAGGATCTTGTGTCAAAGAAGGCTGGCAGCTTCTCAGGAGACATATTCTTTGATAGTATGCCATTCCTTGAATTGTTTTTCTGTCCTAGACAAATGTAAAATCATTCACAAGTGTGGAGTCTGCATAGAGCTATTCTGGAAAGGAATACAATCTGCCAAATCCTACTGTGATCTAAAATCTACTCCTAAAAGCAGTTAACACTGGCTTCTTCCAGCAAAATGAAAGGCACTAACTGATGGATTACTCTGAAGTGCTCTACCAAATGAGAGTATATTTCCTACTACCTATCTGTCAGTAGAGGCATTATGGGCAGAAATACAAAAATGAAGAGGTATCATTTGAAAGACACATTTCTGGGTTTCTGCATAGTCTATATTATCCACAATGAAAGTCAGAAAAGGAGTATTTAATCCCTATGGCAGGAGCTGGGAGTCACACAAGGGGCTATGTTCTTGTCTCTAGCCCCCTGCTACCCACCAGTGCCTGGCCTGCCTGCACAACAGCCTTGCTTCACACAGTTCTCAATGTTGCCCAGCTTCTGCAATTGCATGGACCTGGGTTTTTTCCTTTTGTACAGAAATGTGAATATATTAATTTTACTTCATATTGCCCCTTCTTCAGAATTTGTGAACCAGAGGCCAGATCAGTTTTCCACTGAGTTCAGTTTTGAATAGAGCTACTGTGGGAGACACAGCTCTCACTCCTTCCTTCACACAGGCACAACTCCAAATCCACATCCATCTTTGCACCTGGTTTAAGCAGCTGGTTTAGATTAGGAATACCAATATCCCTTTACCATTTTAGCCTTGCTGTGACTCCACACCTGTGCCACATGACACTGAGGGGACAACCAAGGAATCAGACAATTTCCAAACAGACGTACCCTTTTTCCCACCCTGATAAAGGATATGAAAATGAACTTCAGCCTATTTTACAACAAGAAAAAATGTCCTGGAGGGTAAGGGTGCTAACACTCACAGCCCCAAAAGTGGTTATGTAAATTATGATGCCTCTTTATAACTTGATCTCATACTGTGCACTCTATTTATCAACACCATGTGGTATTCATCCACTTTCCTTTTTCTAGGCCATCCTTTTACTACCTAGCATCATATTTGATGCCATTAAGAAACTAGTATCCAGTGTTTACCTGTAGCATGGTACTGTATCTATAGAGGTAATGAGAACTTTACTGCAATGTTTATAAGACTCTTCAGATAAAAAAAGTACTTTTCAAATGTTCAAATAAGTAATATCAGCCCCATTCTGCAGAAAAGATACAGGGCTGAGTTTCCATTTACATTTTTCCAATTTCCTTTGCTTTCCTTCCAACAGTTTAAGTCTGCTATAAGACGCTCCAGTGAAAATCTTCCAACTGGCACGTGTTTTATTAAGTATATTTTATGGGAATTGATATCATTAACTAGTATATTTTGTATAAATGACAGATGAATTATAAAATACTCCGCTGGAAAAATTTTGAGCTGAAAGAAAATTTATTTTCAGCAATCTCAGTTCCTCTGCAGTTTCAGTGTAAGTAAAGCCCTGAAAGGGACTGAAGAGACTGTTAGTTGAGATGTAGATATGCTTACCACTATTAACCATTTGGAAAAGACTAATTTAAGTTTGAAATATGGAGCACTGAGATTTTACCATAGTCTTCAGAGTAACTACTTCGAGGTTTCCCTCACTTAAGATTCCCTTAACTGGGAGAAGCATCCTTGTCTCTCTCCACTAGAATGCCAGCACAATGATTGCAGCGCCAACTTTCCAACAAGTCTTACTGTGCTGTACTGTAAATGATTAAGCTGCAGAGGGAAGTGAGGCTAAAATTCAGACCCAGATAGGACTGAGCACTTGCAGGACTCCAGTGTGACTTTCTTTACTGTTGTTCCAGTGGCACCATGCCCTGTGGGTGAAAAGAGCTCTCAGGGCCCTGCCTTGAAGGACCAAGCAGCCCTTCACTGACACTGCCACCATGCTGCTGCATTCAAAGGGTTTTCCCACCCTCACTGCAGCTCTTACATCAAAAGTCCTGGAAGAATCTATTTGGTTTTATGCTATTCAAGGATTGATCCACACTAGGCAAAAACAGCTCTGTGTGTAAAACTACATTAAAAGTCCTTTGCATCACCCTTTGGAAAGCAAAAGAAGCTTTTCAGTAGTGTGCAGATGACTTTATTTTGCTTCATGTCTCATTACCTTAAGCGGAATAATGAATGACAGGGACAGTCCATGGCTCTCATTTTTAGCATCAAAAGCACTCTAAAACTCTGTCACTAATGATATTGGCTTTATGTTCTGTGAGTGTTTTGTTACTCTGTGTTACAGTTCAGTTGATTTCAAAACCATTGAATTCAAAGTCAGTAGAACAGGAACTATATGGCAAAGACAACAAAAGTCGGGTATTGACCCATGAGTGTTTACCTGAATTCTGAAGTAATTTTTAGATTAAAAGTCTAAAGAATCCACCACCAGGGAAATAAAGTCAACAGTATCAAGAATATAAGAAATAACATTCTGTGAGGCTGAGTGCTGAATAAAAATAGATGGAGTGTGAAGAACAACTAAAATTTTTGAATAGCTGAAAATAAACCACCTTGGGTAAGCTGACAAAAATAGCAATTCATAGTGGTATTAACTATGTTTTTGAGCATAGCAAGTAACTAAAGAATTTAATACATGTTAAAATACAATAAGAATGCAGCATTACAGTAAGAAAATGTAAATAACACCTTCATATTACCATTGACAATAGAAAAACAAATAGAAAGTGTCTACTGAAAGGGAGCAGAGGGGATTCTATTTGAAATATTGCAGTGCCTAAACACTAAATCTGAAAAACCAATGCATTTTAAGGAACATTTCTAGAGAAAGAACAATTGAAAATAAATTACATTGGAACAGGGAAAAGGATTCCCAATAACAGTCAATATTATGTATTAATTTATATTATACATGAAGGTTAAAGAATGTCAGCTAAGTTTCCCAAGCCAGAGATTGTGAACTTCAACCTCTGAACAAGCTTGCTTTCAAGGACAGAGATCAGTATACAATTGATTGTCATATTATTCCCAGCCCAGAGAATTTGGTTGTCTTTGCTAACAATAAGCTAGGAAAATAAACTTTATGCTTCGCCTAAGGTAAAAAAAATAACCTAGAAGCAATAACTTCAAGTTAATCTTGAAGCTACTTCTTAGATTAGGCAAGGAAAAATAGCTTTCAATTGAAATTTAGTTGAAAATGTTCAAACAAAACAAAAAGGGTCTCTTTGTATTTCTGACAACTAGACCATATGCAAATGAAAATCAAATACTTTTTCCTGCCCTGGGAATGCTTGTCAAGTGGCTGAGTAAAATCTAGGTTGCTCAGCCTTACCAGGAAAACAGATGTTGCCTCATCTGGTTTGATGTTCATATGGATGTTGAAGTCTCTAAGGCTAATAGTACAGTTCCAACAGTAGCTCTGACAGAGTTTCAGTGAATACATTTGTGATGTATTTCATACACTCTGATAGTCTATGCACGCTTGTAACTACAAACTTTGATCCTTCCCTGGAAGTACAGGAAACACCTGGATAGTCTAATAAACTCCACTGCACAGTTGGCCACTTTCTGCATTGCAACCAAATTATAACCAGGTCCCAGAAATATGAGACGTGGATCTCCATTTCCCCTTATCACAGCCATTGATGCAATACTTTCCATGCAAAGTGAGCCCTTGGGGAGGATAGTGGTGAGAGTAGAGGCTCAAAACAGATGAAAGAGACAGTAAACCTAAATGCATTTCCATATAATGTGTTTCTCTTCAGCAAGGAGGATGTTGTCCTTTCTCCTGTATGCCTCCTTTGCTGAGCACAGGTGTATTATCTGAGCTGTTTCTGCTCTCTCTGCTCCTTCACTCTTCTCTTATTCTGAGGCATAAATATCACACTTTACACATTTCCTTCAGGTTTCCAGTCTCAGCCCAGAAATTGTGAGTACAAGATATTTTAACCAGTGATGACTGACCAGTACAGAACAGCTGGCCTGCCTTGCCTCTGCCACGTAACACTTCTTTTTAGTGACTTTGGTTATTGGTCAAAACCAGCACTTTAATACTACAGTATAACTTAGAAAAACAATTCAATGTTTAGGAAGATAATTTCTTGGTATCAGTCTTTTATCCCCATAGATGGTAAGACACAATTTTATTATGCTGTTTATCGTTAAAGATTTATGTTGGGTTAATATTTTTATGCCAAGAGAATTATTTAACTTGTCACCTTCCTGAAAGAATAACTTGCTGTATTTACGACTATTGGCTATTGCAACCTTAGGATCTATGCATTCTATCCTCTTTATTTCTGTGCTTTTCACCCATTTGTATACCGAGTTGAACACGTCAAGCAGTGCTGCAAACTTCTCCCATGGTTCCTAGTGATATTCCTTAATCCTAAATAAAATAGACATACCCAGTAAGGAAAAGAAGTCTCACCTCTACCCTTTCTCTTGGTGTTGTATATAAAACAACACATTGCCTAGCTGAGACTCTACAAGTCAGAATATGACTCTGTACTCATACCTCCCAATCAGTGGTTTTCTGCCTGCCAGAGAAGACTAAACAGGGAGTGCTAGGAGAGCACACACAAGTAATGGTACGGGAAAACATGCTGAACGAAGTTGTATCCTTTACACTCTTGCCATCCCAGTTACTTTCCTTGTAGAAAGTTACCCCACTGACAGACAGTTGTACTAACCTTATTTCAAGAGCATGCTTTGTGTACTTGTCATTCTGACTTTCCTGCATTTCTTGCCATCCTCATCTGCCCCAGAGCCTGATATGTCAGCTGTTTGCTAAGTGCCACACACAAGTGGCATGCTACAGATGTAATAGCAGATAATGGTCCCTAATACGGTAAGCTAAGCTTAACCACACCTAAGCTGCTCGTCGTAGTGCTACATCTGTCAAAGGTTTTGCAGTACCTTACTTGAAAGTGATGTTAGAGCTAATGGATGGTCGTTGTGTGATTATTCCTCCTTCATTTGAGAATGAGCCCTACATTGGCTTTTTTCCCAGACACTCAACATCACCTGAGGTTCTTATGACTTTTCTACTGAATGGTGGTTGTTAGATAGCTCTCAGTCTGGGAAATGCACTGAGGCATGTTTTCATTCTTCCCTCAAGAACAGATTTGCTTTGCTCAATCAACACTCTACTGCTTATCTTGCAGCATGCATCAATTGGATTGGCAGATGGGTATAGATGAAAATTCAACAGGAATTTCATTACATGTTCTTTACCTCCAGATATTTTTATTAGCTTTACTTTCTGTTGCTTGCACAGGCTTAAATCCTTTTTGTAGGTGTTCATTTATGGCATTTTTTATTAAGTTTTCCTCTCTCCCCTATCTGAGTTGCTATCTTTCTCCTCCTCACTTATTATTTGTGTACTCAGTAGGGTAGACCAAATAAATTAATAAAACAAGTTCTTGTTTCCAAGAAACAACTGTAGTATCTACAAAAAGATGCAATTACAGTAGAGTAGCTCTTCACTTCCCATAAACAGCACTAAAAATAATTTTTAAAAAACCCTAAATAACAAAATGCTCTTTCAAGAAGTTTTCCAGCACATTAAAAAGATTTTATGTACCTAAAAATTCTAATCAAAGTAGCAATTAAAAAAACTCAATCAAAAACTTTGTTCTGGCATAAGTAGATGTAAGTTTGCTTGAAAAGAATGACAGGCTTGGGTTGTGGATTGTTTGGAGGGGTTTTTTAAGTGCAAATCAGCATGAATGTTGTTTGTGTTCCTATTGTTTGCTTTAACATCAGTGAAATTTTACACAAGCCAGGACTGGTCCTCAAAATTTTATTTTTAGCTTGGAACAATTTTGAAAACTTCTATATGAAATGCAATTTCCTTGAATTTTTTATAAAACTAAAAACACCATGGTTCAAGATGTGTATAATAGAAATAGATTATAGCACTACTTCTTAGCAAATAGGAAAAAATTAATTAAAGCCTATAATTAGAAATTATTTAATAAAGAAATATTCCTGTGTTCCTTTTAACTGAGATCCAAGAGAAGATATGCAAGTGAACGATGAAATTCTCACAGTTAAATCTGACAAAGCTTCTGCTTTAACAATTATGCCATTTGATTTAAGGCAGTTTATCAAAGCCGGCTGCGTGTGTAAATTGAACTTGCCATTTCAGTGTAAAAGTTTGCATCCTCTAGTTTGTTTGCAACATGCTTTCAATACACATGCAAAAGGGAGAGCTAAGCATACTTTACTATTAGTGAAAATTTTTTTCTAAATATACATGACATCCTCACCTCATAACAAGCTACAAATTTAAAGCTTTGGTTCTTGTGTTTCTAGTCAGTACTGATTATGTTTAGAATATTTTTTTTTAAAATATTTAGAAACCTGGTGGTTTTTCTGATCAAACTAAGGTGTCTCTTCTCTATTCTTACTACTGCCAAGCATTTGATTTACACACAGTTTAATTATTCAGATGTTTATTATGTTCTACATAATGAAATTTGGACCCTCATATTTTCTTCCTACATGCTCAGTGCAGGCTGCAATTATAGCCACAGATATCTGTTTATTTGATGAATTTTGCTTCTTCTGCATAGTTTGATAAATATGGAAATAAGTCAAAACCTACTTTATATACAGTAATTAAAGTGAAAAATCTAGTCATGATGCAAATCCTTAATTGGACTCCAGGAGAGATATGCAGAATTTCTCTTTAATAATATGGGATGACTGGGGACAGAAAAACAAAGCACACTAAAATATGGTTTAGAAGCACAATTAATCACAAAATAGAAAACAACCAATTTAGCATAGCTCATTCAGTGACTCTCAAGGCTCAGGTAATGTTCTTTTAATCATCTGGCTCTAATATTAAGGTTGTGTCATGTGCAGCTGAAATAAAACACAATATATGTGCTGATCTTCAGTGTGAAACATGTCCTCTGGACTAATTTGTAAACACAGTCTTTTCACATAAAATGCTTAGTCTACTTAATGGTGTGTAAGTGAATGATCAAAGCAATGTAAAATGGTTTTTAACTATTATTGTTTAATGTATTAATTTATCAGCAGAAAAACCCTCTTGTAGTTTTTTGCAGGGAATATGTTTTTGTTGGCTATATATAATTCATTTTGTTTCTTCATTTTATTAAGACAAAGTCATTATTTTGCCTGATGATGTTCCAAAGAAAAATATACTTGTTAAGCAATATTAAGTTGATGAATTATAGCGTGGAGCAGGTGGGGCTGAGATACAAGTCTCCAGGAAAGAGAAGACTGTACAAGCTAAAGAAATAAATGTTTTCTTTCCAAGCTCTGAACATATATTGCTCTAATAAGCTAAAATTAACCATCACTGTCACTTAATTTGATTGCAAAAATATTATTCTCTATGTAGCTTCCTGTAATATCCCATTAGGGGAATATGATCACACTCTAATCAGAAGGTGTTGGATTTATTGTGCCACTTTGTTTAAACTACAAATATAATTAATCTCCTTTTGCACTTCTCCTAAATAATACCAGAGTGACACTTTTGTCTTCAAATGAATTACAGACATTGAGTAGGAGCCAGAGGTCATCCCCATGCACTGCCATAATTATTGAAGCAAATACCTGCTTCAAAACCCGAAGTGTTTTGTGGAGTGCTCAGCCTGCCTGGCCCAGCAATGGCCACAGATCGCACTGGAGCTCTGTGCCTGGGACACAACCAGGAGCACCACCCTTCTGTTATGCACATGTGCCCACTGGTACAGACCATGACTGCAAGCTTCCATGCTGAGAGCAGCTGAAATTAGAGAGGCTTGATGTCCTGTATTGAAAATCACTGTTAAAACTCTTTCTGAGTCAGAGTCGCAACTGTCTGACAGATAAAAGGAGTCCTATGCAATCTAGTTTCAATGTAGTCTTCTCTTGACCACCCTGAGATGACCTGGCACCTCTTCATGCACCTGCCATAAAATTTAAAGGCTTCAGAAATTCTTGTCTTTGAAGTGTCCTAATAATAACAGTCTAACCTTTGATGTTTCTTCCTGTACCACATGCTTGAACCTCTTATAATCTAAAGTATATTATCTTCAATTGCTGTGCACAAACTGGTTGCACATCTTGAGAACACAACACTATAAACCTAATGCAAACTGTAGTAATGGTGTTTTTATTTAATTTGTATTTAGCGCTTTATTTATATAGCATCATAAACCTAAACACTTAACACACCAATTGGGCATTAACCATCCGGGCTGATTAGCATGAAGCAGAATTTACCCTCTGCAGCCTGGAGGTAGAAGAAATAAACTCATGTAAAATAAACTTTGTGTGCAAATACAATATTTTAAGGGTTCCTTTTCACACCAGAAATCAGAAAGAAAAACTGCTTCCAAAGCTTTGAGATCCCATTCAGAAAATACTTTTTGAATACATAAAAATTGCCAGATCCTAAAGAAGTCAGGGAAAGTTATTTTTACAAAACCATTCCTAGCCTGATCATTACCTCAGGTTTCTGTAAGATTTTACAGAGCCCTCTGAGAATATCTGTCCAGCTCTGTTTTATGTTACTTCACAGATTTTTAATATTCAATAGTCCTTATCCTGTGCAAATGTTTAGATCTAAAAAGAATTGTTTCTAGTCTCTATTTTTAACTTGTACATCAGGGATGAATTTTATCCGAGATGTATCATTTATATATCTCTGGGGAGAGAGAAAACACATCCTCCCTATAGTCCCAGTCCTGCAAAGGCTCATGAGCACGCTGAACTTCCCTTGCTATAAGCGCTCCTGCTGAAATTGTGAGCATCTGCAGGGTGCTGCTCCAGCATTATTTAAATTCCTGCCTTTCTTGTTAATCACTCTTTTGGGTGGTCATTTTCAGCTGACAATTTTTCACCTTATGATTTACCAAAACTTCAGGGCATTAGATCTAAATCTTGCCCTTTGTTGGGAATGTTTTGTAAGATTACTTTTGAGAAAAGTGAACTTTGAGGGAAAATTATTTAAGTAGTAATTATTAATCACATTTTAGGGTTTGTGTTTTGTCCAGTTAATCAGAAGAATGGAAAGGGTTTTTTTCTTCATAAATAAGGTTAAGATAAACATTTACAATGAAATAATCATCACTGAAAAGTCCTTTTTGAGCACACCAGGGGAAACAGTTCAGCCCAAACCGCCCACATGCAAAAGGAAGAAGAACCATGTGAAACTCCCTACAGTTTCATTTTTGTTTGCATGGGATCCATAGTGAGCACAGTTCAGCTGACCAAGGTTCAATCACTTTGGGTCCCACTGCACAAATAGAATCCAAAATTATAAATTATCACAATGATAGCAATTCCAATTACAGTCATGTAGCTGGTCAACTAGGTACAACAGAATAGGAAAAGGTCTGGACAGATGACAAATACAAACAAAACTCAGTAACAGCCTCCAGGCACAGGGCAGGTTAATTATACTAAGCCTCCTGCAACTGGGGGAAAATACTTAAATGACTGATGGAGGCATAGTAAAGTTTCATAATATCAAAAATGATGGGGTCAGGATATATGAGGAAGGATTGATCACTCTCTAGGAGAGTTGAGTGACCATCAGATGAAACTTATAAATGTCAAGTTCAGAAGAAAAATAGGGCATTCTTGATACACACTGCATAGTTAAGGTAAGGAAGTCTTTTCACTGGAAGACACCGGAACTGCCAAAAATCTATGTGGATTTGAAAAGCATCTGAAGATATTAACAGAAAAGAAACTCAACAAAGCTAGTGAACAGAAACATGGCATGTCTATAGGAGAAAATCTTACAAGAAACTTAGAGTGTAATTCTGAGTAGTTTTGTTCTTACATTCTTCTCTAGGCAATAGTCAAGCACAGAATACTGGCCTGGATGGACATTTAGCCTGGCCCAATGCTGACACTTCTGCAGCTTGAAGCAAACTGTACTGCTGCCTGGCCCATTTCCATGTCTTCGACAATAAGGCAAGAGATGTAGACTCATTATGAAAATGAGACAAATTGAAGAAATGGCATGCTGATGTACACAGAGAAATGTGACATGGGATTTCTCAGTCAGTATTAGCAGATAATGATGGAACCAGACAGTCAACCTAAAGATCTAGTTCAAAATCCTCTGCCAGGTTTAAACTCACAGTACAGTGGTAAATATCAGGTTATTCGTATTATTTTGTCACATTTGTCTGACTTTTAAAACACTAAGGCAACTCTTAAATTAGTATTTCTAAAGTGAAAGCAACAGCATTTGGCTATAGAGCACATACTTTTTCCCCAGCCTCCAAAGCATGTTTCAGGTTTGTTGCATTTTGTTTTCCCTGGTGATGTTTTTCCACTATTGAAGGCTCACAGATCTGTGTGGTGTTGTAGGCACCGTTTCACATAGAAAAGGGATTAGCACCTCATTGGTTTCTAAAAAGATATCTCTCCAGCCCAAAATTACTTTTGTTGCTGTATCACTTTACAAGCTGTTTTCTAATTTACCACCCTCTATAATTCTAGGTATTTTTCAGTCTGACTGCTTTGTAAGTATCTCTTTCCATTATGTAAAGTGGTTTCTTTTCAGATTCTAGATTGTAGAGCTACTCCAAGTGAATAAAATTTTTTCACTCTCATTTTTCATTATCACATTGCACTTAAACCATTTCTTATGGGAACTTAATAATGTTCTGTAGTTGATTAGACTTAAAAAGGTCTACATTCTTCTTCCAAATATGTACAAAGAGCTCCTATTGACTGACTTCAATTAACTGAATTTATTTCAATTCAACAGTCTAAATTAATTCTTCATCTAACTACTGAAGTCTAGTGAGCCAAATATTGTGTGACAGCTGAATTTCACATCCAGTCCAAAAGCAGTATTTCAGTGTTGTCCATTACACAGATGAACAAAAGGAGAATACTCAACACTGAAAACTAAGTGAAACACATACCATGACCTATACAGAAGTTTAGATTTGATTAGGTTGGTCCTGTCATCATAACTATAAAAAATCTACTCCTAGACCCAGTGATTACCACTGTGAAGTCCTGGAGTGGAGTCATGTCAACAGTAAGTCTCCCTTAGGCTTCAGCAGAGGTCAGGGTTTCCCTACACGTCTGCAGAATAACAGCATTGTGTTTATTTAGAGACTCAAAAATAAAAATAATTAGGAAGCTTTCATAGAGCAAACAAGCAGAGCAGGAAAAGGAAAAAAAAAATCAAAGAAAACAGGAAAAAAGGCAAAACTGTGGGCATTTACACCTTCTACATATGGAGTTTAGAAATCCAGGTGGTTTCTGTTTCTCTTTCTGTTTGCTTCAGTATTGAAATAACCAGATGCCAGTACAAAAATATACTTGAGAATTATAATATTTCAGAATAAATTGAAAGTCATGCTCTTTATATTTTACCCTTTAACCAACATAGTCAACAAGCATAATCATTTAATACAGTAGTAAAAATAATTTGCTATTTTTACACTTTTGCTGTTACAATTTTCAGTGTTCAAACTAACTTATAATGGAAGTCAGCTTGTTGAGTCAATTACTTCAGAGGGGTTTGGGTTAGGATCCAAGTTAGGATGCTTTTTTTTTTAATAAAATTGCCAGTGTATCTGTATGAGCAAATATGCTCTCTCTCTCAGCTGATTGACTGATTAACCTGCTTTGGAACAAGAATAGCTGTTGTAGGCAAAACCAAGGTTTATCTTCTGGAGATAAAAAAGCATTTACTTTGGGTGATTTTGAACTATTAAGTGACACCACTTGAGCTCTTCCATTCTTGGATGTTGCCATAAGTCAGTGAATAAATATTAAGGTATTTTGATATTTGGTGCTTGGTGATTTTAGGTGCATTTTCTTTTATGCCATTATATGACAATTAGTCAGTTTTTAAAAGAACACTCCAGACATACAGATAATATGCAATTGATAATACTGTGCTGATTAAAGAAGCTGTATTAGACTATGAAGCACAGTATCAGCCAGCCAAGAAGTTGAAAGGAGCTGACATTACTGTTTTAAACACTGGATTATCCTGAAATCATTAAGCATTCCTCTAAACACAACACCGAGGAGAAAACACAATACTTCTTCAGAGGTAGCTCAAGGTTCAGGAGCAGAGAAACACCACCTGAGTAATTTCTTCTCCAGCACGGGTTCCTGATAAACACAGACTCACCTCATCTGCTCATAGCAAGCAATCTTTTGCAGAAAATGGGCAGCCTATCTGAATGCTTCAATGTCTTGAAGTTGTTTCACCAGGTCATGTGGAACTAGTCTAATGACACAATGGCAAAATATGAAGCGCATAAATGTAAATAGAGAAATAGTTGCTATGACTGTAAAAGTACAAATAAATTTATATCTTTCCTCTGCCAATCAGAAGTGAAAAAACAGTCTCAGCTACTACAACACTAACTTTTTATTAAAAAATCCTATTACCTAATAAGTGCCTCCTGCCAAGAGACAAAAGCAACAATATTCATACCTTCAAAGACTTTAATTTTTTAATTGTGGAGGGGGTTTATGCAATTCTTATGATTTCTACTCTTATATTTTTATTACAGCCTCTCCTGGTTGAGAGGAGATATACGTTGAAGCTCCTACAAAATTCAGTAGGCTCCTCTGCTGTCTCCATGCACAAGGTTTGGGATACACAAGGGGACACACTGCACTAACTGCTGTTTGCCTAAGACTTCATCCCCCACATCATCCTGTTTGCCCTAACCTACTCACATCATTCCAGTGTGGTTCAGGTATGTTGGTGCCAAGACAAATGAAGTAAGAACTCATAGTGCCAGCAACAAATAAAATAGCACTATATACTACACATATGCCATACCTATAGTGACATCTGCTTCCACACTAACCCTGCTGGTGGTTTCACATATTCATTAAGAAAATGACACTCTGAAGGAAACAGCCGTGTCTACAGAAGCCAAGATTAGTCTCATTGAGGC
>JAOXXN010000137.1:12549717-12561751 GCA_026770055.1 Myrmophylax atrothorax
AAAACCTGCCCTTTACCAGACTGTGTATCAGCCTTGAGTCAGGAGAAAAATCCTGGAAAAGCCAAGATGCTTCTTTCAGTCTGTGGAACTCGGGTGCATGCCCAAGATCCAGCTTTCAGCCATGATCTTCATTGTGACTGTGTTATGGCAAGGCTCAAACATGAGCCCTTCCCCATCTCCTTTCTGCTGTTTTAATCATGGCATGCATCAGTCATATTTGCTCTCTGGATAATCAGTGAACAGGATGCCAGGGAGCATCAAGTAGAATATTTGCTGCCTTGGTCAAACATATGCTTTTGCTCCCTCATGACTCAAAAGACAGGAGAAGCACTGGGCATGGTTACCACTTCTGTTATAGTGGATCTGGACAGGTCAGTTTTAGGCCACCATCAGCCATCCCACCTATGTAGCCAAAGTTTTTGCCTCAGCTTCCTGCAGCCCCACAGGATTGCATTGCACTGCAGTAGAAGAGATCTCTTGCTGCACAATCTTTCTAATTAGAGTTCTCTGCAATTTGTAGATCAGCCACAGAAAGGAAGTTTCCCCTTTTTTTACCTTCAGGTTCCCACTTTTTTTTTTATTTCAGCAGCAAACACATTCAGATAGGTTATTAAATAACTTACTACAGGTAAAGAGGTTAAGAAATCCTGCACAAAGTACCATCCTGTATCACGTTTTAATCTGCCATTTTTACACAAGTAACAGCACAGTAGATTTTCATCTGTATTGCCACATAAGAGTACTTATCTACCAAATAAAACTAAAAAAAAAATAGCCCTTTCCTGTGGGTGCCTATACAGACAAACTCCAAAGTGCAAGTCTGTTCCCTAGACAGAAAGCTATGAGATTTCATAAGACCAACATGAGAACAAATAAGTTCTTGGTGTATGAAAGTAAAAATGTCACTATCCATCCTCCATAATAATAGTAATTTCATAAATTGTAGGGTTTATATATGAGGTACACAGACAATATATTTCTGAAAAATTCTAGTCAGAGAAAAAAAAATTAAGATAAAGTAACAAATACGTTCAAAGTCCCTCAACACCACCACTACCTTGCATGCAATAATTAAGTTGTCATTCGTGTACTAGGAGAACAAACAAGAAAAAGACAAAGATCCTTGACTCCTCCAAAGAAAATGTTTGCTCAAGAAACACCAAGTAGAAAACACTTCCACAAATCTTATTGTGCCCAAGAGAAGCTGTAAGGAGCACAGCAGACATTTACACTTGTCAGAACTCCCTTCTAAATGACCTATTCAATACAAACGACTGGTTTGGCATCGTAATTGCTGCCCTGCTCATGTGCTTGTGTTTATCTTTTTAAAAGACATACAAGACAAACTTTGCAAATTTAAATTATCATATATAAAGTTTTTTCTCTCTATCATGTAGCTAGTGTCTGGATACTTTCATGGAGCAATTGGGACTGAAATCTATAAATTTTGCCACATTTTAAAAAAAAGACATTTCATGCTAGCTGAAGGTAAATGACAGATCTTGAAGCCTAGGTATAATTCAACATGAAAAGAAACAACACAGTGGTGAGTCACACATATGGTATTTTTTTAAATGCAGCATTTCTTCCAATCTAATTTTTGCTTCCATCTGAAGTAACAACCTGTTAAAATACATGGAGTTGTTCATACTAACAGCTTATTTCAGCTTCCCTCAAACCCAGCATAGCAATAACGCATTGGTTTAGGCTTGGAAGCTATTTTTATATGGTAATTTCTGTGACTGGGGCTGCTAAACTCCACTTTTTTTATTTCTGTTAAATGAAAAGTGAAAAATTAATGCACAACTGTGCACAAGCAGAAGGGGAAATGCTGTAGCAAAATCCATACCCACCAACCCATGAAATACATGAACCTTTCTTCACATCCACTGTTTAAGCAGGACCCCCACAATGATTTCACTTAGAAGTCTGCATAAGAACAAATGGCGTAATATTTCAAAGTTTAAAGGATACAATATGTTTGCAAATTATTTCCATAAGTATGTTAGTAAATGAAAAAAGAAATCTCATATCAAAGCAGAGGAAAGAGTGGGAGTTCTTCATGAAACAGCTTGTCTCCTAGTAGAAAAATATTTCCAGGTTCATATGTGCAAAACAAAAAAATTAAAACTCTAGAGCTGTACCCATTGCTACCAGGTAGATACACCTAGAATGTTATTATTCATGAAAACCACTTGGAAGACAACTAAATTCCAGGCAGGAGCACTGTAAAATTTTGTTCTGCTTTCCACTAGAAATAACTCCCTCCATATTTTTCACCACTCCTTGCACCTTTCCTTCAGTACATTGAGAAGTCAAGCTCCAAGATAACATACTTTCCCTCAGGCCCCAGTTAAGAAAAAGTTGTTTGTTTGATTTCAGAGACATACAGGTGTAAAATCAGTTGAGTTTTCAGCATTTGGACATGCTGAATTTTGTTTCTAGTGTCCTGGTGAGTAGAAGAATTAGAGGTCTGGAAATTTCAAATTAAAGCACTTACATTGATATTCAGGCCTATTAGTACCCACGCTGATTTCAAAAGTTGGATTCTTCTTTTGTAAAAGCAGTCTCCTGCACAGTAAAGGGGTTTCTTAAGTTAAGAATATCCCTGAACTTCAGCAACCCCAAACCAAAACCACCTCAGAAATTCACATGTTAGTTGGGGACATCACAAGTTCAGCTCCTAGATAGAGTTGTAATACCCAGTCATCCCACATTGCAAAGTTCACCTTTTCACTTAGCTTGCCCTTTATTACTTAATATGGTAAGTACATAACTACATATCTAAAATACTATACTAATACGACAAAATACTAATCCTCTGTTGCCAAAGCCTGCTTTGGTATCCTCAAAGCTGGTCCTCCTTGCTGGGAACAATGTCAGCACAGCTGTACACAGTCTCAGCCTCTCCTTTAGCTTAACAATGCTACAAGACAGAGTTATTTGATGGTATGGTTTTTTAGCACCAAACTTGTCATTTCTAAGGTGAGGATCCCCTCACTCCTATCATCCCTAGCAGAGACTTGTCTGGTTTTTCCACCATGGATAGAGGTCCAAAAGCTCCCTAGGTCAATTCTAATACTGAGCTGTCCTTGCAGCTGGAGACCTCAATCTATCTCAAACTCCGTTTGCTCCAATTTAAGCCCAGTCTCTTCTGCTGTCTATCAACTGTGGAGAAAACAAGCATGCAGTCCTTGATTGGTCCTTTCTCCCACCAAAAAATTTTTCTATATTCAGTTCTTCAAAGCTTTGTCCTCTCTACACTGTATCTTCTCTGTGCCATCTTTTCTCATAAATCGTGCCCTAAAGGTATAAGCAAACTTGCTCATGTCTAGTGAAATTCCCTAATTTTCCTTTATATATAAAACCCAGGTCTAAATTACCTACCAGTAACCTTCTAGCTCTCCTTCTCCCTCTTAGCAAGAGTATTCAAATGAAAATAAGTAGTGCTCTCTCATATATATAGCCATGGGCCAGCTCCACAGGTGATATAAATTGGCACAGGTCTGTACCTAGTTAAAGGGTTACTTAAATTCAGATGGGGTAGGGTAGTTTGTTTTGTTGCTGTTTTAGGAAAGACATGGTAGAGAGAAAGACTAGGTTTTCCTTTTTATTTGTGGATGTAACCCTAAATCTAGGCTTTTTAGGTTTGAGAGGGAAGGGTGGTGGTACTACAAGCACTATTTCAGAGATTTTCTTCTTTTTGAGTTAAAAAAATCCCTCACAGGCGCTCCTGGGTAGAGGCAAATTTAGTTTTGTCTTCCTGCTCTGATGAGTCTTTAAAACAGCAGCTTGTTACACCCCCTAGCAAGGGGCTGCTTTCCTACTTGGAGAACGGCTTCTTTACTGAAAGTCCGAGGGCTGGGCGGGCAGGGGGACTGCCCATGGTTGTCCACTGCCACCCACTGCCCTGTAATGCCGAGGGAGCAGAGGGGCACTCCTGGGGAAAGAGCAATTGCAACTGATGCTGCTCAGAGCCCTCCAAACACGACGTAAAATCAACAGTCAAGTACTGCGTATCTTGCCTGACTGATGCTGCTCAATCTCAGGGCACGGGAGGGTCTCCCCGCCAGAGCTGACGAGGAGGAGCTCTTGCCCCGCCCAAGGTGCCCAGAGCCTCGCGGCGGGTCCGTGGGATATCGGTGGGACCGGGGGGCCTCGAAGGACCGCAATGGGCAAGAATGAAATCCAAAGAGGAGAGCGTCTAGCTCCTCGCTTACAAAAAGTTGATATCAACTCAGTTGAAAAGTAGGTTAATTAGTAGTGTCTGACACAGGTCCCCAGCAGTGACTTACTTCAGGTGTTGCATGTTACTGCTTTTCTGCTGCAAAAGGCTTTGTTTGCACCTCGCTTTGTAGCCTCGAGTGACTGAATATTGAGTAACTCTGGGTATTTTATTTCTTTGAAATACACTAGCATTATTCCAACAAAATGTACCCTTCAAAAGAGTTATTTCTTTAGTATAAGGAAAATATTAACAGTACTTTGCTACTATATATGTGACCCTGGGCAATGAAGTCGTTTCTCCTTTTACCATCAGAGCTCGCCAGTGTTCCTGAGGGAAGGGATGTGGTGGCGGGGAGGACTGGATGGGATCAGCAAAGTCTCGTATAGAGACTTAACCCAGGGCAGGATTTGCATTTGTTTGATTTTTTTCTTCTCATAGGAAAGACTGAAATAGTTACACTCGTGAGAGGCTCTTGGAGAGCTTGGCTGAGCCCAAGCCCCTGATCTGGCCATGTGAAACCAGAAAACCTTGACCAGAGCAGCCTCCAACCCCTCACCCTGGACTCACAGGCGGGTGTCACAACGGCATAATGTCGGGGTGGAGGTGAAAGAAGGCGTGTAGGGTCGACATCGGCCCCGGCACCGGGAGAGCGACACTGAGCGCTGTGCCTGGCACCAGCCCAGGCGTGCGCTCAGCTTTCCAAAGGCCTTTGGGACAGTTATCTTCTCTTTTTCTCTTTTCCTTTTGTTAACTGAATGAGGAAGCGCAAGGGAAGGCACGCAGGGGTAATGGTAATCGCGGGATTAAACACGGGAGATTGCGCTCATTCCTGCTGCTCAGACGATGCTGCATGCAACTACTCAGTACTGAAGGGTCCTGCACAGCAAGTTTCTCCCTGCTCCGGTGGTTTCCCTGAAAGTCTACTGAAAAGGCCAGCCGCTCCTTGCGATCCTCAGCAGCCAGGGAAACCCTCTGCCTCTCGCCTATTAACCTGCCGTTTCCTCCTGTAAAGGACTCTGGCAGTTTGCTGGTTTGTTCTCCTCTTGTAATGCCACTGTGCAGTGTGCCGCTCCTCTCGGAGGAGGAGGAAACCTCTCGTCGAGATCCCCCTGTGCCAGATGGATTTGCTATTTCAGGGCGAGCAAGCAGTGTCCAGAGCCGGCGGAAATCCGCGCAGAAGGACAATCTTTGAAGCTCCGCGGGAGGGGGTGGAAGAGGGGTCGGGACACAGGGTCCTCTCGTGGCTTCAGGGAGCCGAGGCGGGGTAGAGTGCTCCTCTTTCAGCCAGTTTAGAGATCTCCTTCTCCGGTGTTGCCATGTGCTGCAAAAGGCAGGAGCAGGGCTCAGCTGTACCTGCCTTCCCTGCTTAGCTTAAGGCACCGCTCTGGCGCGAACGGAAAGGCTCATCAGCTGCTCACTTCTGAAACCCTGGGCCCCACTTTGGTGCGGTTTTCTCTTTCCCGTATTCCCTGTAAAGCCAAGCAAAATCAAACCCAGTTGTCTTGATCTGATCCAAAAGATGTACCAGACCAAATCGGTTCTCAGCAGAAATGTCCTTGTTTCAATTTCCTCTGAAGTCTATTGCTTTTTCTTTTCAGGCAGGCATCCGTGCAGCCACTATTTTAATGTGCAGGGTGAATTGTGGGGTCATCAGTGCTCTCCTGTGCTCTAGGAAACTTTTTATTTTTTTGTTTGCAAGGAGATAAACGAGAGAGGTTCCCAGCCAATTCCTCTCCCATTGAAACATTTGTAATTTAGACCCTGACTGTAGACTTTACCTAGCTGTGACGGGGCGGGGTTACGGGAAAGAGCCCCCAAAACAGAAAAGAAAAAATCCACATCCTCCTTCAAATGGCCAGTTTGAGGGAGCTGGGGTCTGCTCTGCTTCAAATAAAGGCTAGTCCGCGCTATTTATACTGTGCTCTCCAACGCTTGCAGTCTTCATGGATGAGAAGCGGAGTGTTCCTGTAATCGGTTCAGAACGTGTCCTGATCTACAGATAAACTTCTGGAAAGCATCTGATCATTGTGCCCGAGTGCGCTGACCCGCCTCCCATCAATGGGAATAAAGCGATAGAATTGGACTTAGAGAAAGACACAAAACTTAATTAATTCGATACTTTAATGGTTATAGAATCTGCAAAACACTAGTATTAATTTAGACACTGGCATCTGATTTCTCTGAAGTTCATGTCGATGTGCATACTACCTACCCCAAAGCTCTGACTGTCGCCGGCGGACAGGGGGAGCGGCCGAGGCGCCGGGGAAGGTGCCTCGCCGCGGGCCGGTCGATCTCGGAAGGGCTGAGCGCGGGTGGGAGCTGACCCCGGCGCCCACGCACACGCACATCCACCCCGCGGTGGTCTCCCGGAAGCCGCCCGACACTCCACGGCCCGGCATAGCTCGCGGAGCAGCTCGCCGCGGCTCCACCCGCAGCCGGCCAGGCCGGCGGGACCGGGCCTGTGTGTCTTTTCGAAGGGCTTTTAGCGCGATGCACATGCCTCAGGGGCTGTTAGTCCACCCTTCCGAAATCACGCAGCAGTGTGACTAGAGTCGACTTTTTCCGACTGTGAAATCTTTAAGACAGAGTCTCCTTAGATCATGAGAGTGACAGACATTAAAAAGAAAATTGATAATGTTAATAAATGGAATTTACTGGGAAGATGACATTTAGAAAAGGGTCAGATGTCTCAAATTGAATTTTCGCTGGTGAAACAAGGCGATTCTAAAAGGCCACAGATGAGACGATTTTTATTAAACATTTGTAGTATTTTAGAAGCTAAACCATAACTCATTTGCACTAAAATTTAACGACTTCGAGTCATCAGAAAAGTTTACTCTTGGACTCAGCTTCAAAGACGGAACAACACCACCAATGACAGGCTATAATGATTTTCCCTCTCTGATTTGCAGTGGGCTGGTGTGTTCTTGTGCCCAGACCGAAGATTCATATTCAGATTCCTAAGTCATAAAATGTAGGCTTTCTCATTTGTCTTTTCCAAACCGAAACTTGACTAAACCAGATTCCAGGATCAAAAGCGTGCAAGAGCTATCACTTTCTCAGGGGACTGCAAAAGGCACTCACGGCAACTACTCTGACAGTATTGAAGACAATTTGGGAAACATTGGGCAACACGTGTTGTCCCTGGGAACCAAGTTGTATTGCTACTTCTGAGGTTTCCATGTCAGCTCCGGCTTAAAATGTTGCCTCCGAGAAGGTTGCTCGGGAAAGGCGAGCAAGGCTCCATATTGGACATAGAGGATGATGAGCAGTCAGAGAATAGGTCTGTTTGCCCTTAGAACTTTGTTGCTGCTCCCTGCTTGGCTTTGTTTCTCCTCCCTCTCCCTTTTAACTACTTTTTTTTTCTCCAGTGGCACCAAACCACAACAAGGGCAGAAGTAAAGATGAGTTCAAGGTGGTGATGCTGGGGCATGGAGTGGTGATCCCCTAAATGTGCATCCTTCCCTTGAAAAGCCGTGACACGAGAAAGTGATGCACACGACAGTATCTGATCACCCAAGGGAGAAAATGGCCTGGGTGACAGGCCCGAGCCTCAGCACGGCTGACACGGCCGGAGCAGTTCAGCCCTGGCACCTCAGCTTACATGGCAGGAAAAGTGTTTTCTGCCATTGAACGGGGTAGAGTGTTCCCTATCCTGACACGTTCACATCCAGTCCCTGGGTGAGCAGAGCTCGGCAGAAAGCAACCTGGCCTGTGCTTATCCTCGACTTGGAATAAAAGAAACCAGTTCTTTGCTTCTTGATCTTTTAATTTCCTTCCCCTGGTCTGGGTGGAATACCCTGCCCACCCCGCACGTTTAAAGACATGCCTGCTGGACTCCGACTAACTCTAGATCTGTTTTTTTTTTAAATGTATTTAAGCTGCAGAATTTGCTGACACATAAATAAGCCATCAAGGCTCTCAGAAGCTCGTGAATCTCTAACTGAAGTATGTGTGGGGACTTAGACACTTGTTC
The DNA here is from genome assembly GCA_026770055.1 of Myrmophylax atrothorax. Lineage (NCBI taxonomy): Eukaryota > Metazoa > Chordata > Aves > Passeriformes > Thamnophilidae > Myrmophylax > Myrmophylax atrothorax. Next base: position 12,557,922 of record JAOXXN010000137.1, read on the forward strand.
CACGTCGTGATAGTTTAAAAACTTTCACAAAGACGACTCGGGACAAAAAAAAAGCACCTCTGTTTAACAAGATAATTCTTGCTTTTGGTTTTATTTCTATTTTCAACTTCCTATTCTTTTGTCGCATGACATGGCGCTTTTTTCCCCCTCGGGGACTCCTTTCTCTTCTTTCTCCCCTCCTATTCTGAACTGTTTTACAGCCTCGCTTTGTTATTCTCAGGAAAAAATGTCTGGAGAGCCCTCTCTCCTAAAGAAGGAACAGAAAAGGGAGGACTGGAGCTGCAATGTTGCCTATGCATGCAGAACATCCCAATCTGTTTTTGTGCAGTGAGTTGGGGAGAGGGCAGCAGGGAGCGTGCACCCAGCCTCCGCCCGGACAAAGGGAGGCCGGACAGCTGCGTACCCGCCACAAAAGATTCACTCTTCTGTCAACTCTGTTTACTTAGTGTTGTTTCTGACCTCTGTGCTACACTTGTTGCTAATACATATGCTTATCAAACCATTTTAATTGGCTTTCTTCATAACAGTAGTCCCAGCGCTTTTTTTTTCCTACATGTGTTTCCAAACAACTTAATTGACTTCTCTAATATTCGTCTTCTTGGGCTCTAAACAACGCATTTCTCCCCCCACATTTCCCAGTCTCCGGGGAAAAGGCCCACAGTGATGACTGCACAGAAAAAGCTTCATCTTTCGGAAGGGATGGTTGTGAGGGGACATGAGTACAAGAGGTACCTCGCACCCCAAGGGGACAGCTGTGTCGCCGGCGTCGCTCCGGCTGGCACAGAGGATCCGGGCCACGCGTGATGAAGTGACTGCTGGTAGATAGGCGAGCTGACCGTCCCCGTCACGTTTTAAATGTGGTTTTGCTTTGTTTGTGGCACTTGGTTGACTGGTCCTAGCCTAAGAAAACACTGAGCCACCCTGGGAGCTGCCCATCGATTACGAGCGCAGCCTCCTGCCCGGCCGCGGTGCTCAGAGGGTGCGCACGACCGCGGTCACCCTCCACTGGCAGAGTCCCCACCCGCGCAGGTAGAGCTGTGGGGGTCGGAGCCGCCCCCCTCCTCCACCCCACACCGAACCCCTGCGGCCAGGGCAGCCAATGGGGAGACGCTGAGAGCCCGCAAGTCTGCCGGCTTGGGGTGCGCAGAGAGCAGCCAACCGGTCCCCCAGACTACAGAGCCCGGAGGACCACTCCCCGCAACTTTTACCATCTGTATTAATCGCTTCATTTGAGCCTCTCCCTCCTTCCTTTCTGTTTTTTTTCTCCTCAATTTCATAATTAATTGCTGCACTCGGGTTTTTAATGGAAACAATCATGCCAGGCCGGATGGTTGTTATGATTTGCTTTCTTGAGCGTTTCTCCCCCTTCGCGAGCATTGTTCCCAGTGACTGTCTGGGCTCAGATATGATGTTGGGACAGCGCCTCCCCTGAAATGGAAACAGAGGCCTGAATAAAGGAGGGTGGAAAAAAAGTACTTTGTAGTCTGCATCGTCCATCTTTAATTCAGAGGTGCATCTATACTCCTGGGAGCGCGGCCTTTGATCTCTTTGATTTTTACACCAGATCTGTTATGGACTAAAGTTCCTAGGTTTTCCATAGAAACATCTCCATTCCTTCGGGATATTGATGTTTTCTTCTTCCTAGGGGTTATGATATGGTAAATCAGATTCAGAAAAGCATGGACAATGCCAGCATTCATGGGTCGGGGGGCGGAGGTGGGGGGGCGGGAGCCTCTCTCTCTTCTCCCAATGAATCAAAATATTGTTTATTCTGTTGCTCTTTAAGCCCAGTCACTTCAGCTGCCTTTCAGTGCCTTCAACTCTGGAAGAGGGGCAGCAGCAGCAGCAGCAGGTTGCGTTGCCATGGGGACTCTACTGTATGGCAGCAGCGCCAGCCCCAAAGACAATGCCTCGCAAAGGGGCTTGAAAAGTGAGGTTTCTCCCTTTGCCACGCAGCCACTTCCGATGGAGCAAGCATTCTCCTTTCGGGACCCTCATCTTGTCACTAGAACAATGTCTATCTTCGCCTGCCAATTTTTTTTCTCTATCCTGCCTTTGATCTATAAAAAATCAAAAGAACAAAGTCAGGGGAGAATAGGGGGCTTTTTTTGTTGTTGTTGTTGCTGATGCACAGAACAGGCTTTTATAATTTGGGTCTACTTTCGTGCCTGAGGATTGCAGGGGCAGGGAAGGAGAGCAGTTTATTTGTGTGTTGGGCTCTCTCCAGCCCTGATGTCCCTGGGCACGGCATGTGCCAAAGGCCCCGCTCCATTTCCCCTCCTCCCCAGCCACGTAGCCAGGAAAAAGTACAGGTGCTGCCCAGCCTAGATGTCCCCCACTCTCCATACTTGGACCTGAGAGCTCTCCTATAGGCTGTGGCCTTCCCTCCTGCTGGGCCCAGGACACCACTGGGGCAGCAATGACCCTTACTTAGGGCCCAGATAAGATCACCCAAGCCTACTAATTAGTGCTGATGTTAATAACAGATATTCATACAACTAACAGCATGCCCATTGCGTTATATTTTAATGAATGATGCTGTTTTCCAAGCCATGATCTTGTGTAAATGTTAGAGGCATGAATGTGAGACTAACACCCTTTTCTAAGAAATCAGACAATTCTGGACCATGTGAGGTCCTAAGGTGTTGAAATCTTGCAAAAGAAACTGGAGTGCCCATGCAAATAAACCAGTATTTATTTGACTTCTTTGCTTGTAAGTGGCAACAGGCATTGTCATGCATGTGCAGGACAGGCTATAAATAATCCTAGATGAAAAACTGGGTCTAATTCTGGTTCTTTCTGGGAGGACAAGTGGCTGGTTGGGTTCACATGTGACTCTATGCATGTAACCCTACTGGAATTAACCCCCATGATTTGAACTCAGCTCCATTTCTTACCTTAGAATAGTGGGAAGTGTTGATTTCTCCAAAAGGATTGCATTACAGTTATTTCCTTTTTCATAAAATGCCACCAAAGGAAAGAACAGAAATGACTGGTCTGGGCTGTATCAGTTACACGGGCTTTGGTACCCTGCCTAGGACAAGTTCCTGCATGATTCACTGATTAACTCCATGACAGATTGATTAGAAAGAGACCATTTCTGGGGAAGAGAACACAGTAAGCTGGAAAGAGAGTGGAAGTTAGAAGAAGGTTTGTTACGGAAACTCAGACATCCTTGGTGAGAGTTTGTTCTCTCTCTGGTTATCTTTTCTTAGTTATTTTTGAAAGAAAATCACCAGTTTCAAAACACCTGGTTGAAGTCAATTAATTTAGACAAGGACATCAGGTCCCCTGTCTGCGTTTGTGCTGCTGGGGAACATTTGTTGTGGACTGCAAATGGACGCAGTTGCACACCTCAGTGGAGGGCTGTAAGCAAGTACTGGGACTGGGATGGCTTCCTGGGGCTCAGGATCCTTGCTCCAGCCTTTATATCAGACAGACATGAAGCGGAGCTGATACAGCCTTTTTCCAGCATGGGAGACACATGGATGGGCACAAGAGAGTGTTAGAGCATTGCACGTCCCAGCAGTATGCTGTGGCAGTTTCAGGTCTGTCTGTATATCACAACTGGAATGCTCTGGGTGCACTATCCAGTATATGGAGGCAGCCAAGTCTCCACTGCTGCATCTGCCTGGCATCACCTAACCTTTACAAGTATCTCCTATCTATTGCCTACAACCTTCATTGGATATTTGAACCCTAATCCCATGCCATGCCCTCAAAAGCCCTCAGCTTAGTGCCCAGAAGTTGACCCTTTACCATGTGGGGCATCCCCATGCCTCAGGATGTGTGCCCAGAAAGGGCAGTCCTGGAGCCCAAGATCAATTGTC
>JAOXXN010000137.1:12561966-12586892 GCA_026770055.1 Myrmophylax atrothorax
GAGTTCCCACCCTATCTGGTCACATTCTCTTCCCAAGATTAATTATTGGGTCAGGGCGGTTTCACCACTGTGTCAGCCTGCAAGTGCCTTTCTCTTTTTTCTCTTCTTTTAAGAGACTCTTAGTCAAACTTCAGGCCATCCTCTCTTCCCGCCCTCTCCCCCCACATCTTTAAACCGGGGGGGTCTACCCTGATCCGACCTTCTGGGCTGAGAGGCATCAGCCATGCCTTTTAACTGTACAATTATGTGCACTCCCTAAATGTTGCTTTAATAACAGAGTTCGAAAAAAAAGCCGCAGCGAATCGGTGTTTAGGACAGCAGCGAGATGCCGGGAGCTCTACCCCTCATACACACAGTCACACTTCGGACGGCTTTGTGGGCGGACTGGTGAAAGTGGACCGAGCAGCGAGATGGGGTGACCCCCATCTCTATGGGAATCCCCAGGTCCCTCTGGGCTGCAGCGCCCCTGGAAGACTCAGGCTGCTGGCATACAAAGAGGTGGCTTGGGGAAGCAGTAGTCAGACCGCGGTGTTGGGGTCCATGGAAAGCCATGCATGGCCTCGAGCAGAGTCGAGGGAGCGGGAAGGAGGTGTCTCCATGCTGACTTCAGCGGAGGGACATAACCAGGGGATACGGCTGGCGCCGGGGACATCACCCCACCACAGCCGGCAGAGACGCACGGCACGCGAAGGGAACGAGCGCGGTGCTGCCGTGCAGGTTCCCAGCCTGCCGCCGGCACTCCGCACCTGGACCCTTCCCCCCGCTGCCGGCAAATGTGCGGGGGACGGGGCCGCCGGGGGCAGAGCCCGTCCCCACGCGGGGCAACGCCCGCCGCCCCCCAGGGCTGCCACGGGGCCTCCGGGCATGGTCTGGGCGTCCCGCCGACAGCTGGGGTTGGGAGAGCCCCTCGGTGCGCCCCGGCCTCGACGCCTCGTCGCACTCTCACCAGCCACGCTGCACACGGGGGTCTGTCCCACGGGAAATTCCCACCCAGTTCTCGCTACTGTGTAAACCTACAGAGCCTGTCACTCATTTTCCTTTTAAAGCCACCGTATCAGAGCTGCTGTGAAGGAGACCCAGACACCTTCATATCTCAATTTTTCTTCTTTGGACAGGAAATGTTCCTGGAGGGGGGGGGAGGGGGGAAGGGAGGGGGATGTTGGCGAGATCGTAAATTTCATTGATTACTTGCAGACTGTACAGAGTATATTCAAGCTTTCATGACAGCTTCTGGAGACATAACGACTGGACAATATTGCCCGAGCAGTACAAACTCTCTTTAACTGCTACAAAGAAATCAGCAGGTAATTATAGGCTCGATTGTACACATAATAGGCATCGGAAATCGGAGAATAACTGTAGGCAGCGATTCTGAGCCAGAAGAAGAACTGTCGTGCTTCAAACTCTCATACAATACATGCTCATTGTGCTGGGTATCTTATTCTAATTACAGATACCTGCACAGCATAGCAAATATAGAAAGAAACACTTCCTTGATCTTCCTGCCAGCAAAACTCGTCCTTTAGAAATTAAAGATATAAAGACAAAACAAGCCATGTGGGTATTCCTGAAAAAGGCGATGCTGCTGAGCTGTACCCTCTGCTCTGGAAGAGGGCTTTACAGCACAGAACGAGCAGGATTTCTGATCCGAATTTGACTACTGGGGGAAAAAACCAAACCAAACCAAACCAAACCAAACCAAACAAACAACGAACAAACCAAACAAAAAAAACCAACCAGAACCTTTTGTCGAGGTGGCCACAGAATTATGGTTTTTACAGAAAAAGCTGATAAATATAAAAGAGCTCTCGGCCAAAATTAGCTGAAAACAATAATCCCTAAGGGAACATATCAAGCCCTTATTTAAAATCGAGGTTATAACATTTAAAATTATTTTTTCTTGACTCTAGGGGAAAAATAGACACGATTGCTTTTCTATACCTAAAGGAATATAAATATTTAATTCTGATATAGAGATTGTTCCATTTTTTAATATATTATTTTGTTTTGAAATTATTATTGACAGACCCTGTGCAGAATAATCTGTCCCTCCTTTAGCCAGAGATTTCTCCTTCCAAAGGACTCTAAATCCCAGCAAAATCATGGAAAGCACACTTAAACATTTCAAAAAACTCTCCCACTGTCGATGCCCATTTCACTCAAGTGCTTCCTCAGTTTCTGTTTCTTTCAGGTGAAGTTTTCCAACGAGTTCCTTCGCGACAAGCCGAGGCAGTGCCTGACAAGTGCAGTTGTGCGTGGGTGAAGCCACGCACTGCCCGTCCCCGCGGGTTTGATCCCTGTTCTCTCTGGATGAAACGAGTTCCGGCGGTTTCCACACAACTTCGCTTTGAATATCATCTGGCCTTAAAGTTCGGTTGTTTTGCCTCTAGGGGTACGTGCTATGTTATTCTAGGTCACTAATGACTTACAAGCTTAAGTGAACATGTGTCCACATGAAAACTCAGCCAGAGAGGCAAACAATCCAAGGTATCATTTCAGCCTATGGGGAAGGTTGTTCCACCAGGTTAAGTTTGACTCTGTCAGAAAGCAGAGTGGAGCGAACGAGGCGTGCCAAGCCAGGGCTGGTCACTGCGCAGGAGCGCCGTGCGGCTCGGGGGAAGGCGCTGCGCTGGAGCTGACCTTTGCCGTCAGTTTGACTCCGGCACCTACCCGGGGGGCGCGGGGGACATGGGACTGGGCACGCACCCCACGTGTGTCCGTGTGATCAGAAGTGCACTCACAGGGAAGCAGTTAGACCCTAAATAAATTATGTTTGGATTCCTTTCAGTTACAAATATCTTATTTGAGAAGTCCGATTTCTGTTTTTCTAAACATAATTTTCTACATAGTTGTAAACGAGATAATGTAATTGTTGATTAAAAAAATTGAAATTATTTCTAGAAAGAATTTTTCTATCTGACTTGTAACGAGTAACAGCTGAATATTTAGCTCGGTGCCATTCAATCCCTCTTCTGTAACAATCGTTTTATCTAAGATACATTGCTGGTTTCAGCCTATCTGCTTGGCCAAATTAATGTTAGATCTGAAGCAGGATCTTCATATGAACATGAATCAATTTTTTTGAAAATGGTCCTGACGAACTCATGCCGTAAAAATAAAACACAGAGTGAGATAAAGAGAGGAAGTGGTGTTTACCAAAATTGAAAGACAGTAAAAAATTGGTCATCAAAAAATGCCTCCAGATGAAGACAATAAAGTCAAGTCAAAGTAGAGCAACTGTTTGCAATATCACTTGTACTTTTCCTGTTGGGCTGTGCAGCATTTTATGGACTGGAAGTACTAGCAAGATGTGCAGGTATCCGCTTACATCAGAAACTGCATTTAGTATAAATATTCTGTTCCAAATAATAAACTATATTTTTAAACAAAAGCCGCACATCAGGTGTCATTTTATTAATGAATGATGCTCTGCCTGATAAATATGAAGGGTGACTGTTTTAATGAAAAGTGACTGTTTTCTGCTCCATTCCCCCCGCCGCCCTCCGTCCCGCCCCATTCTGCTGTCGCCTTTCACACGGAGAGCAAAGCCCCGGCCGCCGCCCTGCCCGTTCGGCAGCCACCTAGAACCGCCCGGCTCCTGCCCGGCAACGGGCTCCAGGGTCTCTTCCTTGCAGGCTTCAGGGCGATGCCCTGGACTCCAGGCTTCAGCGATCAAATTCACGTACAAAACACTCCCGCCAAATGGCAACTTTCTTTCCCTCCCCTCCCACTCCCTAAAGTTTTGAGGTGTTTGTCCAATTTCATCAAGAGAGGTTTGTGACTCGAGGGATAAGTGAGATTTACATCAGAGTAACCTGCCTGCCTCCATCCTTACGCCTGCGTCACCTACTAATTTCTCAGGTGCGCGGTTGCATCTCATTTCGCACGTATCTGCCGTCTGAAGTCTCCGGACAGCGCCTGAACAGAGGATATGTGCCATCATACATGCTATGTTTGCCATAGCCGGTCCCAAACCCCAGCTGCTAGTGCAGATCGACAAGCCACGCTGTGAACGGGGCGGAATAAGAATCTGTTGATCGCACTGGCCACAAGTTTCCTTTTCTGACCTTACATCCGTCTAGCCAGTCCTTTGGTTTGGTCTGGTTAGGTCGGGTTTAAGCCGACTCTTAATCTGTGTGTTAAATAGTTGTCTCTTTAATCAGCAACTACCAATCATCAGACATTAATTTATACGGCTTTTACAAATACCTAAGCTATTTAAAATGCTGAACTGGGTTGTGTGTGGCAGGGAACATCTATCTATTGAATAGGCAGTGTCACACGGTAGCATGCTCTCTTGTCAAGGGTGATTGTGTTTTAGGCAAACATTTGAGCAAACATAAAGGCAAAGGTCAAGTACTGTTCAGCTGCAGTGTGTGCTAATTCACCTAGCTAACCAATGGGGCAAAAGTTGCATTTTCTGCCAGCACCGAAGACCAAACCTCTGCGAAGGGCATTATTAGCTGTGAGCCGGCTGTGATCGCTTCCAGACAGCTCCCGGGTGGAAGGGCTGGAGGCTCCGAGGCTGCCCGGGGTGCAGCTCCTGCACCATCACCTCCCGTTGCTAACAAGTGCCTTCCAGTAAAGCTGGTGCTTTTTTAACTGTTCTGACCCCGTCCTTTCCTTCCCCCAGCCTTTTCCTTCTTTCCTCTTTTCCTTGCTATTTAGTTCTCTCCTTGCATTTTCTTCCTTTCCTTCCCCATCCCGCGGACAAACGAAGACGGGCTGCTCATCGCCGGCCAGCTCGGTGCACTGAGCAGCTCCGTAGAAACTGGGCGAGAGGATACCAGTGGAAGGAAAGTGCAGTTTGGCTCCTCATTGAAAGTGCGTGGGGAGGAGGGGGTAGGAGGAACCGAGTTACTTTGTTATCCTTATTCCTCCTCATGTCGTCGCAATAAAATAAAGCCCTGTTTTGAATAGGAAAGGCTGGGATTTATTTCTGAGAGGGACCTGACTGCAGATTTTTCCAAGCAAACCTTATTATTTCTCATAGGGAATTTTTTCCTGCTATCTATCAAAAAAACCAGAGAAAAATCAAAGAACTGAGTGGTGGTTGCCAAGCTCGCAGCTTAGAAGTCTCTCTCCCTTTAAAGGGGAAAAAAAATATGGGGAAAAAAAAAAAGATGACCCATTCCTTCTTCCTCGGTTCAGCCTGGAGGGCTCGCACTTTGAATCAATAGTCATTTTATTTGAGCCAATGGCTGTGCTTCCACGCAGGCTGTATGTACAGTAGTTTTCGTAATAAATTGGGGTTCACAGTTGTAGTCTTAAAGCACTCAGGTTTGGGGGTTTCACGTGCAAAATAAACAAACAAATAACTAAATAAATAACATGACAGTGCGATGAAAAAGTAATCAACTCCAAAAAAATCCCTAACAAGCCACCAAACAGAAACGATTATTCTGAACCAGACGAAAGCTCGTGAAATTCTTACTTGTTGCCTTGTGGCATAGAGGCACTCGCCTCCCAGTCCCGCACCCTGGGCTCTGGCTCTGCCTGTCTCTGCTGCTGGGAGAGGCAGGAGCCTTTTTTTCTTTTGACAAAATTCCAGGAAGAACATCAACAACATTAGAGACATGATTCTGAGCACAAAAGTAGTTTATGGTTAAAATGACATTGCAATCACGAGGGCATATTTTCTTTGCAACACAAACTTTAAACACAAGCATACACTCACGAGAAAATACGTTAAAAATAATAATAAACTTACCCCCGCCTGCCAAATCACCACAATTTGTGGGACTCTTCTTTAGTGCTGCAGACAACTTGACCCTTCAAGCCCTGCATTAAACACGGTGGATACAGTTAAACAGGAGTAAAATTAGGAGGGAAAAATTGTTTTGTCATGTATTTCTAAATAGTCTAATCTCCTTCAAATGTCTCGGATTTCTTTACAACCCACTGGCTACGGTCCTATAAACACCACCTGGGCAGTTTCACAAGCTTTAAAGTTTTGTGTGAATGTGTGTGTGTGCGTGCGCGTGTGTGCGTGTGTGTGTGTGTGTGCGCGTGTGTGTGTGTGTGCAGTAACTTGTTTAAAAGGCATCGTTACCATTCAGAGGTATAAAAGTATTGCCCTGATCTTTGGCGTGATTGGATTTGTTTTTTGGATTTGGAAGGGGTTTTTTTATACATTCACCTCTCATTTTGCTTAACTTTTTAAAGATGGGAAAAGCTGGAAGCTTTAGTTTTCAAGAGACTTTTCTCGTTATTCATCTGTTTGGTCGCCTTAGCTGCACAAAAGCGTATCAGCTGCGTTATGAAAAATGGCCTAAGCTCAGAGAATGTCACAGTGGTCGACTTATTATTTTAGCCCTTCTTAAAAAAAAAAAAAACTCAGGGAAAGTTTGCTTTTGATGAATTCAATAAAAGCGGCACTGCAACGGAAGAGATTTTAAACTAAAATCATACAGCATGGGGCAAAAGCTTAAACCAGCCAGATGGCCAAAGGTAGACAGTCTGCCTGCTTAAAACCAATCCAGTGAAGTTACAGTCCTCAGACTTCTAGCTTCTTTTTATGTTTATCGTGCTTTGTCCCACTCCACTCCTTAAAAATGTCTCAACAAACAAATAAACAAAAGCGAACTTTTGCAATTCATATGTCATGACCGTTTTTCTTTCTGCCTCTGGAACAGGAACAAGGCAGAATAATTTGTTTGTTTGTTTGTTTGTTTGCTTGGTTGGTTTTCAAAAAGAACCGACATTCATAGCCCCTGGGCAAGGTGTTACTTTTTAATTTGCCAGCACCTCATCTCTCGTCTCTAGGGAGGACTTTCCGTAACCAGAAAGGACAAGTCCAAAAGGACTGCAGGGATTGCAGCAGAAGGCTGTGCTATGAATCATCTTCTGTCCTTTTTCTAAGTAATAAATAGATCTAAAACCCAACAACGATTAATAATTATAACAGAAATAAATACCAGAGGCTAGGGACTGTGTAGGGCAGGGCGTTGAATTCGGTGTGGGCTTTGTTCGGTGTTAGGAAACATTCATAAATAGCCCTAAAATCACTAGTAAACTCCAGACTCCTCTGGCGTAATAAACCTTATAATTTTTGTGATTTCAGTAGCACTCAGAGGCTGTCCTTGGCTTCCTGAAAGTTGTCCTGGCTATAAGTGAGGGCAGAGATGTTAAGCCTTAGCAGGATCTGAGGCTATGTCCACCTGCTTTAGTAATAGGACAGTTTCTCGTGCCGCTGGACCGGAGGAGATAGTGCCGGCTATGCAGAGGAGAGAAAAATCTGCAGGAACGGTGCGGGCTAAAAGCTCATTACCAGCCCTACCCGTCCTGCCCGGGTTCCACTAGCCTCTTGCCCCTTCTTTCATAGTTCTCCCTGTCTTGCAGGACAAGTGTCCGCGCCTCCCCGTGGGAGGAGGGCTGCAGCCACTCGAAACTGCCTAACGCCGAGATGAGGCCCCCTCCTTCACCTCTGCCCCGGCGCCGTGGGACCAGGACCCGGCGTGCCGGATCAGACCCCCCCATCCCTCGGGCCGGGCCGCACAGAAGGGGCAGGAGAGGCAGGGCTGGCTCATCCCGATGGCCACAGCCACCTGTGCCCCGACGGCCGGGCAGACCCCATGACTCCGCACAGGCAGCGCGGACTCAGCACAGGCGGCTGCTGAGCGGGCCCCGCGGGGATGCCGCGGGTCCCTCCGCGACAAGGGAGCCGCGGTGCCCACGGGAGTGGGCGGCAGGTGCTGCCAGTGCTCCAGGAAGGCCGGAAGGTCCTGCCTGTCGTCCAGTCTGTGGGCAAGGAATGCTGCAGAAGTCCCCGAGAGCCGACTGTTTCCCTAGGGCAGTAGGGATTTAAAATCAAATATTTGGCTTAATTTGTAAACGATTAAAGGAAATAGAAGGAGAATAACGCGCAAGTCTGCCGAATCCTGATACAGAGCAGAGGAAAGAGAGTGGGTTTGCGTGTCTATGCGAGTGTGTAAGCAGAAACCACTTTGCAGTCATTTGCCCCGCTCACACAGTCGCTTACGAGAAGAGCTGGAATAAGAGTAAAAACTTGCTGGCGGGAAAAACTTCTGAAAAACCAGCTCACCCACTCGTGTGTTTAGCGAGCTGAGGCGCCCCGGCCACCAGGGTGTGAGTGGACATATGCACCCCACTTGACAATCCCTGACATTCGCCAGCCCGTGCTGCTGCCCAGCGCATGGATCTGACTCATGTTCCTGTCTCCACCCATAGCTGCGCTCAATTAGTCACCTCGACGTAGGCAGGAGAGATGTCTAGGGGAATCCAGGCAACCTTCTGGACATCTTTTTACCAAAAATCTTGAGAAATCCGTTAAATTAAAGACCCCGAGGGGTTAAAATTCGCCCTTTGACTCCCCAAAAGATAACAGGCTGGGGAACCTTGGAGAGATTTCATCCCAATGGGAATGAGAGAGCACCACGGAGGAGAGTTCAGAAAATTTGGAGGAGGCAGTTAAATCGGTCAAAGAAGCTTTGGTTTTGATCTAGAGATATTTTGTTCCCTATAAAAAAATATCGATTCTGAGCGGGTTTGCAGAAAAGGAGGTAAATCAGGAGATAAAGGGGTACGTCCCAATCGCATGCTGCCAGAAGCATACCTGCGCCTGCTTACGCAAATGAGCCGGACAAAGTCTGGCAGGATAGACCCCCTCTGCCCCTCGGAGCTGCCCTCTCAGCCCTTCCTTCCCTGCGCGGGACAGGTCCCCCCGCCTCTCCCAGCGCCGCTCATCCTCGGCTTTGAAGCCTGTGCAGAGTGCTTGGAGACCCACTCGGGGAGAAGTGATGCTGCAAGCACTACTGAAGTCAGCTTTACCCTCCGTCTCCCTCAAGGGACGACGGGACGAGGGGGCAGCGCAGTCTGGGGCCCTGAGGGGACTGTCGGACGTGGGATGGGGATCTGAGCACCTTCCGGCAGGGCTGGGTGCCCCCACCTTGGCTACCAACTGAGTACATCCATCCTGGCCACTGACTAGGCGCTGCTGAGACTTCACCTGTTGTGCCCCGATTTCGTCGGGACCTGGGTGCACCGAGATGGTTCTGCACCGCTCTAGGCACGGTGGGCCCGGAGGCAGCCCAGGGTCCCACACGGGGATGCAGCCTCGCCGCTTCACTGTGGGAAATACCGGCATGTTGTCACGTTCACGAGTGTGGAAGCTATTAGACGGGCTGGTGTGTTCTACCAGCTCTGGGCGTGAAACGCTGGTGATCAATCTCCGCCCTGCTATGCTACACTTTCTGAGCCCTGCGGGGAAACTCGCTTTGGCCCTAAGGCCCTTTGCTCTGGACTTCACATCTTCTGAGGACCGATATCGGAGCTCTCGACCAGCCTAAACTTCCCTGAAGTAAAGAAAAATGAGTGGGTTTAATCCTCCGAGTGTTTTCGCAAGTCAGGACACAGTTAGGGAACGGAGAATAGTGAAGATAGTTCCCTCCGATTGCCCTAAGTGCCTGCTAAGGGCGGGCTTGGGGGCAGAGGCATCCTCGGCAGTCCTCGCAGTTCTCGAAGGCTCTGCCTTGTTCCAATGTTTACTCTTCCGACTGCAAATGTCACCAGAATGCAACTTTAGTGCTTTGTGGTTAATATTTTTTGCCCGAGGTCTATCACTGGCATTGATTGTCCCAATAAATTGAGATATAGTGTGCATAATGCAATGTAACAATATGGTTATATTCCACGTGTATGACTTAATTAAGCTATTTGCAGCCTGATGCTGCAAGTCAACGGGTGTGCAAGTGGATTAACAATGTACTGTTCTCGTATCCTCAGGATGGTGCATAATTACTTTACTGGCGGTACATATCAATTTTTGATGATTGCAGAACACATGCTCACTTTACCAACAAGCGCTTTAATAACTCTCTGTTGTGTTTTTAAAAAGCGTTGTTTGGAAATATTTGGAAGCCTCTGCAAATAACGTTCGAGGTTCGTGGCGCAAAGGTTAGACCTGATCTCTGTTTGATGGAGGGCAGAGGTTGTAAGGCAGTGCCCGTTCCCGCTGCCCGCTCCCGGGGCCAGGAAGGGGCTCAGAGCCGGGAAGGCCGTCGAGGCACTCCGGCCGACCGTCGGGCCGTCCCCCAGGGAGGGGGGCATGCGGAGAGGGGGGGCCAGCGTGCCCCAACACATGCTCCTGACATTTGCGAGCAGAGTAATGCAATTAGGAAACTAAATTACAGGGCTGTGGAGACGCTGGGGAGCCCCGGGTCTTTGTTCCCGGGAAGATGGCACCAGGGTCTGGCCGCCGGACTTAGCGTGTGCTTCTCCAGGCGAAGGTGGAGGGGGAAGAGTGCCGACCTTTTCGGGGACAACTTAATTTCTGCAGCCTAATCGCGTTGGAGGGGCAGGTACCATCCATCAGAACGAGTTCTCTCCGCGATGCCGAGAGGGGCCAGGCTGCCTTGCCCGACCGGGCATCGCCGCCACACCAGCGCTCTGCGGCACCTAGAACACCCCTTCACAAAAATAAGAAAAAACCTCCAAAGCACTAAGAGCTGACGCACGTCCTTGGCATGCTCAGGCGTCGCTTGGGAGCCCGACAGGGAGGGTCTGGAGGGCCTCGAAAGGCTGGGATGGGTGCGCCCATATGCGGGCTGGGCGCAGGCTCCGGTGTAACCAAAGGCAGATGGGTTCCTTGGCTTGGGAGGGCGTTTAGCAACTCCCGACCGCCAGCGCTGGCTGGGAAGTGGGCTACCAGCCCGGGACGGATGGCCATCCGTCGGTGACGCTGGGCAAGGACAGTTTCACGCGGCCTGCGCGGTCCTCGGTGCTCCGCTCCGCGCCTCTCTGCACCCAGGCATGGTGTCGCTGCTGCTCCAGAGCCTTTCTGGAAGAAAACGATTTGTTCTTGTACCTGAAGCAGGTGATGTTTATGCAGAGACATCTGAATGACAGCAGGAGTGAAGGACAAATCTAATAAAGCCTAATAAACCATGAGAGTCTAAATGTCATTAAACTTACAAAGATGAGAATCCAAATCATCAAAAAGGTAAATGTCTTCATTAGTCTGATCTCTGAAGACTGTCGAACATTTCATTAATTTATAATTTATGATTGTTTGACAAATATTGAAAAGTATGTAAATATGAGGGGGATAATGTCTTTTCTGCGGGAGATAAGGAAATGACCCAAACTGTACGTGCCTGCTAGATTGCACACGAGGTTCCATCTATCCGTTATCAAACTGTGCTTTCCCTTTATACAACATATTGTGCAACTGACAAGTGAAATAGTGCAGATAAACCAATGGTTTAAAACGTAATAAAGACAACAGCCATTTGCATTTTTTACATTTTATTACAAAGGTAATTTACTATGACACATTTCTGAATGTAATTTATGAAAACATTTTAAGGCAATTATATAATGTATACAGCACTCAGAGACACAGAAAATCAGATAAATAATAATCTTATGGATCTTCAGAGACTTTCTATAACGCTGAAAATACAGACTTCCATAGAAACAGCAGTAAAACATAAAATCATAGAAATAAAATGCAGAATGATGTAATAAAGAGGAAATGGGTGTACTTCGAACTGGAATTGCAACATTAGATATTCAAGGAAACAATCTCATCTATTTCAAAGAACCAGATCATCTGAGAGTATTATTGTTTTCCTTCCTCTGCGTTGGGAAATAGGCTTTTTTAGGGGGAAAAAAACCCCAACCAACTAAACAACCAAACAAAACAAACTATTTCTAAGGAAAACGTCTTGCACCCCAGTCCTCCTTGGTGGATCAAGAAGTGGACGTTCCAGTGGGGACCCCGGGGAGGCAGGGAACAGCCTGAACCTCCCTTCGCTCTGCTGTGACAAAGGGGAATTGCGTGCTTATTATCAGTCCTCGTCTCGAACATAGAGGGGGACAGTAGGCGCTGTTTGGCGCTGGCAGAGGTGGCTGCGCGGGGCCAGGGCCTGGACTTGCGGGGCGTGCGGCCAGACCTGGGCAGCCCCAGGCAGTGTCGGCCACTGCCTGCCCTCTCCGCACCCCACCGACTAGACCCGGGGAAGGTTTCCCCAGTCCCCCCGCTTCTCAGCACAGAGCACACTTGCTCATGCCCCATTGAAGTCCGTGGCGAGGTAACCACTGTTTTGGTGGGCGAGGGGCACGGGGCGGCTGCCCAGAGGGGATCCTGCGCCACTTGCGCCCGCCCCCTCCGCTATCCGCGTCTGGAGCAGGAGCTCTTCGCTGCTTGCCGTGGAGACCAAGGAGACGGCCAGGAGAGGGGACAGCATCGCCCGATGAATGTCTCCAGGTGGCTCCAATAAGGAATTTGCACCCAGAGGGTCATCAACCCATCGCGTGCAACTGCCGCAGCTTTGTGTCTCGTGTTTGGGGTTCTATTTTCCTAAAGCCACCCAGTAGACAATAAGCCACGAAGCAGAGTTTTGCAAAAGCCCCGCATTCCCCAGAATGGGCTCTGTGTCTTAAATAAAACAGTGCCCTTTGGCCAAATGTGCCTGTAACGAGCTTGTAAAACAAACCAGAAATCTCAGATGGTCCACGAAACTACAACCAAGTTGCTTTATTCCCAAATCTTGCAAATATGTTAGTAGTGTTAGAAGTGGGACTAAAAAGACCACTAGCAGAGCTGATTACCTGCTGTGAGCCTCACTGCCACAGAGCCTTTCACCAGACATATTAAATCTCTTACCCTAAGAAAACAGGCACTTGTCACAATTGAAACACGACGTATCGGGGCAGCGGGATGTAAGAGTTTAGGGAACTTTACCCCGGAGGCCCTCCCGAGCGGCAGTCCCTAACACACCTTCCCTAGAGGCCTGAAGTATCTGCCCTGGCTTCAAGGTTTCTTAGAGCCACGTCCACAGAGGTGCTCCAGAGAGGTGGTACTCGGAGACCTTCCCTGTCCACTGTCAGCACCTCGCCCCTGGCCTGGCGTTTAATTGTTTATGGGACGAAATAGATTGTGACGAGATGGCAGGTGATTTCTGTCCCAGAAGCGCATTTTTGACGCTCACCCTCCCCGTCGGTTGTCCCGATGGCAGATTCCGGTGCCCGCCCAAAGCCTGGGGCCGTAGGGCATGGCCGGCTGGAGGGCTGCCCAGCCTTGGGAATCGCCACCCCGGCCCCCAGCAGCCGGGGCAGGGGGCCGCCAACCCTCCACCCTCCTCCCTTCAGCAGCACGCTGTAATTCTTTCCAATGCCTGAAGTATGTGCTTTATTATAGATTATTTAATTTGATGAGTAACACTCCCACCGCCCTGAGCAGAGTCTAAGTGGAAAGAGGTTTACTTGGGATTGCGAAGCAGTTTCAATGATAATAATACTAAAAAAGAGTCAACAACGCACATACAGAACGACGCACATATAAGAATAACCAGATATTGCCAGAGGGACACCGCCGGCTTCCACCGACTTGGGCTGCAAGGATTTCCACCCAAACGAGCCCTCTTTTTATTTCTTTTTCTTCCTGATGGAGTCAGGGAAAAAGAGGTATCTTGTCCCATCATACCACATCTACTGCCAGGGCAGGTCCTTCCCTTCCAGTCCTTACACGGTTGCTTGTGACCATCTTGGATAACGACTGGCAATTGTACAAAATTGGTAAAATGTCCCTTGTAATGTAGATCAAATATAAGTCAGGCGGCGGAAAGACATTGAAGACCCTTTTTTTAAGGGCATAAATGATTTCTTACAACACTCCCGGTTTGTAAGTTGCAACGAAAGGAGGAAAAAACGGCAGAGACGGCCGGAGGCTGGGCTGGGAGAAGCCCACCGATCCCGGAGTCATAAAAGTGTACAATGAAAAGGCTTTATTGTCTCTCGTTAAGCAGTTCATAAGTGACCCCGTTTATTTCTGAATAGCCATGTTTTGATGACTTATAGTATATGCAAAAACAAACTTTCCCGCGGTGTTTTTTTTCTCCGTCATGCTTTTCTTTTCAAACAGCCAGATGATTTTAAAAAGAAAAACACCCAGAAATGATAAATCGCGTCGCATAGCTAATGGCTGGAGGGCGCGTTTACCAATTCATAATCATTTATTCTTGGTGATGTATGACCCCTACTCTTAAATCTCAAAAGCTTCTATTTGAAGGTGTAAATAGCTTTTTCCCCCCTTGCAGTAAACCTTACTGCATTAGCAGTGATTGATCTCCTGTACAATTCGTCCCAGAGTGCTATTTTAGAGGGGGAACACTGGCTTTTGGAGATTAACTGGGGAGTCTGTTACATATTAATGAACCTAGGAGATATACTAACGTTTTGGTAATTTAGTTATTTGTGTCTATAGCTTTCGCCGTTATTTTCTCTTAGACCCCCGCGGTTGTTATACATCGAATTAAAAAGTGGTCCTTCAGCATCATTTTTTCAGTGGCAACTAAATGCCATTTAATGTGAAAAACAAATGTTGACTTGTCTCTTGAAGGAAGTGTGTTTCTTGGCAAGACATCAAAGTGTTTTAAACTGTATTAGGAGGGTTTGTTGGTTTTCTTATGCGGAGCCTACGGTAATGTAAGGAAACAGCCTGTCCGTGGAGGCACCCGTCGGAACGGGGAGCAGGCGCTGCGCAGTGCTTCACATAGGTGCGCGCTCGAGAGGGGCTTTAGCTGCAGCAGGAATGCATGGGCACCTCTTCGTTGGGATTACAGCCTTGATTAACTTGCTAATGAATAGGGACGTTAAAGAGTCGTCCGGAAACCCGTCTGTGAGAAGGAGGAGTGAGAAACTGCTAGGCTGGGCTTAGCCTGCAGAGAGACCAACTTCACTAAAATGCAATTAACCTACTGCTCCTTACCAGTCACTCGGGCAAAGCACCTCGGAGATGTCTGAGATCGGGCTGAGGTGGAAGCAGGGGGTGGAATCCCTGCTGGGCTCTCGCCTCTGCCCCCGCAGCTGGTTCGGGACTGCAGAGCGGGCAGGGCAGCCTGGAGCCGCCGGGCCGGGCACCGAATGCTCCTCGCCGGCACAGCCGCTGCCCGACTCCTGGGTGGAAAATTAGTGTCGGGGAGCTGGCGAGATCGGGGAGAAAGGAGGCATGGCGTGGGTTTTTTAGCAGTTCCTCTCCCTATTAACTTTGATATCTTGCTCAGATTTATAAATTAGAGTTCATTATCATCGAAGGTCGTTAAAGTAGGCAGCTCAGCTAAGAATTAATGCGTGCAAACGCACTCGCTCCAGCTCTCTCCCTGACCTGTCTGTTGGGCTCAGGAAGTTGGAGGAGATTTCAGTCACTCCAGTGGTCAAAGAAAGACACCAGTCCCTTCTGCCTTCTGCCCTCCTCCTCGCCATTTATCGCCGGTAGAAGCTTGAAACGCAGCTGGCCACCAGCCTGGAGAGAGCAGCGAGTGGATCCCCAAGGCAAATGGATCTGCCCTTATTTTTGAAGGGAACAAACATGTTTCTCTCCCCGTATCCCGTCCCCAAGTTAACGTTTGTTTAGGACAAACTTGAGAAGCAACAGTCTTTGCTCTGAGAACCTTGTTTTCCCCTTCTTGTGAATAACAAAATGGTCATAGGCTACTTGGCCAGTTGGCGAGGAGAGAACTTTTGTTTTCTGGGGCGATTTATGTTCTTTATAAATATGTGGTTTGGAAAATAAAAAGAGACTTGAAAACGTTGTTACAATGAAAAAGGACAAATTAGAAGACATTTTCTGTGATCAAAGGAGGAAGAGAAAGCGAGTAGGGGTATTCAAAAAGCTTGACTTATTCACACAACTCCTTTGGAGCCCAGGGGCAACAAGCGTGTCTTACATTGAAAAGGCGGCTCTATTCAGAGTGCAGGTGCGAAGTGGTGTGGCACATTCTGCCACATTATGTAAAGGTTGTTGGAGATTAGTGTTCAGACTTAATAACTAAAGCGCTTGATTTACATTGGAAAAAAGCCCCCTCATCCGTGAAAGCAAAATAATTTAACGCGTGATCATTTCGAGTGCTGCTGATATCCTAATACTTGCATTGTTCTCGGCCAAGTACTACAGGAGCTCGGATTGATGCTTTTGGGAACCTATCATTTACAGCCACTGAACTCTGCTCAGAACCGGAGGTCTGGAGGGGAGATAAAAGAGGGGCACAAGAGAAAAGTTTCGCATTAGGAGAATAAAAAAATGATTAAACAATATAAATGTGACAGTTCCCCTCCTCCGCGCAGAGGACTCCGTGCCTCCTGTCCGGTGCCAGGGAGAAGCAGCTCCCAGGTCTGCGGAGACGAAAATTGGGCTCAGGTCTCAGGCTCTTCCCTACTCCCCCTTCCCCCGTCGGAGCAGAATTACTTTCCTTACTAATTATTCATATTTATGTAAATGTCATTAGTTAATGTAACTTTCTATAAAAAGATAATCAGGCGAGAACGGAGCATAGGTATTACCTTAAGTGCATTGGCTCTGGTTGTTTCATTCATATGTTAATACACGTGATGCAGTCGTGCCAAGCGTGGGGAGGGTGCAGAGGAGGGGAGAGGAGGAAGGCGAGGGAGAGAAATTAAATAATAACAAAGCCCCACAAAAGCTTTAAGTTCGCATCGCGGGATCAAGAAACACGATGCCTTCTGATGTGCTGAACAAAAGGGGACCCGGCGCCGTCCCAGCCGCGGCGGCTGCCCGGGCATTCCGGCAACTTTGGGTCGGTTTTTTGTTTATTTGTGTCCCTCCTCTCCTAGAGGAGAATTTTATTATTCAAACCGTTTCGATCTATCCAATCCTGGTGCCGAGTTGAGTCCCTCAATTCCCGAACGACCCGAATTAAAGTATCTTTGTACGGGACACGCACCAATTAAAATTGCAATACCTTTTTGCATCCCTCTTTAGTGTAAGCATTTTAGGGCCATTTCCATAAATTCTCAACGAGAATAAAGGCTATAATGGGAACAAGGTGAGAAAGCTGTTAACCATTGTTTCAGCAAGAAAAGGTCGTAAGTCAAGCAATTGGTGTCTGACCTGTCAGGATAAGGTATAAAGGCTTTATTCATGCAGTCGCTCACGATTTTCTCAGCTCTCACAAAAGTGTTTTTATGATTCTGTTTTCTTACCTCGTTCCTTAATTAAAAAGCTGAATGATTAGAATAGCACCTGCATAATGTCTGAACGACGCCTGCATACTAATTCGCGAGTCTTTACATCTAGTAATTATAACATAAAATCAGAGATTGAATAAAACAGAAGGATTTTGCCCCTAAAGCCCTGCTAATCCTCTTTTAAAAGAGTCTGCTGAAATAATTCAGAACAGTTTCCGGAAGTTGGATTACCGACTCTTTTTTGACTATTTACAATGAAATGATATTTCACACTTAACGGAGTCTCTGTATTTCTACAACAGGTTTTTAAAGGTGGCCTGTTTTCTAGACAATAGCAGTCCAGTGACTCCTTTCTTTTTCTACACATTTTTTCCCTCTTCCTCCCAGCAAGATCTTCATCTTTATCAAGTATATGCGAGGATTAATCTGTCCTCAGGTAGGGATAACGAAACCTCCCTCATTGAAACCTCCCTTTGACTCCTCACTCCGGGACACCCTGGAACGAGGGAAGAGGGAGGGCTGCAGGGCGGCAGCCCAGTTTTGCCCAAGTTCAGATGCACCCTGTTTCCCGGCCGCTCACAGGAGTAGGCGGTGGACAAGGAGCTCCCATTGCTTCACTATTGCCCGCATCCAGGGCAGAGGGTAATTTAGCCAACAGTGACTAAGCAAAAGTTGGAGATTTATTGTTTTGTTGTGTCTTCCCGAAACAGCTGGGGGGGATGAGGGAGGAGTGGTAGTGTCCACGCTTTTGTCTGACTTTCAGGGCGTACTGTAACAAGTATCCTTAGGGACAGCAGCGTGGCGGGAGTGGAGTGGGGCAAGAGGGAGCCGCTGGCCGCAGGCAGCGCGGTCTCGGGAGGTTCTCGAGCCCGGGCGGGAGTCGTAGTCCCTCAAGGCTCATCCTGGTTCCCGCTGCCAGGGGTCCAGCCCGGCACTCTGGGGTGGCTTGCCCAGTCCAGGAACAGCCGCAATGATACGGAGACAGGTTTTACGGCAGTGACGAGCCGATTTTGTGCGTAACATTGACATGGGAGGAAAAAAAAATCTGCCGATTTGTTAGAAGGTCCTATATACTTTAGGAAAAGGCCTCCTCGTAGTCCGGTGTGCTCCAGCCTGACCACGGGGTTGGCTGCCTCGCATGAAGGAGAAAACGAAGCTGTTGCTCGGATTTCAAAATGAGGCAGTTGGTGCCCTCACCCTCTGCAACTCCGCGGGATCTTGGCCTGATCCAGACGAGCCAGCGTGGTCCTGGCCTCGGAGGGGAATGGACCCTAATGCAGAAGAAGTTGTGAATAAAGTCAGCTTCACGGGATGTCATGGAGGCTTCTCTGAGCCGTTGTCATCAGAAGGAACACCTTAATCTGTTGTGCCTTTTTTTTTTAACTGTTAAGGAGTCTTTTTTGTAGTGACTTCTTCTCCTCCCCTAGCGTAATCCTGCAAAAACTCTAAATCATCTACAAGAAAAAGGAATCAATGTATCATTCGGCATTAAAAATCTAGGAGATTTAAGTGAAAGCTTTACTTGTTATCCTGGCCCCATTATAACCATGGGAACGACATACTCTGTTGGGATCTCAGCTATGTTACGTATCCCTCAAGTAAGCGCTCCCCTTGTTTGTTTACCCTAGCTTACTTTCATTTACATGCCAGGAATATTATTTCACTAGGGGACACACGAAAAGACAAAGGGTGTAAATAAACTAACATATGGCCCAGAGGTTTTAGAGAAGCTGGAGCCGCTTAACAAGTCATGTGGGTGATACTAGGAATCCGTCTTCTGTCCTTCCCCCACTCCCTCATAACCTCTTTCTCCCTGTGTTTTCCTTCTAAGTTCTCACGATAAGACATGCTCGTGTCGCCACCGGCTTTGGGGGATCAGATGGTTCTTCCTTCGGACTGGAAAATCTAGAGAGCGGAGGGGTGGGGAGGGATAGACGAGGATCCGTGTGTCTGTTGCCTCCGCGTGCAGCTGGAAAAAACCCGTTGACATAACAAATGTGTGTGGGGATGTGTGTACACACGCACTGCAGCCCTGGACGTGGTCGTGCCCAGGTGGAGGGGCCCGGCCCCGGCAAGGGGTGCCGGACCGAGCCGGGCCGTTCCGGGCTGGGCGGCCCCATGGAGCGGGTGACAGGCGAACCGCCGAGCAGGGTCGAACAATCTGCTGCCCACAGAGACACCTGACAACCTTTTTTTGATGTTTTCAATTGTAATTATTTTGAGCGTTTCCCTCCCAAAAAGCCTAACTGGGGCTGAGTGCCTCTCCGTCCGGGAGGTGCAGGGTGTTTAACCGCACGCTGCACCTCCTTCGCCTCTGCTTCTCCCGGGAAGGCGGCGGGAACGGATCTTGGTTACTGATTCATATTTCTAATCTTCCTTTCCTGAACATACAATGTGCTTTTGTTAAATGAATGGTCTTTAATTAATGCACTTGCACAATGCAGGGCCTTGCATGGGGATCGATGATAGGAAGCAACAGGGGATGGTTCCCTCCAAAATGGTTTGTCAGCATTGAGAAAGAAAAGGCAATGTCTATAAAAGGGCCACTAATAATGCCCACACGTCTCTCACCATGTTGTCTGAGGGGACATTCCTTCCCTTGTTGACAGTCAAGTGTAATAAGTACATGTCTTCACTCAATCATTATAGACCATAGAATTGTATTCTTTAATTAGCATGTACTGTTAGCCCTCCTTTTCTTTATGGGCCAGTTTTTGTCTTTTACAGACCAGCAAAAATGTTTCCCTTAGTTTCTTTTTCTTGAATTCTATTATTTCTTAAATTATTTTCCTTCCTTCTTTCTTTCTTTCTTTCTCTCTCTCCCTTCATGTAGTCAAATGTATTCTTTATTGACAATATTTCTGGCAGCCCAACCTGCCAGGAGCTGCCAGCCTTTTTTTAATCTGTCTGTGTTAGGCAACTTCTTTCAAGTTTCTCTTTTTTAAAAAGATTCAGGGCAGCGCATGCGCATGGCACCCGCCGGGTTCGGGCCGCGATATGCCCGAGGCTGCTGCATCCCTCCGGACAGCAAAGCTGGGGTGAGTGTTTGTCATGCGAAGAAAAACCGAGCAGGTTAGAGAGCTGCGAAACCCTGTAACATATTAACCTCGATTAGGAGAATAAGCAAGGCAAAGAGGCTTACTTTCAGATTTCTTTAGCTGACGAAAGACTTTCCACCCCCCCCCCCCCAAAAAAAAAGTGAGAGAAAATGCTCTAAATCCTGCTAGGAACCTTACAAAAACTGTCACAGTGACAGCCACTCATTCTGGGGGAGAAATTCTTCAAAAGGACACTTGCATTCTGCGAAACAACAATCCCTCGGTGCGGAGGGGAGCAGTAGCCCCTCGGGGTGGCCCAGCTGAAAACTCTCGCCAATACCCAGAGTGTTAGTGACCAGCATCCCCAGTGTTAGTGACCCCAGAGCCGCACAGTGCCCGTGAAGGGCCCAGAGTGCCACTGCAGAGGTAACCGGGACACATACACACACCAGAGGGACAGAGCTCCACTTGGGTGACACTGCGCTCTGTTTTCACACTCTACACCTCAGTCAATGCTTAAAGTTCAATTCATTTGTAGTCTGACATCTGAAAAATGTTGTGTCAGAAATGAAGCCACAGGAGTGTTATGGGTTTTTTTGTTCTTTTAATACAAATGCCAACCTAAAACGATTAACATTAAAAAAGGTTAAAGACCAACAAACCCAAGCATTAATACTTGATTGTACACCACATTAATAGTACACACCTTTGGGGAAATGTTTTTGTCAAGTAATATGACAACCAACAGGAAGACAAGCCTGATTACACAGTGTTTTAGGAATGGCTAGGTATCATCAGTACAAACACATACTTTAAAAGTGCACATTCGTAAAAATAACCACAGAAACGAAACATTTATAAATATTTATTGTAAAAAATCCAAATATTAGAAATAAATAGTATGTTCAAGCACACAACAGAACACTCCTTCATTACCAAACATGTGAGGAAGAAAAATAAGAAATATAAGAGTTTGGAAAGAGATATAGCATATCAACATTGTAAATGTTTTTTGCGAGCTCCATTTTTTCAGAGGCTTCTTCTCTTTACAGTTCACAAAGACTGTGCTAGATTTCCCCATAAATATTACAAGATCCAAAATTAATAACAGTAATAATAATACCCAGTCCACTGCAAGTTGACTCGGTCTTTACTCAGGAAAGGTCCCATTAAATTAATGGGTTGGCTTAGAATGGCAGGATTGGGTTCAGATCATTCTGTAACAACTAAAACAGGAGTATACTGATGAGTTACAACTTCAAGGAATTTGTATTTCAAACGGAGTATTACGTGATCTCCAATGAGAAACTACTAAATAAAACTTGATCGGGAAATCATTTCAGTACAACACTGCTCTGTTTATAAAATGAAGATACAAAAGGGATGCAGCACAACTATCCTTACACTTACGAACAATAAAACATGGGAGCATATGGAAGCCATCACTTTGAATGTGTTAACAACCTCGATACATTGAAATATATACATGCTTGATAGGTATCTGGACTGTTAAAATGATCAAAGATTCACTCTTATGTGTATGTTCTTGCTTTCACTCCACTGGAAAGAAAACATTCGTTGGTCACATAGTGGTGTTAATGAAACTCATCATTTCTGCCTTTGCCCAAGGTTCGTGTTCTGTGCAGAGTGTGTGTAGGAATAATTTATTAGACTGCAGCGTTTGGAGGATATAATGAAAAAAAGGACATAATTTCAACTTTCGAACTGCAAGGTCGTACAGACGTCTATGGACATTTGTACACAGAGTTTCACGCAGGCACAGCCGCATATATCCAGATGTGTGTCTATAACAAGATTCGGTAGTTTGGTATTTTCTGCACCCTCTGGGCCCCTAAAGTTATCTTTAAAAGTTTGATTTTTATCTCTTTAGAAACGGTTTAAAGCTAACGGGCAGGGTGAGTTTGACAGAGAGGAGAACAAATCGCTGACAAAGAACCTTTTACGTTTCATCAGCGTTGTTAGGACGACGAGCAGGAATTTCTCAGATAATAACTCCCACTTCAAAGATTTCTCAGCTCAATAGAAATTGGACCATCCTTTTTATTCAACCACAAGGGCTGGCACTAAAGACGACTCAACTGTTTGAATTTTTTTCCCCCCGTGTTTATTTTTCCCCTATTCACTAGGGTACTTGGATAAAATAAACAACAAGACAATTACTGGAACATGGACTTCTAACTTTCCCGGGCCCATGGCCCAGCGCTCATGGCCCGGCCATGGGGGTGTCAAGTTCCCCCGCACCGCAGAGCCTCCGATCGCTGCCGCCCAGAAACATTCGGGACGGGTGGGATGAGAAGTGGGGCGCGGGCCGCTCCCCCCGCTTTCCCGGGTCTTGGTGCACTTCCATCAGCACACCTACTCCCTGTGGCCAAGGCAGCCCAAGGAAGGGGGTCCTTCAGTACCCATCCTATCTTCCCCTGCCGGGGATGGAGGGGCAAGGAAAGGGAAGCAATTCTCAGGCTTTGTGGCCAGTTTTGCTGCGAAAAGCTGGTCAGAAAGGCTGGTGAGTGAGGGTGAGAGCTTTCCCTGGACCTGGGAGGCTGTCAGTCTGGGTAAAACGAGACCAGGACTACAGCGTCAGAATGGAGCCCATAACGGGGGGGGGGGGGAGGGCGAAACCCACCAAAGCCCAGCTCCTCCGAAGTGCATTAGGTGGAGGAAGTCTATCTCTAGCGGGGAGCAGATTGAGTGTATTAAGCTAGCATGAAACCAAAGGTCAGTGCAAATGTATCTTAATAGACTGTCTCAAATGGAGTGTGCCTCCTTTGAAGGCCGCTTACTATTGCTCTCCTCATTACCATAGCGATCCTAACGTGGCATGCTGATGCACCATAAAACTCACACTTTCAACCCCAAAATCAGGCCCTTTGAACAACCCGAGCTTGATTAGACCTTTCTCCTTTTCTTTCCCCCCTTAAAAACCATTTCCTTGCCTTTAGAAACTCGCTCTCAAATCCCAAATGCATTCTCTGATCCTGGCAGAAAGCAGAAACAAAAGTGAGCTGAGGCGACGGTTCAGGCGGGCCTTTTCTTCATGACAGTCTTATCCATTTTTATTATGGTCTGGAACAAGTGCCCTGTTCGCGTGGGTTTTGTTTACCGGAAATTAAATGAAAATGATTTAGTTCGCGTCAAACAAAAATATATACTTGTATACACAAGAAAAAGGGCCTGTTAGACGTAAATATTATGTCCTTAATGAAAAGACTGGACGGGCTCCAGACTTCGCCTTTCACTATTTAAGTATGACTTGCCTATTGCCATAGAAATCCTAACTTACCATGAAGATTCACCGTTGTGAAGAAATACTTCTTTGTGAGAGCTTGCTTTGATGTCTAAGGCATAAGATTCAAGCTTTCAGCTGCGTCTGTCTAGATTACCTTGAGAGCAACGGGGTAGACATCTGTAACAAGCAAATGAAAAATTAAAGGTGATTAGCCTGCACGTCCAAATACTTCTGTACATAGAGAAATAAAGAAATAAATAGATCTCAGGACATCATGGAAACATCCTCCCTGCTCATTTCTGGCTTCTTCACCTCTTGATTTCCACGACACAAATTTCAGGGTCTGCAGAGGGGCACAACTCTCCCCTGTCTAAGCTCCTCTTTCCCTCGCTGATTCCCTACGTGTTCCCGGTTGTGACATACTGTTGTTAGTATTCGTGGTATTTCAAAACAAAAGTCGTCGAGTTTGGGCGAATGAAGAAGGGAACCCCGACTTGCTGCCTTGGGAGGAAAATACAGATGGGTCAGTAAAGGAAGCACTGAACGTGGGTGTGTTTTTAGACACTGACAAGCTATTAATTTTCCTGTAGCTTTTATATTTATAGATATCAACTTATACGTGTGCATGTGTGTACAGTTGAACACACACAGCAACCCCAGTCACTTGGGTGCAGAAGTGATCTGTCAGACACTAGAGGATGCGGTTATAGCAGCTTTCTGTCTGCACTCCGCAAGCCGTAGAAACCCCTTCCAGCAGCCCATGCTACTTATCTGACTTTACTATCTGGTATTCTTAAACAACATTAAAGTAATTAAACCGGCACCATTCCGTAGTTTCAAGCTACTCCAGTGAATAGGTTTGTTTGTTTATTTTTGGTTTTGTTTGTTTGGTTTTCCCTCCCCTCTTTCTCTGAATCAGTGTAGTGGCCTCTGTAGGTTTGAGACTCTGGTGCAGGATGGAGATTCTAAAGCCGCGTTGTGGGACAGGTTCATTCTCATCGGGGCTAGCAGCAGGGCACATGCCGTGGAGCAGCGGCTCCAGGTCCTCTCGCTGCCGGGAGACTGCCTGGCCCGCGCCCTGGGAGTGGCGTCAGAGAGTGGTCTCTCCCCATCTCGCCACAACACCCCCCGCCCCCCAGGAGCTTCAGTGCCCACGGTTCAGCAAGGAACCACACTCTGGGTGGGGACGGGCATGTTTAGGTATTAGAAGTCATTACCAGTGGGAGCTAAAATGGACAGTCAATCATTGCACCTCCCCGGGCCTTTCTTTATTTGTGACTACTGTGTAGGGGAGGAAATAAATATATATATGCATTTATATACAGAAAGCGGGAAAAAGTAAGGAGATTCTTTACAGAAACGTCCATCGAACGGGTTAATTAATCAAAGAATTTAATGGATGCATTTTGTACATAATAGTTTATATATATATCTTAAAAAACACACTCTCACAGAAAATCTTGGGCGAACACAACAATGCAGCAGACAGTACCACTGACAAGAGGAAATCTGTACAGCCAAAATCTGTATGGAACCTTGGAAGGGGAAGGGGAAGGAAGAGGAAAGGAAGAGGAAAAGAAAAGAAAGGAAGAGGAAAGGAAGAGGAAAGGAAGAGGAAAAGAAAGGAAAGGAAAGGAAAGGAAAGGAAAGGAAAGGAAAGGAAAGGAAAGGAAAGGAAAGGAAAGGAAAGGAAA
>JAOXXN010000137.1:12644512-12713641 GCA_026770055.1 Myrmophylax atrothorax
GCGCACGCTGAGCCTCACCTAAAAAATCCACTGCGCAGGCTCGAAGGGCACACCCACGTGGGGGAGAGTCCTTCCCACATCTTCGTTAGCGAAGTTTGGCCATACAACTCCAAAAATGAAAGAACACTTCACAGGATATTGCCCCATGCTCTTCAACATCTTCATTAATTACTTGGACGTAGGACTGGAAGGGACACTAAGCAAGTTTGCCAATGACACAAAACTGGGGAGAGCTGCTGACTCTCTCAAAGGCAGGGAGACCCTGCAGAGAGATCTCAACAAAGAAAAGGAAAAGTGCTGGTTCTGAACCTGGGATGGGAAACCCCCAGACATACGTACAGGCTGGGGAATAAGATGCTGGAAAACAGTAACACGGAAAGGGATGCAGGGAGTCCCGGCTGATGGCAAGTTGAATATGAGTCAGCAGTGCCCTGGCAGCCAGGAGGGCCAACTGTGTTTTGGGGAGCATCAGGCAAAGCATCGCCAGCTCGTCGAGGGAGGGGATTGTCTCACTCTCCTCTGCACTGGAGCGGCCTCACCTGGAATGTTGTGTGGGGTTTTGGGCACTGCAGTATAGGAAAGACAATAAGCTCTGAGAGCAGGGCCTCTCTGCCTTCGAGCCAGTCAACAATGCCTCCCAAACTAGTCTCGTGGGCAAATTTTGTATGCTAAGTACACTCAGTATAACACAGTATATACTGTGAGACTTGTAGTTCTAAATCATTAACTGTTTGTAAACATTTATGAAAGAAAGACAAACACAAAACCAGCCTTTTATGTTTCAATCTGAGCATGGATATTTCTTAAAAATCCAAATTTTTTCCTGATACCATTTTCTTAGAGGGGCAAAAGGAGGGAGGGGGCAAGAAGACAGATCATCTAGATGCACAGCCATGTTCCTTCTTTTTTAGTGCAATAAGGTTTCAAAAGTTGAGAACAAAGATTATCTGTAGGTATTTACTTCAGACTAGGAACAGGATTAACTAATTAGATATGCTTTTGGACACTTTTTAATATTTTTCCTCTTTTACTTAGGAACAATGAAAATACACTTTAGTAATATTTTTGGGAAATATTTGAAGAGGTGTTGAAATAAGTTATTTAAAATATCTTTGTGCCCTAAAAAAGGTAAAACCTAAATTTTATCCCTTTCTCTTTCAGCAGAACATTTTGCTATTGTTGTTTCTGCTGCTGTTCTGCTTGTTGCACATTACTAAAAATCAAGGAATCACACTATGAATCACAGACTGAGAAAGTTAATAGTGACATAAAAAACTTTTATGATCTAAAGATAAGATACAAAGCATTTCATTTTCATATATATTAGAGAGCTTTTGTGGGAACAATGGCATTTCATGTATTAGTTTTCTGGCTGTAACAGATTATCTCAGTAGAGAACAGTTGGCACATGGGGGGTTTTTTGTGTTGTTGGATCTCATGAGAACAGCAATGAAGAAATTTGCTGTAATGGCTATTTACATTAATATATGGGCACAGGATTTCTGCCAAGCAAGCTTTTTCACTTAGATGACTAATTATGAAAGGGGTTATTTTTGTTGTTGTTTTCTCAGCCATTCCAGCATCCATAGTAGAATACTAATCCTTGCTATTATCTGCAAATGCTGAAGGTCTTCCACATATTTGACAAACAAATCAGATTTATTATCATCAGTGAAATGATGCAAGAAATTTTCTCCCTTATGAAAGGTAGTTAGCTGCTTTGTGCCTTGATGGTATCACCAGCTAAAAATATTATTTGATGTTAGAAATCTTAAAGATCCGTTGTAAAATATATCATTTTCTCACCACCATTAATGTTTTGTCAGCAGCTTGTATTTTCTTAAATGCTGCACTTTGCTGGAACCATAAGAAATTAGATGTCACTATATATATCAGAATTTTCTCTTGAGTCTAAGGTCCTTGGTAGAAATTCATAATGACACTCCTTATGATATTAATAAACTGATCAGAATCAGTCTTTAACAGAGTTGGAAGTGACCATCTCTATCTGTATTATTTCTCCCCAGCCCAGCAATTCAACTTCTGAACTATTTTCAGCTACCAGGCCAGGGCCAGCTGTGTCAGGTTTAGTCCTGAGCAGGATGTTGGCGCCAGGTTGCTTGCATGTGATAACCTGCCAATCAATTCCCATAGCAGCAGTGAAGAGTGTTCTGCAAGAAAAGGACTGCGATCCACATTGTCATAAGAGGTTAGGGCGAATACATTTGGAGAAATAAACATGCCATAGAAAGGGTACTAAACAAGGCTGAAAATACTTGGAATCTTAATATTCACAGAGCAAAACCTAGTCTATACTGTTGATAAGCTTAGAGGATAGAATAATCCCAGGGATTTGGCAATAATATTTAGATGCCAGCACTCATTATAATTTATCCCTTATGAAAAATTTCCTATTTTGTATACAAAATTAATATGCTCCATTTTGCATGTAGCATAATAATATTAAAGTAGAATGCATTTTGTATTAAGTCTCCTTATAAAACTCACTTGCATGGGTCAACTTATACCAAGAATGTTACAATGTTCTTGAAATATATACCTACAAAAGAGCATAATATCTTATTATTAGAAGAGCTTTTTCTTCCTCAGTTTTTCACTAGCTGAGGTGGCAAACTTACTTCCTGCTATCCTAAATAAATCCCGCTACTTTTTTATGAACTTCACATGTAGTAAGGCTAATTTATGGTTCTGTTCTGAGAGTTATATAAACCCATGTCTGTAGCAGCAAAAGAAAGTTAGAATAAGTCCCCCTACAAGGGAATGAACTGACATGGACTGAAATAGAAAGGATACCACATTCCTTGGCAGTACTTGTCAGCTACAGCTTAGGAAAAGCCTACAGGAAAATTGTGTGTCTAGAATGTTAGAGAATTCTGATATGTGATAAAGGGGATGTAAAAATGGAAAGCAGAGCTGTGGACCTCAGCTACCTGAAGACTGGTATACATATTTAGGCAAGGGCCTGAATTCCACTCCATGCCATTATTTCCTTTTTAACTTCCAAGAATGAATGAGCTATGATAGTGAAAGATCTCATCTCCGGAGGCAAGGTCCACAAGACTTCAATTTGAACTTTGAGTTACACTGGAGAGGAGTAAAACACTAATAGTCCAAAAAGAAGACAGGCAGCAACAGGAGACCTTGCACTGGGTCACAAAGGAATAATGTTATGGTTGGCTAGGCTTTAAACAGATGTCTCATGTGAAATTATCTGAATCAGTTGATGCCTAAGAATTTAATGTAATTTTAGAAGGTTTTAGAATCATATAGGTTCTGCTAAGTTGCTCCGATTTTAAGGGCACATATTAAGTGCCTGTCTTACGAGTTTGGGTGATATTCTCAGGCTCAGCCAAGGCCACGATGTTTTTGAGAAGCCACCTGCAAGATAACAGGAGACAAACAACAGAAGAAGGCCTAGCTGCCCCCCCATGAAGAAGGGGGCAGATTGACAGGCCTTTTGGGTGGGCACTCAAGGGAAATAAGAGTACTGATTGGATGTTAATAAGGAGTATAAAACCTGTGAACTTCCTGACTTGGGGGTCAGACCCCTTGGGTTAGAACCTTGGAAGCTTCTAATAATAAATGACCTGTCTATCTTACTGCATTAACTTGTCTTCAGAGTGTCTCTGTTCACAGAGGTACAGGATCTGAAGGCATCAAGTAAATGATGCAACTAAGAGTTTGGGATAGCACTGTGTTTCTAGTGCTTCTGAAAAAGCACTAGACCTTTGGTGAGTTTTTATGTAGTTTGACTGTTATTCCAAGTGCCAAACTATGAATTGTTAGAAATTGGCACGCTTGTTAGTTATTCCTCTTCTCATAAAATTATCTTCTTTGCTTTATACCAAAAGGAAAGTGATACTCTAAGAAGTTACAGTTAACACCTTAGGCACTCAATGTAATTTATTTCATGGAATCATAGAATAACAAGGTGGAAGGCACCTCAAAGATCATCTGGTTTTACTTTTCTTGGAAAAAGCATAGTCCATGCAAGATACCCTAGCAATCCGTGCAACTGAATCTTAAAACTGTCCAGTGTTGGGGAATCCACCACCTTCATTTTTTTTTTATGAAAAGAAAAATAATAACAGTAGATAGTTGATAATAGTTACTTCCATGGTTCTGATCCCGAATGCTCTTCTCTCATATTATGACATTGCTTTAGGATGCTTTAAAAAGTGTTTCATGTTTTAGTATTCCTCTTTTACAACATTTTAATAGAAGAAAAAGTAGCAATGATTATATGTTGTTGTGGGGCACTGGATTACTTTATTATTGGGTCATAACAGACTCAAGTGTGTGTGTGAGGAAGGGTCAGGCTATATCCCACCTGGTAGGGCTCACGGAGCCCACACAGCAGGTTCTGTAGTAGCAGCGTGATTCAAAAGGGCAACCTGGGAGCCCACCCACACCATGAGCCCTGGAACTCCTAACTCAGCCTCTGATTCCTGCACCAACCCTTACTCCAGCCTGGAGGCACCAAGTGGTCAGAGAGCTGAAGTCCCGGCTGGAAAGGGTGGCCAGAAAGGGATGAAGAACATAAATACGGGAGCACGTGGGCTTCATTCCTTCTCACTCTCCTGGGACCTGCCTTCACCATGTGAAGCTGGACTTTCATAAGACTCTTTGATGGTACCTATTCAATAATGTATTTTGCTCTTATTCTCCCTTCTTTTTCCTCTCTCTTCTTCTTTATCTGTACTCCTTTTTTTAAAAAAATCTCTTTTATTCTTTCTTTACTCTTTTTATCTCTTTTCATACCTATTATTTTGGGTAACTTAAAACCAGTGGGTTGGATTTTTTTGGTGAGTTGTGTGGGTTGGCCAGTGCTTGGTCAGAGCTTTGTGGAATACTCTACTTTGTGGAATGCTCTACTTTGGTTTTACATTACCCCTTTTAAACTTTTGCCAGGATTCTTTATTTTCTCCCAAAAATTAAAAGTATCTCCTGCAAAACATGTGGAGCATTCTTTCTTTATGTGATCTCAAGGAATTAAAGAACAGAAGGCTCTGCAAGATTCTAGTGGGTGAAATTTTGGAGTCTTTTATAATTTTTAAAAGTAATGCTCTCAGCTGAGCTTGTGGCTTTGGGACTGGTGTCTTACAGTTTTATTCCAAGAACTAGTAATTTAATTCATATGGAAGTCTATATTGTTGTTTAATATCAATTTATGGGACTTTAGTCGGGTACTGTACATTTTACTCTGTCTTCTTTACCTAATCAACACTTACAACCAGTAAATAGCATGATATAAGTGGCTTAGTTATATTCTGAAATTTTTAAGAATACCTGTCATACATCATACTTTATTTTTAAAAATTACTTTAAGTAGTCCTTGAAATATCAATCGTTCTAAATAATATAATTATTTTAGTTTAAACCTGGAAAGTCTAGGTGGCATAGAAGTGAAAGATGTAGTACTATTGAAAGTGTACTTTATCTACATGAGCCACTTATAATTTTTGGCAACAAAACCAAACAAGCTCTATCATGTCTGCTTGTCTACATATAAAAACCCCTAACACATGAATAATTTCATTAGCTTTGATTTCATTATGGAAGCAAATCTTTGTTTTACCTGTCTCTTTGTCTTCAGTGTTAGCACATGAAAAGAAAAGCTGGAAATAGTCTAACTTTTCCTTGAAGTCTTCAGTAAAGGTCATTTATAATTTAGGAAATGACCACAAGAATAACAAAACAATGAAAACCATGATTTTTGTTCTTAAAGGTTTACTACTCAGGCAGTGATTTATGGACACTATTATTCTTTTTGTGATGTTGGCATTGCATACCATATCAGTGCTTCAAACACAATCTTCATCTTTTACTTGTAAGTGCTGTTGAAGTGGAAAAGCTAATGGATGACAGGACTTCAAATTTCAAAAATGTTGGCTTTTCATGAGAAACACAATAAGTAATTGAAGGTCCAGAATAGAACTTATATGGAAATAAAGTTTAGGATAACTCTCGATATATGGTAATTGTACTACTGAGATCGTAGCTTAAAGGATGACAAGACTGACAAGGTCTTCCCAAGAATCCACAGAGAGAAGGTTTTGAAAGGTGACATACTCTTTTACCTTGTTCTACCAACATTTGTTTGGGGGAATTTTGGGGATTTTAAAGGAAAAAAAAAGCTTCATATTCAAAAAGAAAGAAGAAATCAACTCCAGAGGATATTTAATCTGGGAAATGTTGATAAATATTATTATTTTTCTTTTAAGTAACAGTATTAATATTTGCATGATGTAAGGATTTTCATCTGGTAGATGGGCTTTCTTCCTCTTTTGTAATTACTGTTTTTCCTTTTGATTTTTTTTCAAGACCTCAAAAAGTCTTCCTGTTATCTAGCTTCAGGTAGGATAGGAATGCAGTTTCCCACCTGCCATGGCTGAGGAAAATCTCTGGATTTTGGTTCACTTCTATAGAATACAAATTATATTAAGTTTTGAAGCTACTTGTCTGTTTTTACTTTGTGTTGGATCATGTCTTGGTCATCTTTCCTCTCACCTATGCAAGGCAGAATGAAAAAAAAAAAGGGTATATAGGGAAGCTAGTCAAAACATCATTAGAGAACAAAAACAAATTATGAGATACATCAAAATATGCTTTTAAAATAGTCCTGATTAGATTACAAAGATTCTGGTTCTCAAGAGAACCTCAAAAATTATTGTTAATCACTTTGCGTGCCCCAAATTGCTCCAAATGATTCCAAATTGTCAGTAAAATAGACTCATAGAAAATAAATGAAACTTGGCAGGTCTATGAACATCATTTTTCCAGCTTCTTGACAGCATTTTGAATATGCAAAATCATAGTCCATATGTAAAACATACATTTTATACTTCTAGAGAAGATTCATCCAGGTATTTTAGAATAAAAGTGGTGAAAACAAAGCCTTCCTAATACTGAAGACACACATTCACTGTGTACAGAAAACCCTGAAAATGAGAGAGAATGGAAGTGTGTCTCCTTAAGGGACAAGCAGCAACTGAAGTAGACTCTACATGTTCTTCAACTGTCATCTCTACTTTTCTAACCTTGTACTCTATGAGAAGAAC
The DNA here is from genome assembly GCA_026770055.1 of Myrmophylax atrothorax. NCBI lineage: Eukaryota > Metazoa > Chordata > Aves > Passeriformes > Thamnophilidae > Myrmophylax > Myrmophylax atrothorax. The sequence goes on from JAOXXN010000137.1 coordinate 12,651,595, forward strand.
CTGTCAACTGTACGAGGTTTCTTTGTGTACAGCTAGTGATTTTGAAGGGCTCACCAAACAGGTACAGGCAAGTTAAACTTGGCTTCCGTTCACGAGTACATTAAAAATTTGATTCTCCATATACAAAAAGTTTTGGATTATTGTTTCTACATCTATAAAAAGAGTGAAAGAAATCTGTTTGCTAATATCATAGAAAATCCCTTTGTGTGTCATTAATTTGAAATGGCTAAACAAGTCCTGTTTTAATATATAACCTGTCATTTAAAGTGACATATAAAGGAGGAATAGCTGAATAGCTTGTGACTCCACTTGACAGATTAAATGTTGAGTAAGGTCTTTGAGTCATGTGTTTATCTTCATAAAACAGTCCCATCCTTTTGCAAAAGAATCATTAAGCCATTTGGTTAACTATATGTTGAACATCACCATTTCTTTTGATAGGGTAGTCAGGCCAGAAAGGCTGCATTTGAAATACCCACAGGAACTCATGAGGAACTGCTGTCTTTATAGAGACAGAAGTCACTTTGGCAGATTGGCTTTTATATATTATTTATGTTTTAATTCCTTCCCGTGAATACTTAGAATTCATTTAAACAGCATAAGTCCCTGTCAAAACATGAAGAGTGAACCAACTCTCCAGAAAGATTACTTATGTTATACTGGGAATTAAAAGATCTGATGAAGGCATTTTTTTTGAGTTTTTAATAAGTCCTCCATGTTTACCTCAGGGCTGTTACAGTGTGAATTTTGCTTAAAGCAGTCCCTTATATCCTAGATAAATCTGGCTAATATCCTTCACTCAATAAGTCAAATCTTAATTTCATTCAGAGGCAAGGAGAAAGTGCTCAGCTTCTACATACAAACTAAGAAACAAGACTGTTGGCTGTTAAAAGGATATATCAGGTCTTGAATCGTAAGTGTAGAATTTGCTGCTATGATTTCTGCTTGGCATATTTGGTGCAGTGCCTATAAGTCATCAACAAACAGGTGTTGAGGATTGTGTGCGTGCAAGTGTGTGTGTGCATTTGTTCCGGTTTAGTTGCATCCATAGTGCAGTTTCTCACTGTTGTATGAGGAAAGCAGACTACCCAGTAGTACCTGGCATATGTTGTCTTATAGCAGGAAAGAAATGGCAGAACTGCACACATGAAGCCGTTGTAGTACTGTACTGAGTGTTTTATATTGGACTCTTCAGTGATCCTATAGGAACTTCACATCAAATGGCCTTTCTTTAAACAAGACTGACTGAGAAAACATTTGTGCGAGCCTCTCCTTGTTCCTTCCAATGCATACATCATCAATCATTGGAACTCAAATCAAGAACTCTTTCAAATAAAAATCAAAATAAACAGTAACATCTTATTAATTTTGAAAAAATGCCACACAATTTTATTACAGAGATGGGGAGAACCTTCATACCTCTACCTAGTTTGGGGAAACATTAACATCCCTGATTCAATAATACAAATGGTTTTTCATAAATTGTTGGGATTTTGTGTATTCTGGTTTTGTTGAGAAAAAATCTGTAAGAAACAATAATGGAAATCATTACTTTTCCAAATAGTACAGATCATTGAGGGGTTTCTTTAAAAGGGAGGGGTGATTAAGTATTACAACCTAAAGGCTAAATCCCACTCTGAATATTATCATGTTTTTACTGCTTATTAAAATTTCCATAAAACCTAGGGTAGGAAATGGCAATGGAAATTTGCTTTTTCAATATTACACATGAAAGACTATCAGCAAATTGCTTGTGTTACTGTCCTGATGAATAATCACAGTTACTGTAACATTTGCCTTTTATTACAAATATTTGTTTATATAGAGGAAGTTTAATAAGATACTGTTGCAGGCACACTAATACTGTGTGTGTTGAATGAACAGCTTACCAAAACCAAAAAAAATCTGAAATCCTGAACCGTAAAATAAATTACAGAGCATATAGGTAGGTTGATTAACCCCTGCAAGATAATATTACCCTTAATTTATTACCTAATGTTTAATCTAATAAAGCACAAGCACTTGTTTACCTCCATAAATTATATGAACATCTGTTTTGCACCTAATGACCTTGTAGGATAATTGCTACAGTTTTGACTGATAACCAGTGTGTATTTTAAGACAGCAAGGACAAACAAAGTGCATGAAAGAGGTTCATGATGACAATGTAATTTATAAACATGCTGCATGAGTAATGCAGAGTACATGCATGCTGATGGCACAGTAATAACTGCTTATGGGACACATTTAACAAATCATTGTGCCTTCCGCTGCCTTTAGTTTCATGCAAGTTGATTGGAATAGTGCTGACATTGCAGATGGGCTGCTTAGGAAGGAATAAATGGAATATGACATTCAAAGTCAGCCCAGCTCAACAGTGAGTGAAAGTAATAATGTTCTGCATGTTATTCACTTGCCTACGGAGAGAAAATTAGAACATCATACTGAGATCTTGATAAACTAATCCAATCAGAATTGATATTAAAGAGACATCTTATCTGTACCCTACCATCAATTATAGATAAAGTAATTGCCAAATTTAATCGTTGTCACTATTTGCATTTGTTATATTTTAAGAAGACATATTGGCTATTTCAGACTGTCAGCATTTCCATATTCCAATTCTCTTTTGCCATCAGTCCAGAGTTGTCTAAAGGAAATGTTTAAAATATTCCTTTTAAGCTTGTTTTAAGAAAGATGGGTAACATTTCTGTTAGCATTGACAGGTATAATAAAATCATGCTTTTTAAAATCCAAATTGTGGGTCTGTGTTGCCCCTACCTGTGTGTCTTCCATCAGTAGCATTTTCTTTGTGAGAAAGGTGAGTACAGGAAATAGGTCAAAGATTTAGTTACCAAGAAATCTTTCATCCATTTTCTTCTGGTTTTCTTTTCCAGGAAAAGATAAACAAAACAAACCAACTAAAATATTTTGAATTTCAGGCTGCTTTGGGGCTAAAATTGAACCTTGTGCTTAATAAGCTGAAATCAAATCAAAAGGTTTTGCATACTGAACAAATGGGCTAGGTGAATTAATACTAGGTAAGTGCATATTTTTCTATACACATGTATGAAGGTTTCTGGACATCAAGATAAATGTACAGCTCAGTCTTGCCTGCAGTTTTTATTATGTCCTTAGAAGCACAGGTGCCCAGAGTAAAGCACTGAGTCAAGAGGCTACCTTACCTCAGAGTTTATGTCAATAGCCTATCTATTGAATTTGTGTTTACCTAAGTAAAAATAATAGAAGTTTTCAGCACTAGTAAATGTGATTATTTTGTATTTGTGTGTTGTGCTGTTCATTGTCATTATTACAGTTTGCTTAGTGGTTTTGTTCATACCTGTGAAAAGTCAGTGAACTTCCTATGTCCAGCAAATCCATCATGAAAATCATCCCACGGACCTATGTCTATAGGTCTTTCTCCCATCATATTGAGCAAAGCCTTATTCTCAAACAGTTCATGCAAAGCTTTATGTTGCTGATGAAACCTAGATTTTTACATTAGTTGTCTATAATGTGGTGAGAACAATGGTGCATGTAGCCACTCATTATACATGTGCAAAGCTTTTGGATTCTAGATGGCCAGAAATTAACTTGGAGTAGGTGCAAAGCTTTTGGATTCTAGATGGCCAGAAATTAACTTGGAGTAGACAAAGAGAATAGGTTGAAGCAAGGACAGCAAGTACTGGGGAAAAAAATAAATGAAGTAGCTTTTCTGTATCTCATTGAAATAGTAACTCCTCTTTCAGAACCTAGAACCTGTAATGACTCACTTGTTTGTTTGTTTGGTTTTTGTGTTGCTTGGAAAGGCAAGAATGATTTTTTACTTTCTTCTTAATATCAATTTGACTAATTAGTAGAGTGACCAAAGATCATCCTGAACAATCTCATTAAGAGAGTTTATGTATGTTATTTATTTTATTTTGTTATGCTTATTACACAGTTATTCATAGAGAACTTCTTAGCAAAAATGAGTAGTCACATATGATGCAGAGAAGAGGGGAAAGGCTGTTTCTGCTTTACTATTGGTAACTTAAAAAATCACTAACCATAACTTAAAGTGTGTTTATGACTAATATGTTTATAAGTATCTGTGCTAAAACCCAGAAGGAGACTGGTATTTTAGAACCCTCAAATAAGGAATGATAGTGGGCAGAACTCTGAAGGAGAGGATCAGACTAATCTAGCAAAGACAGAGCAAATACTGATTCCTTTTCTGTGTCATCTACCATATTTTCAAATGTCAATAGGCGATCCATGTCAATAGTGAACTGTTTTCACAAAGTAAAAAACATGACTTGGAAATTGTGTTGTGTAACTGGTACATGGCTTTGGTGATGCTTTGTTGTAAATATTTCTGTAAAATACATATTCTTGGTACTTTCTAATAAAGTAAATTTTTGGTGAGCGATTTACAATAAGTTTTGAGGCAGGCTTTACAGTGGTCTTCCTTCTTCAAGAAATATCACTTTCAAAAAGTCTTTGCAATACCTTTTCAAAATATCTGTAAAAGGAGAAAACATTTACATAAACATCTACAAATACTTTCTGATCACCTTAACATCATGTCTGCTCCAGAAATTTTTTTTTTCTAAAGAGCACTATGAAGCCATGATACAAGTTTGTGGAAACACATATTTAATGCAGATAATGTGGAGGATCAAAGGACAGCACATAACAAACCAATATGGTTTTAGGTAGAATGTCCTTTATTGATACATTGCAAGCAGTTTATATAGGGTCAAAGCTAGGTGCTAATTGGCTACAGTAATTTTCACACCATAAAGCAACATTTCTTACTGGTTATATTCCATATCTCACAAGTCCAGTGTTTTATAAAACATCGTAATAGTTCCCAGGTGAATCTCAAGAGTTCTGTGAGAAACTTTCAAGAGTTCTTGTGTGAAAGTCTGGGGAGTTGCTGTGTGAACTCCTGGGGACTGATTTCTTCTTTACCACTCAGCAGCAGCTGTGCCTTTGTTTATTCTTTGCTGGTAGCTGCTTCAATCTCAGAGTCCATACAGTCTGGATCTCTCACATGGCCATTTTCTGTAAGAAATCCCTCTACAGACAATGACATTGTTCTTTGTCACTGAAGATTACCCATCAAAGTATGTCAGAGAACTAAGGTGCAGTGCGGAGCAGTGTGCTTGCACGAGTCCTGAAATGCATATTCATTTCGCATTTACGACTACATCTTTTTCATTTGGAAGTCAATAAGAAAAGGTTGACTGAATTAAGAGGAAAAAAGGTAAAGGTTATTTCTAAACTAACTGTGCTTCTTTTATGGTTTTACTGAATCTGTAAATTTGAGTGCTGTTACAAGAAACAGCAGTACCTAAGAAAAAGGCCGTGGAAAGTCCATTCTGAATGATTACAGACCTGATTTGCTTAGAGGCAAGCAGAGTAACTGGGCAGTAGCTGTGTCTAGGAGGTACAATTGTGACTTTCTATGCCCAACAGCCTTGCTGTTTTAACATACAGCTGTACTAATTCTGCCATCTCCCTTCAGATACCTACATCTGGATAAAGGCACAAGCTAGATCTGCTTTGACTTAGTGCATAAATATAAATTTTTAAGGTGGTTCATTCACATGAGCACAATACATAAATACATAGTGACTCAACAGTGTAAAAATTATGAGATCATGATTTGTGTCATTCAAGACACGGTGCACAGGTAATCCTAGAAAGCTGAAGACTGACAAAAAACATATGGGTAACTCTTAAAACTGTTTGTTATTAGCAAAAGAAACATGGTAAGCCACTGGGGAGACCTGATTGAATTTACATTTTTGCAGAGTTGTTGAAGATGTGTATCTGGATGTGCTGTAGCAAAACCTTACACATACAGCTAGTATATTCACATATGTTGACTAAAATTTTCAAATACCTAGGATTAAAATTTAGTCCTATACTGATATTAAATTTCTTAATGCATTCCTATGTACCACATACTCATAATTCTCTGCTGAAGTCAGAGCTTCCAGTTGGGCACTGCCTATGAATAATCAAGCAATTGTATTTAGAACCCTAAAACTGGATGTAATAGTCTTAATACTGTAGACATCCATCACTGTGTTTGTTTTATTTGCATGTTTCTCTGTTTGAAATTTTAAGTATTCTAATTTAAGCTGCAATAAAATTGGTTTTGCATTTAGAAACTTGTCTTATTTGGAGAGAGCAATATAAGCCATCAGTCTAGAAAAGGTGATCTAAAAGCTCTGACTAACCTGGTGTTTTCTTACAGAGAGTTGTATGTTTTTTTCTGACTAGATTTATGTGAAATAATACAAGTAAATAATACAAGTGGTGATCTACAGTACACTGCACTTCAATTGATCAAAGACAATATCTAATTTGTTTAATAGTATAATATTGGGGCAAAATCTTAATGATTCTATGTACAGGTTTAGGTGTAGACTTCACAAGGGATTTTCATGGTTAAGACACAGGAGCTGTGGGCCACGCAGGTCAAACAGTGCCTCATCGCACGTGGGAATCCAAAGTACCCCTCTTTATGTTTTGAGCAGTTGATTCAAATTCACTGTGGTCCTCATATGAAGAGCAGTACTTGATCATAGCTGAGCTGTGACAGGAAACAATCAGTTCTATGCATTCTAATAGGCATGGGGCAATGGGGAAGGCCAATTCATCCATGTCATCAGCTCTGTGGGAGCAGGCTGGCCCCCAGTGAGAATCCCCGGTCACTCACTGCCTGCACAGTCACAAAACCACTGTGATCTTAGCTGAGGGATCTTGGTGTGTCAGGGATGCTGGCAAATGAAGATTTTTATACATTGAAAAAATAAAGGATTGAGACCACGTTTATAGAAAGATGAATTACCTCTCTATTAGACTGAACAAAAGCATCAGGAAAAACATGGACAGACCTTCTGTAAGAACTGTAGAAGCCTTTTATGCTTGAGACTTGTCTGCCATAATCAGCTGCTGTGTTGGGCTGTCAAGAAACTAATTTTTGTCTCTGTTCTTCCTTGTTCATATCATTTAGCCCTCTTGCAAACTCACAGTAGAGCATGCGGATGGCAAGGAGAGGGGCAGAAATGGTTTCTTTGGACGTTTGCATTTCTGGAGTATAGGATACCAGTCTGTGCCCAGAACAAGCTCTGTTTTCTCTGGGATTTACAGTGGTGCACAGGGTTCTAAAAGGGTGCAAAGCAGTCATGATGGTGGCTCCAAGCAATACTCCTTAGTAGGAGAACTGACTTGCACATAGCAGAGAGGAGGAACATGAGCCCAGGTTTGGCCAAATGCTGGAGAAGCTCTGTCCTCCCAGCAACCCATGACTGTGAAGATCAAATAAAGCTACAACGAACCCTTCCCTCCTCTGAGGTGTTTCAACCAGGATGAGTATCTTTAAGGGTACAGAGGACACTAATGTGGTGTTTGTGGTTTGTTTTTGTTTTGGGGTTTTGTGTGTGTGTGTGTGAGAGAGAGAGAGAGAGAGAGAGCTAATGGGTGGGACTGCCTTATTTCTGACATATCTGAATTCATGACGGGAAACTAAAATCCTCCATTTCTTGCAAATAGAGCCCTTATACTTATTTACTTTGGAGACTGGTGAAATTTCATAAAATGAAGTTCTACATTTAATTGTCTAACTCTCCATGTGTTAAGACACATCTTTTTGCCTAATACGCAAACATTCAGGTAGATTTATATTAGGTGCATTACAAAAAATGGGGATAGGTAGTAAAGATTATATTGATGTACATAAGATAGAAGACGACAACACATGGAGAAAAAGATATATGACTGGCTGGAAGCACTGGAAGCTAACACTTTGCTAACTTGCCACATGTGTACATCACATAAGCAGCTGAAAATATTTAATAGTGAAGGCTCACACATCTATAGTGCATTCAGTTTAGGGGGAAGTGTATGCAGCTGTTACAGATTTAAGCAGTATTTTCTTTTACTGTTGGTGACACTGAAGCAAAAGAGTACCTATAACTTAAAGGTTATGTATTAAAGACAGAATGAGGCATGACAGGGAAGTTAAAATGAGTATGAGGAAAACCACTGTATTCTCTGAAAACGCAGACATAGATTTTAACTACAGAGAAGCCTCTCCTTACTCTCTCTCTGTGACTTTCTTTATTTAAGGACTTTGAATGCTTTTCCAAATTGGGCTACCTAGCACAAAATTTAATTTACACTATTACGAGAACACACAAATTATATTTTGTGTACAAAAATTTTCAAATGTGCTGCGTCTGTGTTATTTATTTATTTATTTAAATAATGGTGGTTAAAGAATAAATATTGTCACTTATAATTCTTCCTGTGTCCTCAGAGCTTACTTGCTATAGTCTTTTCACTTCCCATACAATCAGAATCTAATTTATTTATATAAAAGCATTCTCCATAGAAAGTAGTGCAAAATGCTTTGCAGAGAGTGATAAGGAAAAGAAGGATTGTTTTACTCAGATTGCCACAATGACTCTTAAGGAGAAAAAAATGGAAAACTATCTCTAAGGATAGAGTACTATGAATGTAAGAAAATCAGAAATACAGAAGAAATAGCACCAGAATTACTTTTGAACATAGAGTTTAGGAGCCAGAAAAGAAGGAAAAAGGGAAAAGAATGGAAAGGAAACGACTTGTGTAACAACAAAAAAAGGAAAGGAAATTGGAAAGTTTTCAGATGAGATTTAAGAACAAAGACATTTCCGGAAGAGGGAGATAAGGCAGCAGTACAAAAAAGGGGAAGAACATTCATGTGGTGTAGGAAATCACAAAGGAAAGAAGAGTGGCTTAATTTATAGCCAATCAATCAAGGATTCGGAAAACCTGAGTACAGCTGTCTGGGTGCTTTTGTCTCTCTGGACTTTCCTACCTGTAAAATGGAACACAGGTTAGGCAATGAGGCATGAGGGTCTGTATGCAAGACTTTTGTGAGGAATACCTTGAATGGCCTATGGAGAACTTGAATAGGAGTCAATAAAAGTAAGATATGGCCTATTGATCTTTCCTGGTGAGATACAAATGTTCAAGTGATCTTTATAGTCAATTGGTAAATTATTTTGTAGCAAATCACAGGTAGTAGGAAGGGGCTGTATTCAAGGAAACAGAGGACAGAGGGGAGGACAAACAGAGCTGTGATATTTAGAGTAGATATAGTGAAACAAAGATAGAATTAACAATAAGAAGCCCTGGAGGGAGAATAGGGAACAATAGATTTTAATGAAGATGAAAACTTCCTTCAAGGGAACTGAATACATAACTTTTGTTGTAATAAAAGCATACCAGGAGGAAAAGCATACCAGAAACAGAGCCAAATGTAGCCTTGTGTTCTGCCAGCTTTTATCACCTATCTCCTCAATGTGTATTTGAAAGAGAAAGAAAATCCTCCCATAGAGAAACTTTGAGAGGGAGGTGCCCTGCAGGTTGGGCAGTGTTGGCTGAACCCAGAAGAGTGAAGATGTGGAGGGCCCCCCCCGGTCTGAGACAGGCAAAATTTTGTTCCTCCTGTCAGGAGAAGCAAATGATGAGGAACAAATGTGGAACAATGATTGGCTCTTTTGCAATTTTCCCTTGAGGTTAGTTTCTCCTCCTCTCCCCCTGGAGTGCTCAGAGAACAGCTGTCCTGCCCCACCTGCCAGTGTGCACAGGACCCTGCCAGCTGCCTTGGTTATATGGACATGTGATTTACCTTTGTGGTATAGTAAGCAGTGATGTAATCTATGACATGTATTTAGTAGGATAAACCAAATAAAATGACTTTCTGCTGCCAGATCTTAAAATGTACTCAGGACATACCGAAACTTCCAAGAAGATTGGCTAGAGCAGAAGAGCTAAAGCAGAGTGAAGCTGTATGACTCAAGAAATAAAAGTCACTAAGCGTTCAGGGAAGTGAAGTCTCTCTTAAGATCACTCTTTAAGCTATACTTGTATTGTACCCAATTGGAATAAATTTTAGCCTGTTGCCCAAATGCTATGAAGTACCATAAAGATCTCGTGGATCTTTTCCAAGGACTTTCCAAACTCGTTACTCTATACTTGGTGTTCTTTTACACCTTATTTCTCTTAAAGTGTTTCTTTCCTCTTATCTTCTACTTTGTAATTTATTTTACTTGAAAACTTGAAGGGGATCACATTTAATGGTGGAGTCCATTAAAAGTGGATATGAGAGAAAGAGAAATGAGGCAGTTATCTCTGTGCCATTGCTCCATCCTTACTCTTTGATTAAGTCTGCACAATAACACTTGAATGAAAGCTTAAGTAAATTCTAGTTGATAACTGCATGGAATAAATGAACAAAGAAGCTATGTTCTACTCTTTATATGTTGAAGAATGAACTTATTGCTGCTTGATCAATTCCTTGTCCTTCACTAGTACTTGAGTTCCTTTCTTTGCTGAGCGAGCATGCAACATTGCAGTGCAGGATTGTGTTATATTTTCTGACCTTTGACACTTTTTTTACCCAGAGATTTAAATGAGTTAATACGGGAAGCAGTTTTTGTCTCGCTTTGGCTTGTAAATAGCAGTCTATTTATTTCTCATTCAGCAAGCCTCAAGTATTTGTTTGTAAAAAATCATTTGGTAACAGGATTAATTCATCCTTCATGTAACTACACTGGAAGACAATAACATTACACAAGAAATGGATTTGACAAATATATAACTCTTATAGGGACAAAAGGAATTCTTTCTAGAGCTGTGTGAAAGGTTTATAATAGTTGCCTGATTTAGTATGTTGCTACAAATCTGAATGTTAGAGCCTGTTTGCCTTTCTTCAAAAGTACTTAATATGAAACCAGGCCCAAGTGCTGAACCATCAAGCCTAATTTTAAGAAAAAGTAGTTTGATTATGCTTGTGCTGAGGTTGTATAAATCTTGCTTGCTCCTGGCAAGCGCTTCTTTCAATATTTGCAATGTAACACAGAGTTGGGTAAATCCACAAAGCCACATGCCAAGAGGAGTACTTGTGTAAAGCTGCCTGACTAGGTTCTCAAGGGCTGGGTGATACAAGTCCTGGTACTGATGGGAAGGTGGAGACCAGGCTGTGTGGCCTCTGTCCCTGTTCTGATACATCTGACAAGGCAATCCATTAATGTGTTAATCCATGTCAATCACATCTGTAGCATGCTGTTCTTTCTCTCCTCTTCCCCAGGAGTGGAGCACACATAAAGAAATGTCTTACCTTTGGACAAGTTTTTGTTCTTTTTGACTGTATTTACTCATACACACCTATGATAATAAATACAATGCAGCATCTCCCTAAATTCATGTTCTGTCTGTGTCCAACCTTTGTTGTGAATGTGGTATGTTTGTTTTGTGTGCTGAGGAGGTAGTGTCATGCCCTGAAGAGAGCTATAACCTATGACTCAGGCCCTGGGATTCCTAATCCTGGCTGTGCTGCCAACCTGCTGCATGGACCCAGGCAAATCACTTGACCCAGATTGCCAAAGACAGATAAGCACCTAAGATCTTTAAATAGTGATGTTCAGGACAGACTTATTTGAGGTGCTGAATGCAACTTATAAGCAGTCCTGCGATGGGGTTGCAGCTGGGTGACTGTGTAGATTTCTCTCCTACTTTTAAAGCTGTATCTACTCTTCATCTACATTTACTATTTCGGCTCCACCCAAATGCTGAGATAATATATTTTGCAAAGGGCACCAACCTTTGTGTTGTATCTATGGAAAAACATGGAAAAAATAGTCTGGTTGGTGGCCTGGAAGCTCTGAACTGGGTGTTTTAAATTAGGTGCCCCACTGCCATGAGAACCTGGGGTCTGAAGGCGTGTCTGTATTGAAAGTATATGTAAGACATAGATTTAGGGAACATGGAGGCACAGAAGTGTGGGTTATCTGTGTCATTTGGCAGTTAGAGAACAAGCCTGGAGTGGTGAAAGTGCACATTCAAGTCCCTCATCCAAGCCAGGTATGCTAGGCATGATTTGGTCACAAATCCCAAGTAAGTGTCCAAACCAGTAAGCTATTAGATACTCTGTGAAATGCCTTTTTGTTTGTCTGGGAATTGCAGGGTAGAAGGAAAATCAAGCATGGCAATCAATTCATAGGTGAGTATTTATGGCCTAGAGTCCAAGGAGAAACCAGGATTGAGTGAACACACTCAAGTCACATCCTTAGCCTCTGCATTCCAGATCAGTTAAAAACTGTGATGTGTCTGTGAAGAACCAGCTGTGTGTCCTTCCAGCTCCCAGGTTTTTTGTCTCATGAAGGCAAGGGACACTCTCCAAGGCCTTATCTGTATGTGTGGAGGTGAGCCCGGACACAGCAGTGCACAGCCTTGGACCTTGCTGTCACAACAGCAGGGAACACTTCTAGCATCAGCTGAACCATTTTTATGGGAAGCTTCAGGAAATGCACAGGCACAAGGATGCCAGGCTCCTTGTCAAGAAAGTCACAGTAAGAATTTATAGATGATGCACAAAATAACCATTTGTGTCATTCAGACCTGGCTGCATTCTGTGTAAGTATGTCAGAACAGTTAGGGGCGTCTGTTTCTCATGACATTCAAAGAGGTGAAAGTATTCAGAACTCCTTGATGGCCTAGAGAAGCCTGGCACTGTGCAAGATGGAGTCCAGGCTAAAAAAAAATACATGTTTTATGAGTAGGTCTGGAAGCCAAACAGCTGACTGCCTCTTTTAGCCAGGCTTTTATACATGGTCGTAGGGATCTGGGAACCCATGAATCCACACTGACATCTGCACACTTAGAACGATGATGCTGCAGGCCCTAAGTATATATTTAGACTGCATCTACAAACCTTGCAGAAAAACATTAAATCAGCAAAATGAAAAAAAAACCCAAACCAAAAATGAGATATAAAAATGAGCTGGCTACTCTAAAACACAGATACAGTAATTATTTCAGTCTTTTGCTTAGGGGTGTACCAACTGTTTACAATTTACTGTTTGGCAAGCTGGGTGTTCTCATTTCCCTCATGGTTCAGGAGTCAAAAACATATGCTACCTTTAGTAATGAACTCTTCTAAGATTTGAAACTATCCATATTCATGTCACAAGAAATGTTTACACAAGAGCAAAATGCTCCAACATCAAAATAAATCAGTAACATCTCAGAGTTTATATTTCCATATGCTTCTTTGGCATAATAAAGCAGGGGAAAGGCTGTTGTTGTAAAATGCAGTTTAATTAAAAACAAAAGAAAAAAAAACTTTATCAGAAATCATGGCCATCCAAAAATGATGGAGACTAATGCACGGTTTCAACATATTCTGAAGATTTATCTTCTATCAATAGAAACAAGAAAATGCAATATAATCATATCCTCTACACACCTTGCATATTTTCCATATTCTGTGCATAAATTATGCATTCATTTTCATAATTATGCTAACATTCTAGTTTTCACATAAACTGCTATTACTCCTGGGTACCAGTAAGTTTACATCTACCAAGGCTACACGCTAATTACATTTTCTTTTTATAATGTTATCTATTTATCAAATTTAGTTTCTTAATGGAAATTAATAGACTAGGTCTCTGCAGTAAAAAAAACAATCAGAGGTAACACAGTAGTTTGGGTACTTTATTTTATTCAAGCTTAAAAGCCTTTGAGTGCTTGTTGGTGATTATGGTGTATGAATTAAGTTACAAAAGCAATGTCCAGGAGGTGGTGGGGAAGGAGTTAATGATTTCGCTTTTGCTAGAGGAGGTCCACAGCTGCCTAACTGAGTGCAGGGATTTTCAGGGTAGCCAGCTGTGGGGATTTAATTGATTCACCCACCAGTTTACAAAGGGGGGGGGTACCACAGGGTGACTAAATCCTGCTGTGATTCAGGGAGGAGGAGGTAATTTGGGGTGGGTATTGTAGCCGTGAGAAGACCTAAGCAGGAATGACTAGGTGGGTAAATACTTAATGTTGGGGTTTTTTCTGAATGTTGAGGGAGAAAAGGAGGTGTATTATTTTTTTAAATTTCTTTGAGAAGAAGAGTGCTCTTTCTATTTTTTTTAATCTTTTCTTTTTCTAGCTTCTAACGGAGCTTTGCAATACTCTCACTTGGACCTAAAGTCAGGGCAGCAAGAAAGACTGAACTGAAGCGACATCAGTGGATGGACGATGTGCCTCAGACAATTGCAGCAGATGAAGATGAGCAAATAGGTGTGGGTAGAAGTGAGGAATAATCCCACAGTGTGTGGGATGCCAGAGGAAATCTCCTTGTCTATATATATATATATATATAAGGGTGAGATCTTAAGTAGTCTTGGCTTTCAGATCAGCAAGGTACCTCAGTTGCTTTTCAGTTGAGTGTGGTAGGAGGATTGTTTACTTTCCCTGGACACTTCAGTGTTTTCAGCAATAGGATTTTATTGATACCTGTCTTACACTCTGGGTGGATTTCCCTTCTTTTTATCTCTGAATCAGAGTATTGTCAGAAATGTGCAACTTTCTCTACAGGGACAGCAGTGGTATTGTAGCACCTTCTCTAAGAACTAGCTTGCATTGCATTGATTAGATCCTCAACACGCTTTTTTTCCTTTCTCATCTGTAGTGGATTGCTTCCATCTTCCTCAAGACTTTCCAGGTTTAAGCATGGTAATTTATCTGAGGAAGCAGGGTTTGGTCAGGGTCATAAGTTCTACATAAATGTAAGAAATTAATACCAAATAACACCTTGTTTTGAATATTACAGTATATTTAATTTTTACATATTCTGTTTCCACTGTATTTTAGAAATGGTCTGCATATTTCAGCCACTGTTTACATCCACTTGTTTATCCTCTGGCAGTAACTCTGCTATAGTGAATTCAGAGAGAGAATATCACAGGCTTCATTCAGTGATGTCCATCTAAATAGCATGTTGTGTCTGAAGAAGGATGGTTCACATTTATGTCTGGCACCTCATTCTAACAGTTATACACTGCTTATATAAGTAATAAGGGTCTATGGGATGCTTTGCATAAGTCTAGAAAAGAGCCATAAGCCTCACCTGTGTGTTCTGCAAGACATTCAGAGGTTGCTGCAATGTGTCATACTTGAACAGCTTCCAGTTAGCACCTCCTTTAGCATTATAGGCATGCTCCCCTAACTTAGTGGACTGAAGGCCTGGATGTTTTTATCTTCCCGCTGCAACACGCACACTCCAAGACTTTTCTAAGTATTGGTATGTGAAAGTTGGCTTTTATTGGTGTTTCAAAACCGTTCACAAGGGATTTTTGTAGATTCCTGCTTTTGCAGACACAATGTGTTGACTCAGGATATTGCCATGTTTGAAAGATTCTCAGACCATTTCCCCCCAAGATTTGAAAAGCTCACTTATCTTTTGCCCTCATTAAGGTCAGCTATTGCCTATGAAATACCCTATGTATTCAGAATTCTCACTGAAGTGTTAATCATTGACACAAGAGATGTTTCAAGTGTTGTGAGCGCTGTATGTTAGCCAAAGTCTCCTCAGTCCATGAAATCTGTTCCAGATTCTTTGGCTATAATTTTTTCTGGGTTATTATTTATTAATCCCTGACAGTGTGCTCTCCTGCTGTATACAAGAAAAGAGGTGGTACTTGTTCACCTAAGTGGCAAACAGAACATTGAGAAGTGATGTAGCTGTTGATGGCAACCTATGTTTGTTTATTATCCAAGGTTTTCTGAAGGTCCCTGGTAGCACCTTATTACACCACAGCCTCCTGGGAGTGTTTGATGACATAGGGTAGGCAGAGACTCAGAACCTCCCTCACAGCTCTTCAGCTTACCCTCAAAGCCAAGGAATTGCTCACCTACATTCAGTGTGTTTCTGAATGATCCCAGGTATAATCCATTATAAAATTGAGAGTGCCAGTCAGCCTTAAACTGTGTAAAGCTTAAATTGGATCTAACATACAGGACTGGTTTAGGTAAGCAGTCTTGTACATATGAGATTATCTCTAAACTGACTTATATTCAGAGTTTGCCTCCTGTTATTAAAATATTAGCCACCCTTGGATCATACCAGAGCATTGCACTTTCCTCTCAGCTTTGTGGTAATACCTTTAAAGACATTGCTCAGAAATGTGAGGTTTGTCCTGAGTACTTTTGTTATAATATTTAGAAATAATTTCATAAGAGCAACTGTAGTAATTCAGGCGAGGGCTTGTCTAGCATTACTTTTATTTTAGCAGTGGCCAAAATTGGATGTCAAAGGAAGACTATACAGTATGCTCAAGGCGAACATGTAAAATCTGTCCACTGAGTATTTTTCTGGCTTTGAACTATTCTGGCTCAGGGACTTTAAGACCACTGTGGCTTGTCTGTTTACTAACCCTTTCCAGATCTCTTTTCAAGTACTTATTAAGCCTGCCCTTGAACCCAGTAAAGTTTTGTTTCTGCCACATCATATGGCAAGGATTTACATAATTCTTCTATGTATGAATGAAGAACTGCTTGTTTGTTTTGAATTGGGATCAACTAGTTTCCTTTGGCCACCATATCCTGTATTGAAAGAAGCAGTGAGCAATCTATCTCATGGTTCCTTGTGGTTTTGTGGACCTCCATCATTTTTGCCCTAAGCCATCTCTTTTTGAGGATGGAAAGTTTTAGCTGACCGAGTCACCCCTTGTATAGAAACCATTCATCTTCATTGCCCTTCTCTGCATATTATCTAGCTCTAAGACATTTTTACAGGTGAAGAGCTTATAATTAAACACAGTTTATGAAGTGTGGAAGAAGCATGGATTTGTACAATGAAATAATAGATATCTTTATTTTTGTTTTCTGCTTCATTCTTCATTAATTCTAAAATGTGAATGACCTTTCTAACTGTTACCAAGTACTTGTGTGATATTTTCATGGCACTATCACAACCCCAAGTCTTCATGTTTGAGTGATAATAACTAGCTGAAAACCAATTATATTTTATACATAGAGCAAGCACTCTTTTCCCCAGCAAACATTATTTTACCTTAATCTACATATTAGTAATGCCGTGTCCTCAATTATTGGTTATTTTTCCTGAAATATTATCTTGACATTCATTCTTTGTTTCCATGATGTTGTTTTAAACTGTATATCAAACCGAGTTTTCAAAGACACCCCCCCCCCCCCAAATATCTTTCTGCAGTATATATTTAGTCCCTTTTTAATAAGCTTGGAAAAGAAATATTTTATAGAATGAATTCAGTGGAAAAGAGAAGTGGGTGCTCAAGAGCTGGAAGATATTTTCTGTGTAAAAGAAAAAGAAAAATCATGAGAGAAGATTATGGAGAAGCATTAAGAAGAGTGGTGTGAGAAGAGCACAACCAGCAGGAGGTTTACTATGAGGAAAGGAAGGCTAACATACAGGAAGGAGTGGTAGAGTGTGTGCCTTGAAGTAAAGATGAAATACTAGAATATGATACAAAAGGTGAAGGGGAAGCCATTGAAGGAACTTGAAAGGGAATTTGTATGCTAAGAAGTGGGGAAAAGTGATGTAATACCTCTTGATTTCATCAGGAAGGAAGCAGATTCAGGATAATTTTTCAGGTATTTTCCAAGTGTTCCAAAGCACAGACAAGAGTGTAAGAATGCAGCACACAAAAATACTGCTCATTGTGTGGGGTCTTTAAGAGCTACTGTGATGATGTTATTGCTGAAAGATTTGATGCTTAGGTTCAGCTGTGGAAATCTGAAGAGATCTGCAAAATGTCTACTAGAAAAGACAGAGATTTTAGAATGTCCTTCCAATGTACTGGACACTATTGGAGAGGGCAGAAAACATCTGACTGTTTTTGAGGGAGTTGTAGCAAGCTGTCATCTGTATTCCTCATGCTGAGGGTAGATCAGAACCAGTTCTCATCTTCATCACTCATAGAAAGAACCCCATGGAAGACAGTCTCTCTTCCTGTATTTGCATTCCCCAGAAGAGGCTTCCCTGACTTCAATCATTTTCTTTGTGATACTTGGCTCAAATCCTGTATATGTGGAAATTTTCTTAGCACTCATTCTCATTTGATGATTCCTACTTATGCTTTTAGTTAGGGAAGTTAAAGAGTATCTAAGATTCTCAGCTAGTGTACAATGATGTAGACCTGTAAGCATGTCATCTTTATCCTCCTCTTGGTTCTTCTGTTAAAGGAAGTGGGAATGATGAAACCACCTGTAAAATGCTTTGATGAAAAATGCTTGGAAGTGAGTATTTCATTATTATGACAACTTTTTACAGCTGATAATATCCATGAGCATTCCAGTATGTTTCACTTCACCTATTGAAAATGGGCAGAGATCTGGTGTACAAGGAAGGAAGAACCAATTTATTGCTAAGTCTGGTCATTCCTCCTTAATAATGATATACAAAGGACTGGACTTTTTGACAGAGTGTAACTGGAAGAAAAGACATGTTTTAACCAGATGCATAGAACCATAAACCAAGATATTGTTGAGATCCTTATGGAGAGATAATTTGGGACACTAAATGTGCATTTAAGTCTATTTTCATTTGAGGATTTTTTTTCCTCCCTGAGAGGAGACTGAAATATCTGTAAAGCCATCTAAGTATTTTTAAAAGGATTTCAGACTACTAGAACTGTATCTGAATTATAAGTGTATTATCAAGTGTATACTGCCAGAGGCCCAAATGTTAGTCCCTGGTGAGGTATGAATCTATAGGAATAAAATGTTATCTGGTCACATTTTGACAACACTTTGGGAGAAGATGTTCGTTAGGGAAGCATTTTATGTTTGGGTTTTTTTTTAATTTTTATTTTTGTGAACAGTATTGTGTTAGAGCTCTCACTAAAGTAGATTGATTTTATTGGCTATACAGTACACCAAAAATCAAAACACTTTATGCTGATCTCTTGAAATATTACTTCTAGAAATGGCACAAAGAAATTACTAGAGATTTAAATTTAAAATAAAACATCAACAGATAAAGTGTGTGAATAATTGTGAATGTGGCAAAAAGGGAATCAAGCTGAGAGAAGAGAATATTTTACAAAATATTGAAAGTCTAGAACTCATGTATGCTGCATAAGCACAGTGTATGTGGTTATGTTTCTGTACTGACTGGGCAACAGAGACCAAAGTGTTTATATATTTGGCTGCCTTTAGAAAGCATATGAGGCATTAGGTCTTCACTTTATCACAATTATTTCAATGATGATGTTTTTATGTTTAATTTAACTGTAAATCATGTTAGTGGCATTTTGACTGCTATGTCAGAGAGCTTAAAAACTGAATTGAAGATATTTTAAAAGCTAAGAATTTGTCTAGCCTGTGATGTTTAGTCAATATGATCCACTCAAGTGTGGAGCTGTCAGAAAGGACACCAGCGGATGGTGCTTAATCTGCTCAGTTTTGAAGGGAAGTTGTACTCTGAGTATGAAGTTAAATTTTTGATCTATCTCAGTTACTGTTAAATAGCCAATTTATGGATTTGTTAAGGGCATTAAGGGAGTCACAGTGGCCTACAAAACACTGTGCTGTGCAATAGTACATTTGCTAGTCAGATATGCATGGAGTGTTTACTTTTATGCATGGGAAATGAGTGTTTCAGTTTAGTTTATTCACTCTGGTGTCTCATACAGTGCTGGATAAATACTTCAAAAACCACATTGACAAATAGTGGCTTAGATGAAGCCTGTACATCCACATCAGCAATCATGAGGCTTTCTGTTTGCTTTCTTTTCCACAGGCATTCACACATCCAGTTTCTGTGTAGCCCAAAACATGTAAATTCAGAATGACTCTGTAGTTTTCGCTTGAGCATTCTTGTACATCCAAAGTCACTCTCTGCCTTCCTGTTTCTGTTGATGTGCTCCTGATTGTGTGTAAAAGATCACCTCTAATCTTGATTTCTCAGACAATTACAAAAAAAATCAAATCTTCCTGGGGAAGCCTGAAGAGTCAAGGTGATGACCAGACTGATATGAACCTCTGGTAATGATGTTTTCTCACTGGGCATATCCACACACTTTCGACAGGCAGGTTTTTTTTTTGCCTCATAGGTCATGATTATGCAAGTCTGTGCACCAGGCTATGAAATAAGACCACGTATAGGACTTTGGTGGCATTACTTTTGAGGAAAAACCCTTCTTTAGAAGATTGTGGATGTGTTTTGTTTTATGTTGGCAAGGTTCAGATTTAAATCCAAGAGTTTCCCTGACATGTTATTTCATACAATGTTCCAGGACAAAGTGAAGCAAAACCATCATGGTATCTTAAGGGTAAACAAGAAAAATCTATTCCCTGTCTTTTTGTCACAATTGTCTAAGAAGGTACTGCATTTAAGAATAAATGAATCAAAAAATGTCACGAGACCAGGTTTGCTTTATTTTTTTTATTTCCCCCCAAACCTGGGGGGACAGCAAAGATTCATGTAGAAGATTCAATGATGTTTTCATAAAATCTGTTTACAGGGCATACAAGGACCTCTACCAATAGAAGGGATGCTGCAAATGCACATAATGTTGGTTAACCATCCAACTCTATCACTTGTCAGAGATAAAATTATACATGGGTGACTAAAATGGTGGTGGAGTGTGCATAAACAGAGTGTCTGAAAAATTCTTGCCTTTACAACACTTTGTCATAATAGAATTTTTGCCTGAATCTATTGACAATTAGACACAAATATTTGTTTTCATGTTGGTTCATGAACATAATTGTAAGATTTTAAAATGAAATTTGGAACTCATCATCTTTCTTAGCCCTGTAACATTCTTTATTTTTCATTCTTATATTTTTGTTACATGACATCTAGGAAAAAATTGTTCATGATCTTAATTTCCAGGCATGTTTTGTCCAGAGAGAAACCAGTAGAACATTTACAGTAATTAACATATTTTCTATCTTCTCATTTTGTTAATGATATCTCTTTGAAGGCTGTGCAGTAATTACTGCCCACAGAGGTATGTACTCTGAAATAAATTAATGACCAATGACCAATAATGGTTATAGATGTAATCATCTATTGTAAAATATAGGCTAAAATAGATACTAGGAACAGTGTTGGAAGCAAAAATAAACTGTACTGATAAACTGTACTGTTAAGCAATGCTAAAATTATTTTAGAAATTGATCAGAAAAATATAGAGTAAGTTATTTTCTAATCTTATACTAATTTTAGCAATTTTTTTGTTTTTATTTCTGAAATATTTCTTCAACAGACGGATGCTCTAATGAGTAAAAAATCTAACCCTACACAAGTTTTGGTAAAACCTACTTTACAGATACGAGTTTATTGTTAAATGGTCTTATTTTACATATGAATTTTCAAACCAGAATTTGAAGTTAAATTTAATTTCATGTAAATGTGAATTTGAGAATCTCAACCCCCATTTTGTTTTTTGCAATTTCACTTGTTAAACAAAACATTGCAGATGAAACAAACCCCTTTCTGTACCTGTACAATTTTGAACTGATACTTGCATACAGAACAAAGAAGGTTAAAGGTGGGGAGTCACCAATAGATTAATATGCTCTTGCCATTCAAATAAAGCATACACAGAAAGTTCGAAAAAATAATATTTAAATAAAGCAAGACCTCACATTTGTTTGAGGCAGCAAATTATTTTCACTACAGAGTTAAAAAAAAAAGTAGTAATTTTTTAAAACCTACACTGATAGAGAACATGTTTCTTTTTCAAGTAGTGTAGTTTAGAAGTCTTGTTGAAATTCAGTAATTTGTTTCTTCCTCATTAGAAAAATAGACATCTTAAAGATCTTAAATATTTGACCCTTTGGCCTTACAAAACACATTTTCCCTTTAACAAACCTTGATATGCATAGGGTGGTTTAGATTAACATCTGTATTGTCCTTACCTATCTTTAAGCGTCTTGGTTTAAGGAAATACAGCTTTAGAAAATAAGCTCACCTGGAGGAGTTCTGTATTTTTCATTGTACAGCAACAGGCAGTGTAAGAGTGGCCCTTTTCTTAAATCTTCAGCATTCCTATCTTTGAAAAAGTGAATTTTGGAAGCATATGTAAAAGAAGAGATGAATACCCATTGAATTTTGACCCGAGACCCTTATGTTCTTACTTTTACCCAAATGGATGGATTTAGTTCTATTTGAGCTCTTGTTAAGGTACATGATCTCACAGTGGGTTAGATTCTGATTTTTCTTTCCAAGTTGATGCCAGCATAAAACATGCACTGCAAGTGAATAATGTGGGAGAGAGGGACTGTATAAAATCCAAATGTGCATATAAGCAGCCACAAGTCCATTATCTGAAGTGGTTATGTCATCTTACACCAGCAGAAAACTCAGCCCCTCTACATTTGACTCCTAAATCTCACCTTACATCAGATGTTCAAAGGTTCAGATGAATAAGATATGTCTCTATACAGTGTGTTTTAAATTAAAAGCTTGTGAAAAGCATGTCTCTCTATTTCTGGATGACAGTCTTGGAAAATATTTTCAACTGGCAGCTGCTCTCTTCCTATTTGCCTCCACCCTCACCAAAAAACCAGTATCCAGCAATATCAGAGCTGATACACTCGACAAAACCAGTAACCTCTCTTTGTTTTTTCTTCCCTGGTTTGTTCTGGGTGCTGAGAGGTGGTTTTGAAAGGGCAGCATGTATAGGGCAGAAATATATCTTGAGGGTATGGGAGGATGTTCTCTCATTTGAAGGAAACCAAGACTTCCAACTGATTTTAATTTTATTTTTAATGTTCATGGGAACCAGTCTTACATGCCTGACTGAATTCAGACTTTGGATTTTTGGCAGGTTTTTATTTGAGCCCAGCTTGGCTGTTTTTCAAAATGTCCAGATTGCTCACATTAAATCTGAATAAGCACTACCCACTAGTTTAATCAGAGTCATCTGGTACACCTCTAATTAGTGTTAGTTAAAGTTGAAATTCTTAATAATACAAAATGCTGCATTTTTAGGATGTATTTAGTAAACTCCTGAATGTACAAATTGTAGGAGGGAAAGTATCTTTTGCAATACTATTCAAAAATTGAAATACAGGAATTATGATGGCAATAACAATATGGTAACATAATAAAGCTAAGTTCCCGGATAATGCCATCTTTATCCATTTAGGCATGCATACACATATCCAATATTTTTGATACAAATGTGTTTATGAACTTTAGTTGTTATTCCTGCTAATCTAATAATTGACTATAACAATACATTGTGCACAAATCAGTAAAACATGCACATCTGTGAGTATTTCAGCAATTATCAAATACACATGTGACACTGTTGGTTTAGTTATAAATTGTTTCCTACTCTTAACCCATTGCAATAAGTGCTATGCAAACAAAATATTACAAAAGTATCTTTCTGTTTGAACTCACTCTATGTTTTTCCTGAGTTAGAAACAAACCATTAGGGTATTACTGCAGGTTGTCAAAACTGAAGCCTGAAAATTATTATACTTGTGCAGTTATTGGCTCTAAAGGATCAACCCCCCTACAAACCTACTTTTTTGTATTCTGATTTATACTTATGTGGTGCTTGTTTATTTTGATTTCTTTCCTGAATTCTTGCCTTTGAAGATGCTTTAACTTTTATTATGTTGAGACATAGACCAATGAAAACAGCAAGTCTTGCAGTTTGATCTTTTTATTAAAGTGTTCCCCAAACTAGGAATGCTAGATTTATGACTGATTTTTAAAGTGTCACTTCTCAATCCTAGAGAACTGGTGAACCATATTCATATTTTGCAGATTAGCTATTGTTTTTACATGTGTAATGTAACGGTGCAAAAAGTATCTGTTTATTCAGATTTATGTCTTCAGATGTTTTTGTTTCTCAATCATGCTTCAATTGATATTCTGAACATAGAAATATAATTTATATCTACTTTTTTATTGGACACATTTCAGCTTCTCTGTTCAAGAATTCAATGGATTGTGATTACAGAGGTTTTGGGTTTTTTTCCAAGGGCATCTGTTCTTAGCCACAGCTGAGGATGGGGCCCACTGAGCTGACTGGAAAGATCCATCTAAAATTTGTTGAATTAAGTCCTTGCACCTGGATATAATTGTCATGCTGCTGTGCTGGGGTTTTCTTAAGCTACTGGTAAAACAAATTAGCTCAATTTAAACTGGCATCCAGTAGAGAAGCAACAACTCACCTCATATAATGTTTTTCAAATAATTATTTTTCTATTGCCAGTTTTGCTTCATGAATATTTTCCTAAAGGCAGGATGAGTTGCTAGATTTTTTTTAAGAGTTAAACACAAGAAGCAACAAAAATCATTCTATTCTGTGTATCTGCTGAGTTGCAACTAATATTAGAGTACTATGTGATTATTGATTTTATGTGATGTATCTTATATATAGATCTATAGATATATATAGATATATATTAAAAGGTAACAGCAGATAAAACAGATTTAAAAATGCAGTACCACAGCAACAACCTTTACCCTTCCAAAACCCCCAAAGCTGTCTCAATGCATATGTTTCATGTACCTTTTGCCAGATTTAGCACTGTAATTGTATAACCACTTTTACATTTGGGAAAGATTCATGCAAGTTTGTTTTTTTGTTCAACAGTAGACAAAGGTAGTAGTTTATGTCTGACATGGGAATTTGTAAAAGTACCATGGGATCTCATTTCCTTATGTATTTTAGAGCTGTTTGAACTTGGCAACAAAATTCACAAGCTTCCTGGAAGGTCCACAAAGGTTCATTGCCTCAGTTGGACTTGCAGTGGCAGGACTTTGCATGAATCCCTGGAATGTGTGCATCTGTGTTAGCTTCAGCTTCTCATAATATTCTCCAAATGTAGACTCGGGGGGAAAACAGTGAAAAATCATCTCTTCAGCTGAACGTTTCAGGATGACTTCTGAAATGGAAGAAATAGTACATTTTACTGGTGCTCTAAATACTACTGTTACTTTATTAGTATGTCACATGCTACTTTGAAGAAGGGAGGGGGTCTATGGATGGTAGTTTTGGATGTGTCTCTAGAGTAACCCAAGCTTCAGCTGCTGACCAAAGATGCTGTTCTTGTGTCCTGGTCATGTCACTGTTGATATAAATTTAAATTGCTAAGACACTGCTCAGTTGGCTAAAAGATAACCTGGACTGAAGATACTTCTTGGTTTTTTATATTTTGTAGAAAATGTAAGAATATAAAGGTAGTCCTGGTCATCTTCTTAGATACTGTGGCAAAAATATAGATGTACATAGTATCACAAAACATCCTCTAAACTACACTCTCTTTTAATATTGGGTGGATTCAAATATAAGAGGAATGTGAATTAGGAAAGCAGTGCTTTTCTGGAGGATGGCAAAATGTCCAGAGATCAAAAGTTGAATGTAGAAGCTGCTGTCAGTCCTTCAGCTGTGCAATGAATTTCAGGTTTGGAAACTGAATGTGTACAGTGACAGGGGCAAGCACAGACATTTCTGTGGCTCTCAATAGCAGTTTAACTCATGCAAGCACTGGGTTATGGTGAGCTGTGTGTGTCACTAATTCTGTTACCTGTGCATGTGGCCTTGAGACTAGTGGAAAGTGCTAAATGTAGGCTGTCCTGCATGAAGGCAACTTTCAAACAGCAGGTCCTAACTCAAGACAAGTTCAAAGGTGTAAAGCAGTTGGTTGTTTGTAAATAGCCTCTGTTATAAATCAAATTTTGTTTTTATCTGCTCAGTCTCATCCTTGCTTACAATGCAGCCTGTTTTCTCCAATCCAACAGTGTAATAGGCACTTTCCCTTGGCACAGATTTGCCACTGGAGCTCCAGCTGGAGGCTCTGTACAGACCTAGGATGCAGAAAATTCACAGACCAAAAGGAGACAGCACATAAAATAACATTCACTGAGTTATTATCTGTCTTCTGTGGAAGAGGATGTCATGGGAGAGAGTTATTTTACCCTAACTCATTGTCCTGGTGCACACCCAGAGCAAACTTTTTCTTTTAACCAAGATAGCCCTGAATCAATGTATATGAGAATAGGCAAGAAGCAAGTTGCTTTCATACAATATTCCTTTTCATAAGTTCATTTTTCATGAGCTTCAGGGGAAAGAAAAAACCTTCAGTCTTCCCCCAGAGCTGTACAACAGCTGTGGCTGATATAAAGGTTGCCTTGACTTCTTTCTGTCCTCCCTCTCCTGTCTTGGCTTCCAGGGAGGAGAAAGTAGGAAAACCCAGTAGAAATTGAGATTAATATATTTTTTCCTTATGTGATGATAATTCTAGGACTACACTTAAAGAGAAACTTCCAGTGGGAAATTAAGCTAAACTGAAAAGCATAACAAAACCCAAATCATCTAGACTGCACAAATTCCTCCACTGTTTTATTCTTTAATCCTTATTAATAGAGAGAATTCTAAACCCAAAAGGAAGCTAGCAATATCCTGTTCTTCTTATTTTTTGTTATAGAATGGATTTTTGTTTAGTAAACTCCATGTCAAATCTTCTAATTTAATTATTGAACTCACAATGTGAATAAATGTGTACACATTGACTAATAACATTCTCTTACAGTTTCATTACAGAGTAATAGACATGTGGTTTTTAAAACTGATGTTTCTTTCTTCTGTTACAGAATGTTTATAATATAAATGAACTGTCATATCTTGCCTTCTTTTTTCCTTTAGCCTCTTTTCATTTCTTTTTAGGTTTGTGTCATAGAAAAATGAGAGTGATGAGTGCCACTGATTTGGGTCATCTGCGTGCAATTCAAAAGGAAAAAGGTGATTTTTAAAAAAAATTATTTTAATTTTTAATTGCCTCTCAAATAAGTGGGAGAGGTGTAGGAAAAAGTGGATTTATGCATAAAATGCAAAACTCTGGGTGAAAGAACAGGCCTCTTTTATCATTGCAGAAAGAATCCATCTTCAATAATTAACAGTCAGACTATCTGCACACTGTGTTTCTTCATGACATCTGAGAACTGCTGCACTTCTTGAACCAATAGCTGCTATACAGCAACCAGCATCAATCCTGAATGAAAAAATTATCCCAACTGCTGGTGAATGGCACTCAGTAGGTTTCCCATTGAACTATGCTGCGAAACAATGATGCACATTGGTAAATCACTGTGTGCGCCTTTCAGTTCTTATGCATATCCCATACTGGACAGCTTCCATTCACTCCGGCACCTACTGCAAACAAATGTAACTATGCATCAGAGATGAAAGTGAAAATGCATATGTTAAATCCCAACTGGAAGCACAAGAGTGTAATACATACATAGTTGCTTAGCAACAAACATGTTTTGGCCACAGGAATGGTGACATCAGTCAGAGGAGCGAAAGGGAAGCTGCTCCGCCCTCCTTGTCTCTCTCCCTAGAAGCTTCAGAAAAGTCTTTCCTTATTTCTTTCAAAGCAGAAGAGTGAGGGCTATTGTAGAGGTTTGTTTAGGCTATTAATGCAACAGACTGTAGGACAATCAGACTTAGAGCAGGGAAATCTGTTTTCCTTCTGGGTGTCTGTTGCAATGGCACATGCCCTCCCCTACAGCCAGGTGTTTCGATCCTCACTGTAAGGCTCACTGCAGAGCCCCTCTTCACTGAAACACTCATACAGGAGAAATGAAGTCTGAAAATACAAAATTCTGGAAATAAAAAACATTTTTGGCATCTTGCTCTGGTTTTGACCCTATCATGTCTTTCATGCTTCTGTCATGACCCTTTCAAGGGTGCCTATCATGACCCTTTCAAGGGACCCTTAGAAGTTTTTATTCTACTGGCATTTCACATTTCTCTGGCTCTGCATTTTTACAGGAAATCAAGCAATGTTTATTTCAGTAAATAGTCCACTGTCTATGGTTAGTAGACAGGTATTTATTAATTCCTTTTATTTCAGACTGTATGAATATCTTTCCTCTCTTTTTCCCTTTCCCTCCCTTTCCCATGTGCTGTGGTGTGCACATTATCCTGCCCTCTGTAATAGGAGGCAAAGGAAGAGCTGGCAAGTGGTAGTTCCAGTTCTATGCACCCCTCCATGCAAGTAGCTCCTACAGACACAAACATAAGCTCTGTGCATAGCTGATGCACAGTGTGCCTCACACTTCTAGCAGCCTCCGTGCTCTGCTGGACCATGGTGTCTTTCATGTATAGATAAATTGCACATTTGTGTTCAATCAATCTGCCCATCTGTATTGCTGAATACATTTTTCTTTGAGTGTTTCTTTTTAATTTAGGGTAATGAATATACTTTGGTGGATCCCCAGTGTAGGGAAAAAACATTTCAGGCAAGCAAAGAAGACTTTCTTGACAATGTGAGAGACGCCTAACAATGCAAGATACACTGAAGGACTCAAATAAAATTAAAATCATGGATGCAACCAGGGTTAAAGGACCATTATGGTAAAACAAGGCCTATATTTCCATTCATGGAGTTATTATGGAGACATAGTTTTATTTGCTCTCATTTTCTATGAATTTATAGAGACACTTTTTCGCACACTAGCATGTATCAAGTTGGCAAGATATAACCAATAACATATCCTTACTCTCAGATAAATTTTGGGAGAAATAGTGTGTCAGTCTGAAAGTACGGAGGAACCTGATACAAAGTGTGGTGTTGCCTCTTAGCAGAAAGGGAAATGAGGTCATCATGGCGGGGTGGATCAAAACAGGGAAAACAAAATCATCATCATCATGGTTAGGCTTCGTGAACGAAGATTTGGGAAGGGCTCTACTCACGTGGGTGTATCCTTTGAGCCTGTGCAGTGGATTCTTCACGTGAGGCACAGCGTGCGCAGAACTGGCCCCACACTTTAACTCCTCAGGTTCATCTGCCACGGCTGAGCGAGCTTGGACAGTGACAGTGAAGTCCTCAGGATTAGAACCTACAGCATCTGGGATTCTCAGGAAGTCTCCCATCCAAGTACTCACCAGGCCTGACCCTGCTTAGCTTCCAAGATCTGACAGGATTGGGCTTCATTGTGGCGTTTAACTGCCTGAAAACAAAATAAGAGTATGATAAAAGGCTGGAAAACAGGAAAAAGTATGATACTGATTCTTTCTGAAGAGCAAGAATATTTTCTTTCCTCGAAATGCCAAGAAAAAGGACCAGGAAGTATATAGTTGATGTCCTCAGCAAAGAGTTGAGGTGAATTCTTGTCTTCATTTTCTGTCTGTGACTTAAAGGAATTCCCCTAGCATGGCTTTCAGCTTCAGTGGGAGTACTGTGTAGCCTGATTCTACAGCAATTATAGTAAAATATGGATCTGAAGTTCATGGCTGGCTCCTTAAAAAGACCATAAGTAAAACTGGTTCCCATAACTGAATTTTGTGCAGTTGGCAGCTTGAGCAATGAACTGAAATTTGTTGGCTGGAGATCCCCCAAGAAATTCTCCTACCATGCTACTGTGTTTTTCAGCCTGTATGTACACTCTTCTTTTTTAATTTGTGAAATGAATGACTATATCATCTGAAAAGATAATTAAACTAGCAACCAAAATAGATGTTTTAGAGGCCTGTTAGATTGCTGGTATTTTACATGTGAATAATAAAACTTTTTAATGGTAATTGCTGTCATTGAGTAAAACAAGATTTTCCAATTCACATTAATTACTGAACTCTAATTTATTTCCCAGTGTATACATTTTAGTTTTTATCTCTGTGGCTCTACTCTTTAAACATAGGCTCAATTTTTTGTCAAGTGTTGGCTTTGTGAGAAGTGTAATTTATCATTTTCGTAGTGGAATTATTGTCTTCTCTTATAGTCAACCACATAGATGGACAGGTAATTTGCTTTTAAAACAAATTTACCTCAATGTTAAGCAAAGATTATGATTCTACCCATACTTTTAGTAGTTGAGTTGTGAAGATCTAATCAAGTGAAAAGTATCTGTAGAATATATTGAAGGTTAGTAACAAGTTTGAGTTTGCAAAGTTAATAATATGATAAAAGCTGGAATGGAACCCTGAAAGTTCTGAGAGTCGGTTATGCTGTATGATCTCTAGTTTTCTGTCCCTCCATCTTTTAGATGTCTCTGCCCCACCTCATAGCATTTGTGTGCATGTCTGCAATACACTCTGGGTCTGTACAGTTTGAACTTTCACACCACTTGGAGTCATGTTGATATTCTTAGCAGCTGTACTGGTCCAGTAATGTGATCGGATACCTTGGCTTTAAGAAAGACTTCTGAATCTGTTTCACTATGCATTTGGGCCTCATCAAGAACAATTAAATGTCTTATAGGAAAAAATATGAATACCTCAAAGCCTGTTTAACCTTTAGCTCTCTTGATAAGCTCATAAGAAAAGCTAAGGAAACATTGTTTTGATGAAGCCTGCCATAAGATGGGTATTTTCGCAGTTGGAAAACCGTATTTGGAGGTCAGTTATCAATGAGACACTGTTTGAATGGAAATCTGCACCAAACAGGATCCTGTGCTGTGGTCTGGTCTCACTGATTAGTGTCAGTGGTGTCCAATTGTGCTTGTTACATTCACAAAGAATGTGAGCTGGGAAAAGCTGAGGTATGTTGGAGGGTGGAACTGGAAACCTGATTAGAGAAATGATTGGAAAAAATGTTATGCATCACAGAGAGAAAAGGTACTTAGTGTATACATAGAGCAAAAGTCAGCTGCAGAAATACCGAAGGTAGAGTAAAATATTGATTCTAAAGAAAATAATAGAGATGCTATGATGGTTTCAACATGAATTTAAGCCTTCAATGATAGAATGTTTTAAAAAAGAAAATTATATTATTGATAACTTTCTTTTTTTTATGAGTATAACCTAGAAGATAGAGGTATGTGTTCTTCTAGCTTCCTCAGTATGGGTAAATTTGGGCATTACTTTTCAAAAAGGATGTGAAGCAAAGGAGAGAATCCTGAGCCAAGTGGTCAGAACCAGCAAAATTGGATAGGGAAATTGGAAGGATGAGGGCTGTGTACAGTGTACAAAAGGAAACACAGCAATCTTGAAATACATGAAAAGTTGCTGAAGAGAGGAAAGTAATTAACACTTTTCCCCTGAATTGGTAAGAAAATATACACATAGTTTACTCCAAGAAAAATTTAGATTAGTCATTATAAAAATCGTAATTGAAGAACTGGTCAGATGGCATTGAGAAAATGTGTGCAGTTACAGTGCTGAAGGTCTTTATAAATAAGTTAAATAAACAGCTGTCAAAAATAGCATAGGGACAGTTGATTTTTGACCCTTTAAAATGTTTTTCAGCTCCACTTTCTATTATTTTCTCCAAGTGGATTCTGCCTCTTGGATGTCTGTTGGTAAAGCCTGCAATCAAAATACTAATGTAGAAACAGAGGCCTGTAAACACAGAGGATCTGGTACGGTTTCCAGTCATGTCATTTAGCCTCTAGCAGAAAGTGCCAAGATATGTGCTTTGGAAGACTCGTAGGGCACATAGCTGCATGTCAGCCTATTTCAATTAGTGTGTTGAAATGGTGGATTACACATCTCTATAAAAATTAAATTGGTCTCATCCCTAAAATTTAAAAAGGCCTGAGGATCCAATGGAAAAATCAAATCTTGAGCACCTCTATTTTAGGGGCCACTGAAATGCATCGTACCACTGCTTCTGTGGCACCCCACTGCTGTTGCTTGTCCCCTCTGGATGTCCCCTCTCCCATAGTGTGGGGTGACAGAGACAGGGAAGCATTGATGGAGAGCAGTCCCTAACAGATGGCTTTCTGCTTGGAGTGTGTTGGCTGCTGAGATCTCAGTGAGTCCTGGGAGCCTTAGCGCTGTAGTTTTCTGAAGACAGTCTTGCTCTCTTAAGTGCCTGTATTGAGACTATTTAAATGTGAAGTTTAGATGGATTTTGAGTGTTTAATGGTACAACTGTCCCCTCTGCAATATCTAGTTTGTGGTACACTGTAGTACACCATTCATTCACTATCATCAAGTGCCCTAGCTAGGACTTAGGTGAGCTGATAGTTTGTAGTTTCCCTTGTATGCTCAGCCACTTCCCTCTTTTGAGTCATCTCTTCTTCCTATCCATCTGTGTCTCATGCCACCAGCAACACATATGCCTCCCCCAAGTTTTAAGGGGATCTATCATGAGACCTATGTGAGACTCAAAAATTTCTCTGATTTTCTTATTTCTTCATGCCATTTAGTGGGGGCTGCCAGTGTCTCTGAAGTTATTGGTCACTGTTGTGTTCCCTTCTACCTGTAGGTGTGTAGCAGTCCTGGGCAAGGCAGAAACTCAGCCCTTTGTGTCTCTATCCTTGAGGCAGCCTAGCAGGAGTCTTTCCTGGTGGCCCCTCTGGTCCCTCTGAGGCTGCAGCAGTGGGTGGGTGGGTCATGGACAGGCTCTGAGAGCCTCAGAACTACAGACTGCTGTCCAGAGGGAGTCTGATCTCTGACAGATCTTCCCACTCCGAGTTGGGTGGTGAGTAACCCTGAGGGGAAAGCAAACATGGAGAAAAGATTGGGCAGAGTTCAGGCAGCTTCCCTGGGGAGGAAGTTTAGCCTTCCATGTGTGGATCCATGCTCTGTACATGAATGCAGTGACATTTCTGTCTCCAACATTTCCTCCAAAAACTGCTCCAGGATGTCTTGCTTGTCCAATGTGGGTGGATCTAGCTTTGCATTTCTTGTGGACCAAGGCACGGAGTTCTTGGGAAATGGTCTCAGGAGCTGTTATTTCCATAACTCTTATCCTCCTGAGACTCGGGGAAGTGGGGACAGGAAGAATTGTGAGGCTAACTATTACGAAAAAAGAAAAAAAAAACCCCAACATACTGCCTCTGATACCGCATGCTTGAGCTCTGAAAGTACTGTCTTCTAGACGTCTATACTGCTGTGTAGTCTCTACTACTACCGTGTCACTGGATTTGTTGGTTCAGCTTTTAATTGTTTTTGTGGTGAAAAAACACTGAATGGTGGAGAGACAATTCCAATAACTTAAGTCTGGCACACTAGCTCGTCCCCTCCCTCCACTTTCCCTTCTCCCCATCCTTCACAGCCCCAGTGGACCACACCCGCCATCACAGAAAACACAAAGTAATTTTGCACAATGGCAGAGTGACTGCAGTATATCAGGGAGGGCTGCTACACCACAAAGCTCTTCAGATGCAGTTTTAGGTGACAAGTGGGAATCACAAAAGCTGAATGTGTAGGTTAGATTCTCTGCTTACCCCTGTGCTGCATTTTGATGGACAGGCAATTAATAAAACTCAAACAGATATTTTAGGAGGTGCAAAGGCAGTAGTGGCAGCAGGCCCGAGGTTTGGGGGGTGGTTTCTGGACTGCACTGCCACTGCAGTTCAGTTTTCAAGAGAGGAGCACTGATGGGATGACAAGAGACTGAATTCCCCCCTTTGCTTTTCTTTCCTTCTTTTATACAGGTGACATCTCTTCCCCCCTTCAATATATTTGGTGTGGGTGCTTCTGAAATGAAAGGCTTGGAGGCCCATCTTCTGGCCTGCAACAAAATAATTTTAAAAAATTTCCTGATAAATGAAACTTCAGCATTATTTAAGACAAGATCAATGTGCATGAAACAAAACTAATTTTAAATGGAACTGTTTTGAAATGAAAATGTTCTTTTCAGGTAAGGCTAGAATAAGATGCTTTGAAACCTCTTTGCTCTGTTTGATTTTGAAAGTGCAGTACAACTTAAATGGATCTATTGTTTGAGGAATTTTTCATTCAGAAAAAGCATTTTTTTCTACCTGAAAAGCACTGCCTGCCTCCAGTTAGAAGACTTACAGCACTGGTGCCTTGTGGTGGGAATTTTCTGAGGCGCAGAAATAACTTGGGTAGTGATGAACATTTTGCCCAGAACCAGATTTATCATATTTAGTGTCTTAAATATTGGTAAAACAACTCATATTAAATCCTATGTACTGTAATTTTTTCCTGATCAATTCCATATTTATTGCATTAATCATTTCCCTGCAGTTAATTAAGAGAATTGTTGGCTCTTAGGTTTCCTTAAGCTGATTTATTAAATAAGTATATCAAACAAGATCTCCATTACCCAAATCAGACTCCATCACAATAGCTGTACAGAGGCCAAAGAGACAGGAGCACAGATCCAGAGAGTATCCACAGGGACTTGACAAACAAAAAAGTGATATTTCAAGCTTGTGTCTCAGTGGAATGAGGAAATAATGGGAATATAATCGAGGGAGTGTTTGTGTAGTCCTTATGGTTTAAAACCTTTTGCCTCAGCCTCACTAATACTGTGAAACAAGGATGCTGATTATATGACCAATTGTTTGGCATGTGTTCCTAAACTGGTTTATAATTACCAAATTAATCTCTCTGAGGTATTAAAAGCCTATTTGCAACACAATCTTTGCAAAACTAAAAGGGAAGTGAAGCACTTTACCTGTGTTGATACAGAACCCTGTAAATAGCAACTATTTGTTTTTGTAGCTGTTGTGGCTCTGGGAACAAGTAAATATAAACAGCAGGAAACACAAATACAGAGGCAGTGCAATTGGAGGCTGTCAGGAAGCAGTATGGTGGCTTCAGGAGCTGAATTCGGCTTGAAATAAGCTTTGTCTCAGTATGCGTAAGAGGCTTTGGCACTGTATCAGACCTCTGGGGAAGCCACTCAGCAGGGTGGGGATTACTATAGTTTGTGCTTCCCAATTCACAGCAAACTTGCTTCTCGGTCATAGTCGTGCATTAACTCTCTCTGTCCCACCTCGGCGCCTTTTGTGGGGATTTGCTTGCTTTTGAGCAAACGGCCTGACATCTGCTAGTGGAGAGTGCAGGAGAAAAAGCCCCAGCACACATGACTGAGCGGCTGCAGAGCGCGTCTCCTCTGTGGCGAGGGAGAGAGGCACAAAGATGGCTAATTTTGCCAGGCTGGATAATTCTCCTCTGCAATGGATGTGCTGTAGTTGCTCTGACAATACCATCTAAAATGCAAATGAATTATGCCTGCATTGAATAGCTGGCAGCGAGTGTTGTGTAGACCTGCTGCTGGCATAAACTTCCACCTAATGGTGATTTTTTTCTCTTTCTGTGAACACACAGACTCCTCTCTCTCTTTTGAGGTTTTGCAAGGGTTAATTTTTTCTTAGCTATGGGAATATTTTTCGTTAGGAGCAACTCCATGGTTATTCCTAACACATGACTATCAAAGACTCAGATTAGCTGAGGGGGAGGGGAAAGGCTCCTGAGTTTGCACTTCCTGTCTCTTAATAAAGCTGAGATTCCAGAAGTATTTAATATCATTGTGGTTTACATAGGAAATTGTCTGAACACTCTTAGTAAGTAACTGAATATATGGTTGCTATATTGAAAACCATTTGTCCACGATCGTTTTTCTCTCAGTTGTGTTAGATATCTGGAAAATGTTGTAAAAACAGGATCTTTTTACGGTGCACAGCTAAATGAGGAACTATAAAATACAGTTTTAAAAATTTAAATATCTAAAATGTATTGAGAAATGTGAGGTGCACCAGTACTAAAGAAACAACAGCAATTGTTTTATATGCACTGCTAAGGCAATAAAATGTGGATTCCTTATGTAGGTCCAAATGCAGCAGCTGGATTTGGCTTTATGAACCATGAAAAATAGTTCCCATCTGGAAGTTGATGTTGAATAAAGATGCAACAGTAAGGCTGCATCTTACATGTAACATTTATACATTTCCAACTCAATACAGCACTAGTACTGGAGAGGAAGGAGAGAGAGACTGAGTTGGGAATATACAAATCAGAAGCCTCTGGCCAGAATTTTAATATGTGTTCTCTAATTTAGAAGCCTCAGGTTTTGGCTGCTTGGTTTGTTTGTTTGTGAGTTTATTTTTTATTTTTGGACGATAACCTTACCAAACAGCACTGCACAAGTAAAAAGCCTCTGAATGTCTTCCACCACACTCACTGCTTCAAAGATCACTGTCTTCCTCTCCCTGACAGATAAATAAGAAAGTGATAATGTCACTATTTTGTGATATTCATGCCCTCAAGCATCCCTACAGCCTTCCCACCTATCAAAATGGCATTTAAAAATGCATTAATGGAGTCTACAAATCAGGAATTCTGTTTCAAATTGGCTGCAAGCTGAAGCTGGCCACTTGCTTGTCACCTGCACATTGCCACGAGCAACATCTATAACATGTAAACTCTGCATTTTCATATCGAACACCCCCAATCATAAGGTGCCCAGGAGAATCTATTTCCTTTCACGTAAAAATATGAAGGTCCAGTTTAGAGGCCTTTAAAAAAAAATCTGACCCCAGAAAAAACTCCATTAATTCTTAAAGGATTTTGTCAAATTCATGAAGCCCCAAGGATTTTTAAAATTCAGATTACATACAAGCATAGTCCATGCTAAAACCTTGCACTGTAATGAGCTTGTAATTCTTATTAATAACATAAGGTAAAAAAAAGTCAATAAAGGAATGAAGTTTGAACATTTTATTGGCTCTTTTTTTCTTCCTTCAGCAGGAATTCTTTCTAATGCAAGATGAAGTGTTAGGAGATGTGATGATCCCCTTTTTGCCTAGAAGATGTTGTGAGGTTTCTTTAACTGTGAGACTTTCATGGTGGCCCCAGTGCTGCAGTGCATCTGGCTGAAAAGATTTCCTGTATTTTGCTAAAAGGATGCTGTTATTGTTCCTGCTGCCCTGGTTGTTTCCACAAGCCTTTAAAATGAGCCAGGTCCTACACCAATGTTATGAGGCAGAAATTTTAAATGTAGGGAAAACTTTAAAATCAAAGTTGGATGTTGCAGGTATTCATAGTCATAAGACCATGGGAATCCTGAAACACCCTTAATCCACATTTACCATGCAGTTGAAATAACAACACACCCTGATGCTTGCAAAGTGTATTCCTTTAACTTAGGAAATAAGAACCACATATGTTTAATATGCTAACATGTGCAACACTCAATTGGTACATATGGCCCACTGATGTGATCATAGGCTTTCCTCAAGTTAGCTCTTCAAATCACAAAGCAGTATCATCCTTTCACCTCTTGATATCCTGAGATCCCACACCTACACTGCACCCTCTTTTTTATTCAGATCCCCCGCCTAACGTGGCATTAGAGTACTCATACTAGAGAGAAAAGACAAGGGGAGGTGCTGACGGGAATATACAAATCAGAAATGTCTAAGCAATATTTTTTTGTGTATGCTCTAATTTAGGAGCCACAGGTTTTGACAGCTTGTTTCGTTTGGTTTTGCTGGTTTGGTTTTTTTGTTCTTTTTCATAGGATAACCTTACCAACAATAGTCATCACTGTACAAATAAAAAGGGTTCAGATTGTCTTCCACCACACTCACTCCTTCAAAGACCACAGTCTTCATCTCCCTGTCAGACAAGTACAAAAGTAATCAAGTCCCTGTTTTGTGGTATTAACCCCCCAGGTATCCCTATAGCCTTCCCAACCATTGAGTCCCTTTCTGAGGAAGGCTCTGCAGGTTTGTGCCAGGAAGGTGTGTGGCTGTGTCTGTACTTGTGTGGCCACAAGGGAGGCCACAACCCCTTTGAGGGTAATTGTATGACAGCCTGAATATCTGCCACAGCCCTTTTCAGAGAAGTTCTGAAGCTGAACTGGAAGTGTTTGACTTTAGCAGTCTATTTTCCATGGAGGGATCTTGGAGTTTCTGGCAGACACTCCTCATGCTGTAACCCAGGTGGCTTATCTGAGTGCAGGGAAAGCATTCTCCCTTGCTCCTTGAAAAATGAGGAAAAGGTACCATGTTTGCTTAAAAGCATCCCTAATGGTGAGTGTGTTCTGAAAATAGCATCATGGACCTGTTTCAAAGGAGATTTACACTTGCAGGTTTAATGTCTCAGCAGCAGACCAGCTGCTGATCTTGTGGGCTGTGTCCGCCAAACCGAAGCAGGAGCACGAGGGTGGGTGCTGAGCTGGGACAGGTGGGCAGCAGAGGCAGAGTGCAGTGTGGTGGCAGACTGGGGGCTGCAGAGCA
Source organism: Myrmophylax atrothorax (assembly GCA_026770055.1). Classification (NCBI taxonomy): domain Eukaryota; kingdom Metazoa; phylum Chordata; class Aves; order Passeriformes; family Thamnophilidae; genus Myrmophylax; species Myrmophylax atrothorax. The sequence goes on from JAOXXN010000137.1 coordinate 12,689,312, forward strand.
GGAACAGGAAGGTCAGAGGAGGCAGTGAGGTTTGAGGAGAGGGTGATGAGGGGGGAGAGATCTTCCACCCACAGCTTAACCAACATCCTCCTTCACTCCTTTCCTTCTGTTGTGAGGCTGTCCCAGCCCTGCATTGCAGTCCCTGCACATACCCTTGTGCACCTTGGGCTGGGAGCGTGAGGGCAACCACTCTGTGAGGCACATGGGGCATTTCTGCTCTGTCCATCTGCCAGTCAGGGGGCTGCAAGTGCTCAACTCCTGTTGGTCTGGCAGGAAGAGGAAGACCAAAGGGTTGCATTCACAGGAGTTGGCTTTTCAGGGTCAAGGGTCCAGTTCCCTTCTCCTCTAGCCTAAGCAGAGCAGATGATTAACCGTTACCAACTTTGTCTATGCCTCAAGCATGCTCCGGACTTGGTAAAAAGGCCATAAGCATTCGTTAACTTCTCTGTCCAGTCTTCATGAAAAAAAACTCAACACCTGGAGTAAGTCTATAATGCTGACTATGGCATACAGAGAGGTGGCTTCCTCTCTCCACTGTATATTTACATTTATTGTTCAAGCTAGTTTTGTAATTAAAATGGCATTAAAGAAATTAAATATCTAGGCTTTCAAGTCCCAGACCTATTTTTATCCCCAAACTTGCAAGGAAAAAAAGATTTTTTTATGGAGGATATTTCTATTCCCACTTGCAGAATCTCCAGCCTTTTCATTGTTTAATTCACGTGCACGCAAATGTTGGGATTGTGTAAGCCTTGGCAGGGGATGGCCTGAAAGTTGTACTCACTGCTGAACAATTTAAGTGACTAGGTTTCATGAGCCTTGGCAATCCCTTCCAAAACTGCTGAATCTAGGCCAGGATTTAGGATAGACTTGCATGGTGCTATTAGAAAGCATAGGTTGTGTGCAGTTAGCCTGGGAGCTGGAGAGCAGAGCTACAGTCCTGCTTCTGTCCAGTGGCTTTAATAAAGAATCCCATTTATATTCATTACCGCAACCAAGTCCTGTCTCTAATCTATCGCAAGGGACACTACAGATAAATTATTTCTTTGTAGTCTCAAAATGCTCAGATGGTTTTTAACCTTATTAAATCTAACCCCCTTAAATGTGCTTCTGAAGCAAAAGTTTTAGCAATAAGCCTTCCAAAAAGTGCAAGATTTACAAAGCAGATTTATGGCTATGTGATGAGTTAAGTAACGTTTCTCTCAGCATATAGTTTACCAAAATTAGAGGAAATTCACTTCAACTGAACAGAGAATGTTAGGAATGTGTATTGTGCTGGTAGATCAGGTTGTTAGTGCTCTAAGAAGCAAGACAGTGAAGTGTTAATCTACCTAGATGATGTTCTAATGGTTGTTGCGTTTCAGGAAACACTAAAACTCTGTTTGAATTATAGAATGATTCAAAGTCCTCAGGATTTCACATTTTATTATATGGGAATAAAATAACCTCCCAGAGTCTGCATCTCTGTTTTTTAATAGAACCAAAAAACCCAATGCTTTTAAAAGGTTAAACCACAATCACATGTACTATATCTCCATGCAACTATGCAATTGTCTATAAGTGTGCAGGTATTATCTTGGTATTTACAACTAAAGGATCGGCCAGGGTGTTTCAGAGCCACTGTGGTAGCCGGTGCAGTGGTTTATGGCAGTTTACTTCACACAAAAAAAGTCATACAGATGCAGAAATTATAGGTATTGATGAATCTAAAACTAAGAGACAGATCCTCCTAGTCAGATTAGGATCTTTTTTGTTAGAAAATTATGTAAATAATAATTGGGTGAGTGAGAAAACTCTGTTACTAAAATAATACGCTATTAGGTTTTTGTTATATTGTGTAATAACTAAGTAGACTTTCTGGTTACAGAAAGAGGAAATAGTGTATAGACTGGACTTTGATTTCAGAATTTGGTAAACAGTATGATAATGCAGATGTTTGTTCATTTTTCATCTACATTTTGGGCCATATGTTTTCAATCAAGTTTTGGAAACTTATTTTCTAAGTGTATTTTTTAAACTATTATTTTAGATAGAGCCAGCTGGAAAATAAGGGGGAACTGCCCAAATCCATTTTAACATTGCAGTACTTCATTTTACAGTATCAGTAAAAGCAAAACTCTATGAGAGAGTATAGAATTAGAAGCCAATCAACTGAGAAAGAAAAATGGCCTTAGAAACACCAGTGTTACCATCTCAGAGGCAGAGTCCTCTTATTGTATTGTAGGTAAAAAGAGTTCTAGAGTGGAGCCTTCTCCCAACACCTGGTCCTGGGATAGGACATGTATATTCTGGCAATTTGGCTGAATATACCAGCTGAATAATGAGCAAATCTACACTGTGAAATCCTGCAGCCAGGCACAACAGGAAAGCCAAATTGTCTGTCTCTAGGCAGAGTGGTATAAAACATAGTTGAGAGATATATTTTCCCCAGACAGAGAAAGCAAAAGTTGGATGAGTGTTTTCTCCATCTGCCTGTTTTGGACAATAGTGTTCAAAGTGACCAGGAAACACTTCAAAATAATGTACAAGTGTTTCTCTACAGGTATTTCTATATGTTTTCAGTGCATATTCCTAAATTAGTGGATACTGCTTTTATATAATGAAATGTGTTCCCCAACAATGTGATGCTACTGACAGCACAGTTGTTGATCTCCTCAGTGGTGTCCTCCATACACCAGTGACTGGTAATTCCAGGGAGAAAGGGTTTCCATGAGTCACAGTGATTTATAATATGAATCTATTCAAAGTACATTATATCTGTAACATATATTTAGTGGAAATTTATTAAATACAGTATGAACAAATTTTCAAATAGATTTATGATATGCATTTATATAAATATGAAGTGTTTACAAAAAGTTGTCGACAGAAACTTAGCTGTTAGGTCTGTATTTCTTTGAGGTTCTTTTATGTATTTTTAAAGCACTAGGTGTTAAAGTATCCACTTTTAAAATTGTACTCTGGGCTATAAGCTTTTAACTTGGAAGTAGATCCATCTGCAGTGAAGTCTGTATCACTTGAGAGAGAATCTTGTTCTAAATATGTATTGCCTTCAAAGCAATAGATATCATCCTTGAAGTCTGGGATTGTTGATACCTTCTCAAATACTTTGAAGAAGGAAGTCCCAGGGTGCATTTGCAAACTTAGCACTTGGCAGAAGAAGAATTGTGAAGCCACAAAGTAATGTAGTGTCAGGTTCTTACTCTCATTTCAGGTGATATCCCAAATGCATGAGGGGTAAAACTGCAGACTCACGTAGCAATTAATCAGTGGAAACCCAAGGACACTGATTCATGTGTGGCTTGCACAAAACCTGTGGGTATATCCAGCTGCCTTCAAGCAGAAGTAACCTCTAGGGAGAAAGGCAGGGTGCATGTCTCTACTGGTCAGCCCCAGAGACAGATTTAGGCTGGACCCGGCTCCCCTCTACTGGGATCTGTGCTCCCCAGGAGAGCCTTGTGGCACCTCAGGCTAGAAATCCCCTAAGGTGCAGGCTCTGCTATCGGGATTCCATTTTGCAGGAGCCCTGCAGACACCAATTCCTGTCATCTTTCTATGTGGAAACTTAGGAAAGGGTTGAAATATTTCTGAGGGAATTCTGCCAGATATTCATGTATCTACATTTTCTGCTCAATCAAGGGGAGCAGTCGTAACCAGCGTACTAAAAGTCTTCAAATGCTGACAAATACAATTTAGCTTTGAAGGCTGCCAGCAATTCTGTGTTAGTAAATCCCATTTGCAATCAAAGGGTGAGTCATTAGCCTTGACATTTGAGAAATGGAGATTACTATGAATTTATGAAAAAGGTTCCCTAAAATGTTTCCTTAGCAACTGCTGCTGAGGAACCTGGGGCATCTCTCAGGTCCCTAGGCTCAGAAAAGCCAGCAGTGGTGGAGCAGATGATTTCCTACCACTTGCTGTAGAGTTGCTAAGGGTTTGCTGTCCCTATCCACTCAAGTCTTGTCTAACTGAGGAAAAATGATGTTTCTGTAGATTCAGTTACCTTTACTGAGCTGATTTAATGCAGCTGAAACTATTGCAATGGGCATAACTGATAAAACACAGGGGGTTGAACAGTATCCTATACAGGGGCTAGCAGTAGTTTGGTCAGTTCCAAACACAAGCCCAAGAGAAGTGACATGACAGCTTGCTGCCACCATATCAAGTATAACATTTTATTTTAAAAGGGTTTTGTTAAAAAAAAAGTAGAGAAAGCTATTGCTTTTCCATTTTTCCTCTGTTCCTGAAATGTTTTTACTACTTTTACTTTTTGTTTCTACTCAACCTTTTCCTTACAGTCATGAGTTTTTCTTCTGGGTGAAGAAGACAGAGTAATGAAGATGTTCCATCTATAGGGAAATGACAGAATATTTCTTGACCTGCTGTAAAATCACAACCATTGAAAATATTATGTATTTTGTAAGTAAGCCTGCTAATTTAAGTTCAACACACTTATTTTGGTTAAGTCAGAGAAAATTAGTTTTCTCATAGTTTAAATAGGAGCCTTGTCTGGCTGCAAGATCAGCAAAAAAAGGTAAAAACTTCAAGGAAGTGAAGTGAGAAGGAAGGTGAGAATGAGGGAGAGGGAATGAGGGTATGTGGAGAGGCTTGGGTGCTCCTTGGAAAGGCAAAATGTGTATTGGTTGGAGGCATCAGGCACTGGGGGTTACACAGGAGTCTCGGGTGTACTATAACAACACTTGTGCCTTGTCTCAGTAAGGCAGGTTATAAAACCAGAGATAAATCCCAAGAGAAGCTGGATGATTGCAAAGCCATGAAGGCATGTCCTTATCTCATGGCATCTGCACAGACCAGTGCAGAAGAATTCTGGACCTAGGTAACAGGTCTTACACAGAGGAAACGTGCAGCCACCCATCTAGCTCGTATTATATGCTTTCTTTTTGTTATATTGAATTTATTGCTTTATTAAAGTAAATTCTAATTTTCTGTTTGCAGTAGTCAATGTTCTATATGTATGATTTCCTGTGGTGGCAACTTCTCATGATTTTCATGTATATATGTTTATTTTTATTTCAGGATTTTCCAAATCTAAGAAAGAACAATAAAAGAGCTTCTAAGGAAAAGATATTACTGTTGGAATAACAAAAAATACAAATATGGACACAAGTCATTTACACAGTTCTCAGCAATTCTACTACAGAATATTTGCAGGCGAGTGGTTTCATTTCTTGATATTTTTACAAAAAACCCTCCAGGGAATATTAATTTTTTTCAAATGAAAAGAAGCCTTTCTTTTCTTTCTCCTCCATGAAACAAGACACTTCCCATATTTCTATTGCTCCTGTGCTGTATATCCACTGAGAATGGCCTGTCATTCTACAAACTCTCATGTATTTTACAGAGTCAACATTGCTATTCATCTCATGCAACTGCAGCCAATCTTGGCTGCCAGGTGAAACACAATGTTGAAACAGAGAAGCAGTCTCAAAGAAATACAAGCTCTTAAACCATGAATGGCTTTGTGGATCAAAAATGCCACTTTGAATTACACCTGGAAATGAAGTAGAGAGCAGCAAAGTCCCCGGAGCGCGAGTGCAACCACGGGAAGGAGGAGCGGTGCCGGCGCTGGCAGTCCCACCCTCGCCTGCTGCGTATTTTGCAGGTCGGCTCTGAGCGCATCGGTATGATTGGGAGCAGCTGCAAGCTGAGCCCAGTGCAGCGCTCCCAATACGTTCCAGATGATGAATATGATGCAGACTTACTGGAAGAAAAATATATTTCTGGAGAGAAAAAACAATTACTTCTCAAAGCAAGACAATGAAGCTGAACCGATGCTACGTGGGCATAAAATAGAACAGAACTTTTGGGCAAGGGCTTAAACTTCTAATAAATCACCCACCTGGAGATCCTTTAGCAGAGTGAGTTTGGATGTATCAGAACCAAAATATTTTCAGAGTTACATAAGTTGAAAAATTATACATTTCACTCTTGATTTCTCCTCAAAGGTTCTTTTTTGTGTCAGAACCTACGAACTAGCAGAAAGGTGCCTTTGCCACTCCAAACAACACACAGTCTGTTTCAGGGAAGTTATGCAAAAAGGGCTTGGAAATGCCACTTGATACAGTGGATTTCCCTGGTTGAGTCTTCAGGGGAGACTTCAACGAAATTTGCAAAAAATGTCAAAAGTCAAGTGGTGAAAATCAGCTTTAATTTTTGTTTGTGCTCCTTGTTGTTTCATTGTGGGGTAAGGGAAGAAGCTGTCTTTTTCTCCCCGTTCTTTCATTTTTTTTTTGTGGAAAAAATGGTTGTTGGTGAAAAGAAGAGTTCTGGCAGAGAAGAGGTTGTTTATTCTGTTTTGTTTTCTTTAAAAAGGAGCAACTCTCCTAAAACTCGTGATGATCCAGTTAAAGGGGGACCCGGGGGAGGCGAAGAGAAAAGAAAACTAATAATCAGCCTCTAAATGATAAGGTTTCTCTTGAACAAAAGAGCAACAGGAGGCAGTGCAGGCAGGGGGTCAGTGCCCAGGGGTAACGTTGCCAAAACAATGGCTGGAGAATGAGTGTAGCTTTTGCTACTCCAGAAGCTGCTGCCCCAGTGCCTTCACTGATGGACTGGAAGGATCAAATCTGATCCAATGCTGAGCAATGTGTGGTGCCACTTCAGGAGTCCTCCAAAGAGGAGGCAATGATTTACTGTGGGTAACACAAGCTAGAGAAGAAGGACTGCAAGAGAATCGCCCCAATTCTGAATGACGGATATGACTGAACAGTCCCAGCCAATCCAGCAGAGCCTCTGCCAGTGAAGGGGCTAAAGGTGGGATGTAAAATGACTTCAGTTAAAGATGGACACTGCTTGGCAATGTCTGTGCTTCTCTTGCATTTGGTTAACTGTCTGCTGGATAAACTGAAGCAAGATGATTTTAAACTATTACGAGTGTTCACACAGAAGTTCATTCTGGTTTAGACTAAATTGGTTTTAATTTAAATTCATGTAACTTCTGTGTAGATGAGGCCTATGGCTTGCCATTTTGCAGCAATGGTGAATTTATAGCATATGTGCTCCAAATGGACTATCATGCAAATTCTCTTGGTATTTGCTCCAAGTCCAGTTCCAGCTGTCGGTGGAGATGGAGGAGCAGAATAGACTGCTCACGTGGCCTCCCATGTACTGCAGATTGGATCTATTGTCAGTCAGATGGACTGGTGGTGTGGGAGCAGTGTGAAGCCAGTTCTTTCACTACATGGTGTGTAAAGCAATGAGGCAGACAAAAGCTGGATTTAAATTAGGGAATATTTCTGCCAAATTTCATTCTCTGAAGCAGAGAAATAAAACATTTAATGCGTCTGGCAATGTTTATTCTGTGCACAATGTTCTAGCTGATCATAAAAGAGAAGCTATGCTTGAACATTACCTAGAAACTTCATCATATTCTGAGGAGATGAGAGACCATGATTCCATCATGATCTGAAAAAATATTAGGCTGAGAAAGTGGATGCAGTTTGGCAAGAAAACAAGATGACAAGAGAAAAAGAAAAATGTTTCTTTTTCATTAGGTAGGAATTACCAGTTATAATCACAAGAAAATCTTATCTGCCACAAAAGCTCCATTTTGAAAGTCCTTGGTGTCCTCAATGTCCTGCTCAATGGCCAGAGGCTTCCCACTTTGACTTTTTGCTGTATATTCAAAGAAACCCAGATCTGAATGGCTGGAAAATGTATGTGCTGCTTATGCAGTAACTACATGTGCAAGAAAATAAAAGAATTTCTTGCCTGTGCACAGTGGGTATCTATGCTGATACATAGGCAGTAACTCTCATTGCATGCATATTGGTCCATTGAAAATTTGGCGCTGAATTCTACTGGTGAAGTTCAGCTTGTATTTTCCCTGACTTTGCCACCTTATCTTCCTAGAGGATTGTCTTGAATCATTCATTACCTTGACAGAAATAGAAGACAGTGTTAAAATAATCCAAAGAAATAATACTAGACCATTTTTAATCAAAATGATTGAAAGAACAAGTATTACTTAATGTGAATGAAAATATGGTTGTGTAATCCAAGTAAGAAGAATGTCAAAAATAACAACCTTGTAACTAGTTTTGGAAAAATAAACAATGCTTTCCCCTTTTTTTGCATAATAAATATGATGTGGGTAGTGAAAAATAACATTTAAAAATGCTGTAACGTTTTTATTTCTACTGGTTCAAAACAGCATTTGTTTCTTGAAATTAAATGGAATCTGATTGAGGTTCTGTCCTTTCAGAGACTTTCAGATACAAGGTAATGCAATGACTACCTTATTGATATTGTAATTTTTCTAGTATTCAGAGAAATTCTCATATTGCAAGTTGGTGAGGCCCTTGATATTGCACAAATTTGGGATCATTAAGAATGTTTTCCATGTCAGAACTGTACTAATTGTGACTGTGTTGATGACATCCATCATTCTACTTAAATTGAAAATCGCTGCTTACTAAAGGAGTTGGACTCTGAGCTTAAGTCCTTGGTGACTGATTTGATTAGTCCATTTGAGTGAGAATAGGGCAACACAGGGGCTATGTTAATGGAACTTAAACAATAGGCCATCACTAATCAGAGACCTCAAGGTTGAAGTGAGGTTAATTGTTATGCGGGTGGTATTTGAAAAGAAGTGTTGACTGGTGTAATGCACTACGGGACTGTAGCATTTGAACATGCAGCCCTAAGGCCAGAGGTTTTGTTTAGTTTCCCAATGAAATTTAAAGCTACATTATGTACATCTCTAAACAACAGCCTATATGCTACTGCCTTTTGATACATCACAAGAGCAACTACTAATTGATAACAGAAATGAGTCCCCAGGCACAAAATTCAGATCCAAATGTGGTACTGGATTTAAATCACTTTCTAAACTTGGTGAGGTGGGAATTGACTGAGTTTTGATTAAGTCCTTCATGAAATGCACATGCAAGATTCAAATGACTGCCCTGCATCCAAAAGTTTAAAAAATTCTAAATTCAGTTTCATTTTAGTCTTAGAGTGCACATTTGGGGGAAATGTATGAGCCAACAGCTACAAAGTCAATGCAAAAACGTTTTGGCATAATTGAGAACTGTTACTGATACTACTTTACAGATACGGATTTATATCTCAACATGAATGACACAAATTTTAGCTAGTATTCTGAGGAAATGCAGCTTGTATGAAAATACTGGTCTTTCATCCTTTCAGAAACTGTGAACATGTAGAGATGAGGGTCTCAAACTTTGTGAAAATAGCCTTATAGAGGACAGAGGTTCTTAGTAATCCAGCTCAAAGTGAGGCTGCAGACTTGGCAAACTTTAGATGTGCTATATACATTACATTATCCTGCAATTCTGTGCAATAGAAACAGATCTTGTAAACTGGATTGATACGTGCTTAGGCTCCTTACAGCTCCATTTCATGTGGTTCACAGGACTTCTTTTTAATTAAATTGAGTTTGGACCTCTGGGTTGAATGCTTCCACTGCACATGTGATGTAAATCTTTCTGTAAGGAATGTATTAGCTGTGCACTTGAAGACTGGCTGATGGTGCAGTCCTCCTGCTTGTTTCTCAAGTACCACTTTGGTGTTGGAGCACAGCTTTAGATTTAGTTTTCTCCAAAGGAATCTGGTTTGCAACCACAGACTAGAGGATGGAGCTCCTTTGTTGTGAACGCTTTCGAGGAAATGAATGAGGAGGTGAGGAAGGGAAGCAACTCCAAAATCACTCAGCAATAAATATGACTATTGCTTCTTCCAAAATGTGGAAAATAATAACAAGGACATTTCCCCCTCTTTTCCTATCAATCAACCTTTTTTTTTTCAGAATGTAATTTTTTTAGGAAGACAAATTTTCCTTTTCTATGCATGTAGAGTGGTGCAGGGGCAGGGAGAATGTGCCGGCACACATAAAAATCTAGTATGAGCATGGGAAACATAAGGACATTTTAACACAATCACATATGGAATTTACAAGGTCCTAAGTCATGAATAAGTGCTTTATTCACAGGAAGCCAATATTTTGATATATTCCTATGGCAGAAACAAAATGATGGACAAGAAATGGATAGACACATAATACACACTCCAGTTGTCCTTTGCAGTCCGTGCCTTTCCCTAAAAAGAATCCTTTCTCTATTTTCATTTCTTCTATCTAAATAATCAGTCCTCCCAAGCAGACCCAATATTAGCAAAGTCTTTCCAATGTGATCAGAAGAGTCACTGGGTGCTGTAGATAGAACAGCTGGGGGCCTTACAAGTGATTCAAAGTATTTTAGCATAGTGTGCCCCACACCAAATGACTACTTAAAGGAAAGTTTAATTGCAACCCCTAGGGAAGGATGGAGGAAGGGTCAAACTGTTAGACACATGTGCTTTGTTCTTTGTAACAAAAGCCTTTGATTGTAAGTAAATGAACTCTGAAAAATAAAATGAAATTGTGTTTTGATGTTTGGGATATCGTCTATATTGGGAGCAGGGGCACACAAAAAGAAATGAGGAACAAGTTAAAAAAAAAGCAGTTTGTTACCTACTGCACCATGTATGTTTCCATAAAAAATATCCCATCAGTGCTCAAACTACGTGCACGTATTTTTCTCTGGGCAAATTCAGGTCTCAGTTAACTTGGCAGGGATTTGTTTACTTGCCTGTTTATTAAGGTTATTGCAATGTTTAAAAAAATTCCACACTTTAGGTAGTGTCTAAAGCTCCACTTCCACTAGGATAGAATGTGCTCAGAGCTGCACAGATGCAGAAACAGGGTCCTATTCTCAAAGAGCTGAATGTTCACAAAAGGACCCGGCAGCCGACAGGTGGTTGCAGACTGGTTTTCTCAACAAGCATCCAGCCCAGCCAAGCGTGCCCTACTGCAGAGTTGTTCCATTGAAATCAAATGAGAGTATTTTCAAGTTCAAATGAGCTTGAAAATTGCAAGGGACATTTCTAACTGTGTGGAGGCACTTTCTTTCTTAGGAAAAAAGAGATCAGAACTGAATCCTCTGCTTCCTGAAGACATGAAATCCTTCTCCCCTATATAAGGCAGGTGGTAGGAGGAATGAGGAGGAAACGCGTGTGGGAGAACAGGTGGCTTGTTCTCACTGAGATTAGGTCTTTCAGGTTCACCTTTTGCTCTGGAAACCACCCTTGCTTTCCATTCACACTGCCTCAGGGTGAGTCTGTCTTCCTTTTCTCTGTTGTGCTGTGAATTCTCATTCTAAATATCTTTACTGTAGAAGTTTCCTCTACACCTTTTCACTCTGTCCACAAGTCCTTGAGCTGATTTACAAGTAATGGGAGCACTCAGGAGGACTTAGATGAGCTTGGTTATCTCATCAAGTGCCACTAATTGAACAACTATGGAGATGCCAATTACATTTGTTTGGAAAGTATTCTGAATTCCAGTTCCTCTACTTATGCAGTTCCATTTCTTTGGCTTTAAATATGTATACAAACAAGTGTTATCCATGGCAACTAATGGAATAAATAGACTTTTCCTTGAACTCAGAACTGTCTCAACTTTATAATGTACAACAGCCCCAGTGGCAGAGCCTGAATTCAGAAAGTCCCCTGTAAATTAGAAATACATATGGCTGCCCTCTGCAGACCTCCCTTATTTTAAGTAAAAAATTTGGGGTTTAAGTTTCAATCCCAGCAGTTTTACTACTTTTCCCTTGGCAATGAGTGAGGTACAAGCCATCTGCCATTTTTAAGCACTGTGGCTGTTTTCACTACAGCCCATGTCATTCTAGCCTTTAATCTCAGCATTCATATCTGGGGATACCCATCTCTTTTCCAGGAAAGGTTCTTGGAGTTGTCAATTCACTATCTAGATCTATCTCATTACAGTGTGAAGTCCAGCCTCAGCCAAAACTCCCACGGGATTCAGGGGAAGATCTGATAGTGCTGAAAAACTACATGGCTGGGCCCATATACTCAGGCTGGAGAGGGTGACAAGAGAGGCATTACTTTTAACATCCTTACATGAAAGAGGAATGCTATACTGTATATGAGCCATGCCAAAAGTTGTGGTCCCCTTTCTACTTTACTTTCTTTTGCAGAAAGCTTCAAAATAGATTAATTTAAATGTTACAGACATCAGAAGTTTATTTAAGGATTTACTTTCAGTAATGTTACCTCTTTTAAAAAACAACTGTATCTTAAGAAAGACCCTTCTGATTCACAGCTGAGCTCTAAGTTTCCTCAGCACACCACTCACCAGAGCTTTGATTCATTGTCCAATGTCAGTAAAAGCTTTCAGATGTTTAACTAACTAAATATAAAAATTATTCTCTCTGATCTAGGTACCTTTTATGATGCTTGTTTCAGCTAAATCATCTTACTTTTATACCAAAATCAACACAAGCCTAGTAATGAAATAATTTTTAACCACTGAACTGTTGTTACTTTCTTCTGTCTCATCTGTCCATGTTTCCAGGTAGTACAAAACCCTCACACTATATTAAGCAAGCCAAGTTTAAAAATCCCCTCAAAACTACAGAGTGCACTCTATATAATGATTTAGGGTTTTCAAATCAGCCTTCAAAAATGCCGTGTATATCCCCACACTGCAAACTGCAAATGAAACAAATTTTTCCTGAGGTGAAGTAAACTTACACTGGACAGCAGACACTGCTAAACATGCCAGTTTGCCTGCTGTATGGCCAAAGTGTTTATTCAACAGAAGCTTGGACGACAGCCACCACATCAATGTCACAGCCTCTCAGCACATGTGAAGAAAATACATGTGATACATAGCAAATTAGATGTCCTGCTCTAGAAGGAGTGGAATGGGATTGATTTGCCACTTTTAGCAATGCTCTTTTACTGTCAGCTTGGCTTTGAGAAAAGCATTAAAGATTCTTGTCACAGATGTTTCTTTCATAAACTGTTGTGGGAGAATGACATTCTGCAAAAATGGTTTACTACTCTGCTTTCTTCTCCTGGGAAAACAAAGTGCGCTAGTCAGCCCAGCCAAATGGGCTCAAGGAACGCTCTTCAGTTATATCACAATAGCATTAAGGATCATGACATTTACAGAGCTGATCTTAGAAGCTCTCTTGGCAAATGTACAGTGCAGAGGTATTTATCCAAAGTGTGTGCCATTGAGGTTTTACTTTTTTTTTTGTCTTGCATTAGTTCAGTGGGGTAAAACTGGCCAGTTGGGTGTTCAAAGCACAGAAGATAAAAAGGACTGAGCTTACACACTGTGTATTAAGTGAATGGCTCACACAGCATTTGAGTAATTAATCACCTTTAAACAAAACCAAACCAAACCAAACAAAAAAAAAAAAGAGAGGAAAGGGAAAAAAAAGAGGGACATCTACTACAGTAGTTTACATATGAAGCCTCATTTGAGTTTACTCTAAGTTACTGGATAGCATAAAATGGAATTCTGAGATGAAATTACTTTTTAGATCACAGAGTAAGACTTTGATCAAGGAAGCATAATTTTAATTGCATACACCTAACTAAAAGAGATGGGAGAAGGGAAAGACAGTGAATCTATTATTTTTAGGTAATAAACTTTAAAACATTTTGAGAATGGAAATTTTCTTACTAAAAGTCAAAAGGTTCTGTATAAACATTTGCCATTCCATAAAAAAGAGTTACTAAAGCAACAGCAACAGCATATAGAACCTATGACTTGTAAAGCACATTCTGTAGAGAACAAGCCATCCCCACATCACATTAATTTTCATACTTTGTATAAAATTAAATAAGCAAAAAATTCCTATAATGTGTAGGTTTCTCTCATTTTGGAATCTTTTACTTAAAGCAATACTTTTTCTCTAAGCAGCCTATATTTGCAGAATAGTTTAAAATCTAAGATTTTGGTGTTTCAAATGCACCTTTTGTTGTTCTCAATACAGCTCTCTGAGTTACTGAACTAATGCCTGGTAGAATAAAACACCACTAACAGAACATGAAAGAAATTCCAAATTTGCTGTTATTATGAGCAGGAAAAGTGTTTTGCAGAAAGGAACATCTCTGTGTTTGAACAGCACCTAGCACAAACCTCGACATGAGATGCTGGGCTGCCCAGAAACGTGCTGCTGGGTAGGGAATGTTGCTGGAGTGGGTGTGCAGGGGTGGAGGGAGCAGAGGTTTGCAGTTCCTCTGCTTCTCTGTTCCTAGGGCAGTACTTAAATAACATCATCATTAATGGTACCAAAGTGCATGAGGCTTGATACATAAAGAAATGTTTACTAAGACATGAATGTCGTTTTGGCAACAGCAAAAGAAATCTATAGTAACTACAGGCCTAGCTGCAATGTGAATACTTAGAGGTGAGGTATTAATTAGCGACTTCTTGTACAGGGTTAGTGCAGTGTTGTACAGGTATGTAATGAGTTGATGAGACTTGATTTTGCCAGTAAGACAGTCTAGCACATATCCATTAAAAAATAGTTAAGCAAACGTGATTCAAAGTTTACAGAAGTGAAAAGTCACTCTTTCCCTGCCCCTACAGGTATAAATCCCAAGGGAACCAAACTCTACTCCAGCTTCCAGCGCTGTACAGGTCTTTATCCCCAGCTCTCTCAAAGAGTATCTTTCTTTCTACAAGATGATGTGGTCTGTCTTGTTTTTAAAGGTACTGCGTGGTGTCCTAGAAATAGGACAGCGAGAGACAGATTTCATTTAATTTGAAGCTGTGACCATGTGGTCCTGTCATTATGAACACAGTTATACTGAAAATATATGTTTTAGTTTCTAAGCTGGCTTGATTCCCAGATTGCAATATGGTAAGACTTTTGATTTGAGATATTAATCAAATGACAAGAATTTCATGCAAGATTTGCTTCTATAGAGGGCTCATGTAATCTATATCTTTCTTTTCTACACCATTAATGTATTCAGGGGACACATTTTTTCCCCTCCATCTAAATGTCAACAAGTCTGATTAAATGTAAGCAAGAAATCAGTGTGCCTTCTTCAGTAGTATCTCAGTGCAGAAAGGACTTTCCAGAGAAGACAGTGTCATCACTTTTAGAGAGACTGTTTCCAAACCCCAGCATTTCTGGAATTCTGTGGCAGTTCAAGACTGACTTTCCGACTGGGGGAAGGATAATTTCCTGGTCATAGCCCACAAAACATGCCCTTGGTGAAAGTATTCCCCAGCCAGAAAATCAGTCTATAACCACTTGTGAATAGTTTCAGTGCACACTGACATAGCTCCTGGGGAGGAACAGCAAACAATAGTTGCATCCTCCCCATGTCTGCACTGGGGGAGAAAGAACAAAATGAGTGTGTTCATTACTCTTGACACGTGCATGCATGAGATGGCAGCTGACAGTATCTGACAAGCTCCAGTCACAAGTACCCCCCAGCACATCAATCGGGTCCTGTGTGACTTTTCCATGTGAGGACGGACACCAATACTCCCTCGCAGCTGAGTTGGGTGCACCTTGTGTCACATTGGTACTGGACGCCTGTGTTTTTGCTTTACCCCATCATCTGAGTACATGGCATAGGACATTTAACCAAAAAATTCCCAGTGAAGTGCTGAATGGTTAAAATATGTTCCATGTGCTTCTGTGGAAAAAAAAGCGAAGAGAAGAAGATAAGACTAGAGGCTATTGAGCAGCCCTATCTGGTGACACGTAAGTGATTAAGTAGGATTTCTCCATGAATATCAGGAGTAACACCAGGCTCTAAAACCAAAACAAAATACTAACATTCTGCTTTTGACAAACTGGAAGGAACTGTATCACTACTCAGAAGTCCTTTTTCTTGTCCCATTTTTTGATTTTATATACAGTTTTCCATTATCTATGCACAACACAGACACTGTCTGAAATTCCTTTCTTGGTGCTCCTATTTTGTCAGGTAATATCTATTTAAAGACCTTTGAATGATGTCACCACTGAAAATAGTGTGGCAGCATGTAAAATAATCTCACTAATAATATCTGTCTCGTTGCTTTTCTTTTATTAATTTATTCCATATCACCATCTTGTCTTAGGATTTATATTTGGTTAGCACTTAACATAACACATGATGTTGATAGAAATTTTTGATCCTTCATTTAGAAAAATGGAGTCTAGTCTTAAACAAAGTAAAATGAATTCTGCAAAAACATTTAAATATCCACAGATGTTTTAAATTGTCTTTAATGAAGTTCATAATCTTGAAATAAATTCCCAAGTGGCTGTGTCATTTGACTATAGTCATCCCTCTTTTTCTCCCTAAATGTTTATTCAGGCAGGTTACATTCAGGAGCAAATATTCTTTAGCTGAAGGTCCAAATTCTCACCTCTTGGCCTGAAGATCATGCCTCATAACCAATTATTTGACATTAGTTATTTATTCATTTTTACAACTTCCCTTCTTACAGTTTGTCTACATAAATAGCAGAATTTGAATTTAAGAAAATACATGATGAAACATATACAAATACCTGGCAGTTGAACTTTGAAAGCTATGCAGTTGTTTACATATTTACTGCTGAGTCAGTGAAGAAGATACCGGGGGAAAAGTTGCCTGTGCATGAATTTTCTTTCAAAACAGAAAGAAAAAGGCATAAATACAGCTGATAAATTGTTCACAATGAGTGAGGTAAATATACATCTACCTCAACTGTATTATCTTCATTGTTAACGAAAGCAGATTTCAGGTCTTTTTGTCAGTATGTGTGCCTCTTGCTTTTTTGTAAAGCACTGCATAGCTGTTGAGTGTAATGCTAGCTGGAAAACTAGCATAAACTCATAAATGATAGACATCTATATTGTAATGAAAAGGTCCAACCAATTGATGAGTGGGCATAATGCCATTCAAGCAGATGGTTCTGAACAGCAGCAGCCAAAACATCAAGTAAGTCCATCAAATGGAGATGTTGAGGCTGGGTACATTTCACAGCCAGGAACATCGAATGTTAAGATTGTGTAATTAGCAGAATATGACACTATTAAACCAGCTCTGGGCTAGATTAATTCTGAAAAATCTAATAAATACTTTCCACATTATGGAAGGGAGAGCCTGAAAAGATGCCTGTCTTTACTAGGATATGACAGATGGAAGTCAGGATTTCCAAGTTGAGAGTTAGAGGTTTCCCTTTCAAGCAGATCCATAGCACAGTACTGTATTTAGGTATTTCCAAGGCTATATAAGGGCAACCTCTTGCTTGCCTAAAATGAATGGCATGCTACTGCTATTGAAGAGGCTGCTTTCCCCAGGAAGGTCCCATCTAACAAGAACAAAACTCTTCCTCCTGGTTAGCACTTGCAGAGTAGCATAGTGTCTGAACACAGCTCTTAGTGATTAAAGGTTAATTTGCTATACATCATAATTTATTCATCCAATAGGAGAGTTAAAACAAGAAAATGTGACTTTAATGAAATGTACTGTGAAAATTATATCTGATAAACCCTAGAGGAATTCAAATTTTGTTTCAATTCCATAAATTTGCTGTCCAAGAAACAGTGAATTGCTCTGTTTTTCTAACCCAAAGCATATTTTCTATGAGATTAACAGAAAATGTGCATTGTTTATAATAACTCAGATTTCATAAATAAGCAGTGAGCATATTCTGGTTTCCATTTGCATGCTTAGTTTTTATGTCTCCCAGGGACCCAGAGAAAACTACTGCTCAGATCTCAGCTGAAATGGCAAAGAGATGCACAGTTGCTTTGCAAGTGCCACCCTGGTCATTCTTTCTTGAAACAAGAGCTCTGCACTTTGTTTGTGGCACAAAAAGAGCTTTCCTGGAGAGGCACTTGGAAGAACAGTCTGAATGATACCTCCCTCTGCTGCACTGTCTATTGTCTAGCAACAAATCCCAAGGCCCTAATGAGTGAGTTATATTGAAAGCCTATGGAAAATCACATGGGCAGTAGACTGAAGAGTGCTTTGAAGAAGAAATTTGGTGCCCAGAGAGTGTATTGGTCAGGTTGGAGAAACCAGAGCTTTGTGTGCAGTCACAGAGGTTCAGCATTGTTGGAATAGCTGAGGCATGATGGAGAAGTTGCATAGGTGGAGTGATGGGATGGATGCACATATGCCCTTCAGGTAAAGCATCAGTCCAGGGGTTTGCCTTGATGAGAAGCAATGTGTCAGATGAACGGATATCGTCTGTAGGATGGGCAATAGATTGGGTGAAAGTCTGAGGGTCAGGAGAAGAAGAGAGGTCAGTGAGGGTGTCATCATGGTGGCAGTGTGTTGAAGACCAGCCAGACATGGTAAAATTGTGAATGAAGCCTCCTTTAAACAAGTTGTCCTCTTTGTACCCAGGTCCTGGTTCTTAGGGGGATTTCAAGTTGACATCTGATAGAAGGCCAACTGTCAACCAGATTTCTGGAAGGTGTCAGTGATCACTTAGTACAAGGAAAAATCTTTTATCTTCTGAGAACAGTTAACCATTGGAACAAATTGACCAGAGGGGTGTTGTGGTCCCAGGAGTTTCCAAGATGTGACTGGAAAAAATCCTCAGGCAGCCTGGTAACTGATCCTGTTTTGAACTGGGACGTGGTCTAGAGACCTCCTGATGTCCCTTTCAGCTGAAATCTCTTTCAGCCTGAATTACTCAGTGGTTCAAATTTGAATGCACCAGTAAGGGTGGTGGACTCTGCCTGTGTGCAGTGGACTGTGTATTTCAGCAGGGCTGAGACAAGACTACAGCAGATCATGAGCTCAGAGCACAACCCCTCTTGGCAGATATCCTGCTGTATGCGCAACCTGGCCAAGACAGCCAGGAAGAAGGATTTATGTAAGCCCTTGCTGCTGAGTTTGGAAGATGTATGATGAGTATAACACATGAGTATGAGTGCATGGCACAAGGATATGGAAGTGCAGATCAGAATTCAACATTTTCTACAAATCCAGGAGATCTTTGTGGTGCTACAGGGAAAATGAAGAGGTCTCAGGCACTCTGAGACATAGAGACCTATTGCCTCTACAACCAGTTCCTGACAGAATGTGTCCTCTGGCCAGAGGCCAGAGCCAAACCAAAAGATGAGCCTTCAAGAGGTTTGTTGCAATGCATGCTTGTTCTGACTGCCCAGAAAAGTTACTGAAGAGTGAGGGACATGAGCTACAGTGAGAACTAAAAAGGTGCCATCACTAAGAACAGCAGCAAAAAACCCCAAACCAACCAACCAACAAAACAACAACAACAACCAAAAACAAAAAAGAAGTTTATTCCTCTTTATGTTTTAATGCCTTCCTCCTCCACCCCCAACACTTATGTATATCCTTAGTCATTTAATAGGCTTATAATGTCACCACAGGAAAGCAAGATGATATAGCCGCAGTGCACATTAATAGACCACTAATCACAAAGCAGCAAGAGTTTGGTTGACCTGAGGATATTCCAGCAAATGGGGAATATTTACATTTTTCGTTATTTGTATGGCATTATGTTCACATGTAATTTTCAGAAGCAAAAGCCAAATCCTGGTCTGGCCCTAAATGACCTGTTGACAATGAATTACAAACGCTGCTCTCAAAGGTGGTTAACAATTTAAGGTGGGATGTGACAAAAACAAACCTATCACAGCATGGTGCAGTCTTTATGGATGATGGCATGCTAATATTAGTTTTTCTAGACACTGGAAGCTTGAGAAACCACAGAATTTTTTTTTTTTTAATTTGCAGTACGTTGTTTAATTTGACATACATTGTGGGTGGACCTGAGGTGGTGAGGCTAAACCACTCTCAATTTTTTCATCCACTAAACCAAAAGATTCTGACAAAAGAATAGTATTATTACTGTAACCATAACACAGGGCATTTAACCTTTGACTTTCTATTTCACAGCCTACCCTAGATGCAGTGATATTTTCATAATATCATGTTACCCAAATTTATCTTCTTACTAGCTGTAAAGCTTCATCTTCTCCATTGGAAGTTATGCTGATCATGTGATTTCTTCAAAAAATATTTCAGCTGAGTTTTGTGAAGGAGACAGAATAAGGCAGAAGGCTATTTCAGAGAAATTTGGAGAAAAGGGAAAACTAATAGTAAAAATAGTAAATATATAACATATTCAAGGTTGCTTTAGCAAGTGTACTTGGAACAACTTTGATTTTTGGCAGGGTGATATGTTTTAAACGGAAATGTTGGTAAGGCCAGCTTTTATTTTGAATAATCAAGATACAAGACTAAGTCCCACAATTCTATATTCTTCAGACCCGAAACACAGTTTGCAAAAGGTGGTCTCATGTCTTCTTTGTTATACTGCCAAATTTCTCTTGAAATCAGCACTGGAGCTTCTACACAGGCTGTTTAATATCTGGCTTGTGAAAAAGTCGAACTGCCTTTCACTTTTTTCATTAAAAATACCTAGCTGCGGTATGTGAGCCATGTTGTTTGTTGATCTTAGTTTGGATTATCTTACCAGCTATAATAGTGGCACCAGGCTGTATCCCTGGGGGCTGCCCCAGGGTTAAAATCACTGTACTGCTTTGGTTTGCTTACTCCTGCATTTGCCTCCCTGTTGCTCACCTGCCTTGCCAAAATGTGCTCCTCAGGATGCAGCTACTTGTAATAACACAATAATGTCTCCTCAGAGAGTGCCTTTTGTAAATGTTTAGCCACAAGCACACATAGCTGCTCTATCATTTCAATCTTTAACACAAAAAATGCCTGGTTTGTATTAACGGACCTGCAACAAGCACGAAGCATTGTACGAGCAGAGAAACTGTTTTCTGTGTGTCTTATTATTTTATTTGTGCTAAATAAGAATAGGGCTAGTAGATGAGTTATTCATACGAAGGTTGGAAGAAAGATCACTTTTAGTTCCAGAACCCCTGCAGATATTCACAAATTTTACCAAAATATTTTTGTAGATTCCTATTGTTTTTTCACTTAAAAGTATGACAGAACTGAATGAAATGGATAGGTCTCTTTCAAGAATAATAAAAAAAATCAATTTCATTGCCCAGCATGTAACATTTTTCTCTGTGTTTCAAATATGCTGTAAAACTAGATCTACATGTCTTTTTAATAGAGAAACTTAGCACTTTGAAAAATCACAATAAAATATGAGAAGACTGTTGATGATTCAGCTTTCCATAGTTATACTATTATGATATTTTTCTACTTTGTTTGCATTGTTTTGTTTTCAGCAAGTTTTGCCTTAACTGCAGAGAAAATACAGGCTCTCCAGAAATAACTTGTGCTTTAAGTCAAATATGGAATAAAAGACACATATTCAAGGATGTAGGTATAGATGGCTGTTAAGCAGACAAATCCCTTCTGCCTTATGTGGTCCAGAGCTTCAGGCCAGGATGACTTTACATTTCCTGTAAAGGTTATTTAGGCTTACTAACACTTTTATCTGAGATCTGATATGTCTCCTAACAGGAAACAGCAACAAGCAGGGAAAAAAACTCCCAAAATTATTGATTTCCTTTGTTGGATACTCCGCTAGGAGCACCCTGATAAGACACTGTCTATCAGAATCTGCTGACAGTTCATCAGTGGACCATGTTAGAAGCTGTATTTGGACATTGTCCTAGGTCATCTTTTTATGGTCTTTCTGTCTAAAGCACACTTTATACGGTAGTCTAAGGAGTGGGAAAACATGCTGTTCGTATCATGAAGCAGCATCTGTTAGGTTTGAAAATACCTGGAAGTAGCAATACCTTCAGGTCTAAGTCCATGTATAATAATCTAGTACCTAGGGAAAACTTAGAGTAATCACATTTCTTTTTAAAATTTAAGCATTTTAGAAAGTAAAACCAATTTTGCTAAAAACATTATGTTTTTATAAAATACTTAAAACTGTTTCCTCAATCCACGTTTTATTTAGTGGGAGACACCTACTATCTGCTGCATTTTGATCTAAAATTTAGTAAGTGGCATTAAACAAAAAGCCTTCACACTTCTCATGAAGTTTCTTTGAACATGAACTCTGTGCTTACAAGTGGTAAAGATGACATTCACTGAATTTTCTAGGCAAAGCATAAAGACTCACTTCAAACATATTTAGTCCTTCACAGAGTCATGTCCTGTTTAAAAATAAAATAAAATGAAAAATCTAGTTCGGGTTTGAGTTTTTAAGAGGGGTAACTAAAGCAATTGCCTGGATGCTGCCTTAATTGAGACTAGAAACAGTAAATACAAATCCTGCCTCATTATCCCTGCATTGTCTTCTTGGCTAACAAAACATTATCCAGCAAAATGTGAGCCCACTCTGTCCTGGTCTGAGCTGCGACTGCCAAGGAGAAAGGCAGCTCTTGCCAGCAGTGGTTAGAGAGGCCCTTTGGGAAACAATGAGACCGCTGAACTTGTTTTCCTTTAGCTGTTCCAAACTTTGCAACCATACCAAAACATAGATTCTTAACTCCTCTGGCCTCTTGGTCCAACAGGGATTAAAGGACAAATAAGATTCTCTATTTTCTACTTTTTTTTAGGTGAATCTTGTGGTGGGTGCTTAGTCCAGAGTTTGTTTTACCTGAATAGCTGCTGATACTTAACTGACTTTCTAGCTATTAGCAGTTTGCCTGAGCATTTACTGTAGACTGTGTGTTTTCTATTTGGTGGGCTCTGGGATGCCTGCCCACCCAGGCATTGGATGGTGTGGATCTCTTCAGCCCTGGATGTCTGAGCTGGCCCTCTGTGAGCTGCCTGGTTGGCTTTGTGCTGCTTGGAGTAGGACTTGCTCTGACTGACCATCTGCTCCATCTCTCTCCATCAGCATCTAATTTATTCAAATCTGAAGTAAGCCTTGTTTTGCTTGTAGTTTCTTTTCCATTGTTTCAATCTCCTCACATCCCTGTACTAATTATTACTAAGATTACACTGGTGATTGAGAAAACAGAAAGATGCTGCTCTTTCAGTGCCCAGTGAGAAGCAGAGGTTGGACCCTACTGCTTTGAAGAAGAAACACACAGGACACATTCCTAGATAACATCAGACATCTTCCACTCCCCCATCACTGCTTGGTAGGGTGTAGTGTCTCCAAAAGGTACAGTTTGGATTAGATTCCTATACCACAACCCAATGCCAACAGGAAAAAGTCAATGGGACAAAAAAAGAAAAAAGGAGTCAAACTCCATCAGGTGTTTTTGTGGAGGTTCAAAGTCTACTGGTAGCTTCTAAAGAATAATACTTCATGATGTATTTTACTGATTACCCTGCTGATTTTACAGAGAAAACCACACTATTAAGTAAACTTGGAGAAGCAGTGAAGCTGCTCTTGATTCAAACCCACAGCCTATGAGCAGAGAGGTAATGACCCAGGGAGTCTGTGTACGCAGCAGTCCTTGACTTGTCCTGCCGCAAATGAAAACTCAACAGCATGAATTTCAAAGTGACTGGATGCCAGTTCCCATATCTAGGATCAAAGATTTCCAGGATGGCAAACTCTGCCTTGGAAGGCAGTGACAATGAGAGACTTGAGGCCCAGAAAACCATCGCCCCATGACATTCAGTGCCATGTACCACAGCCGTGGCCTGAGGTATATAGGTCAAACTAAATGACTGCAATTCTCCTTTCCATCTTAGGTTCTGTTAACTTGCTCTTTGGAAAATTATCTGTTATTGAAATCAGAGGATATTAAATGCTATCAGTAATGAATACAGAGAGAGGTCAGAACAGTAAAATGTGTTTGGGAAAGAAAAAAAAAGACATTTTACAAATTTTAATTGAGAGATCTCTATAATGAAGGACCAGATTTCTTTTACTGTATTGATCAACTTCCTTCCCTTCCCACAATAAATTTCAAATATCTTACAGATACAGAAAACTCATACTGTATATATGTAAGGATTTTCTTCCTGGATACAGTACTTTAATTTATCTACCATTCATCAGATGGCTAAGATTATGTGAAGCTTCATAAAAGTAACATGAAGATATGAATGCTGCATCCTAAACCCAAAATAGAGTACAGTCTTTGTTTCTTGTTCATTGTTTTCCTGTATTTTTATTCCCTCACAGGAAGTGGTTTCACTTGAAGTAGGTATTTTTTATATGTCCTGATTTGAAAGTTTGACTACAGTGATAAATCAGGAGACAAAAGGAAGTTTTGAACAGAGGTGCTCAGCAATTCTGTTCATGGTTTGAACTATGCATGAGAGCACAGACCTTCCCTCCTTATTTAAATCAGATAATATTCTTGTACTGGGTGCAGCAACCACTTCCATTGCACTGCAATACAGTGTAAGGAAGCATCTATATATATGTTTATTTCCAGCTTCTAAATGCCATTCAATCTAAAGAAACAACCATGACAAGGAAGTCTTTTTGTGAACAGACAGTGGCCCCAGACTGCAAACAGAGGAAGCTTTTACAGTATACATTTAGTTTTGTGTGTAAACTTTTCAAGACCATTTCAGACTAATAGTCTGAGCTGCATTACCTCGGAGGGTATTGTTGTTAAGACTTAACGCGCTCTGCTAATAAATTACAGTGATGTAGCAGCTTTT
>JAOXXN010000137.1:12718094-12740101 GCA_026770055.1 Myrmophylax atrothorax
GGAAAGACCTGCAGATTTGTTTTTACACAGAATCATGGGCAGAGTTTGCGGCTGGATTCCTTGTGAAATAAAATCTGGCAAGATATTTTTATCAGATTTTGATATAAAATTTTAGAAATAGCACACCATCCGTTCCTAACCTGTTTTTCATTTGCATTTATGAAAAGAGTTTTTCTAGCTAGTGTTTACACCTGTTAGTCATTAAAATACTAGCATTTTCAGTTTTGTCCATCTTTTAGAACTGACACATAGATCCAAATTCAGAGCTGAAATGCCCATTACTCTCCCATCCTTACTACATACACACACAAATAAAATGGAAATACTGATGCTTAAGATTATGTTTTAATTGATTCTCAATTTCTATGAACTTTATCTCCATGATACTAAAAATTCAAACTATCAATCGTATTTTCTTAAGGCACAAAGTAAGAACACACTGTGCAATTTTTGTTGTAGAATTTTATTTATTTTCAGGATGCAGTGTGTATATTCTATTCCATTAACATTTTACTCCACTATAGATAGATTCAAATAAGATAAAATCTTTTTTCCCCTCATACTTCTTCCCACAGTCAGAATCTGAGCTTGCAAACCAGAAAGGCATGTGACTGAAATGGTAGGCTTACACCATTAAAATGAAAAAGGTTGTAAAATAAAAGTACTGTAGCTGTTGTTTCTCACAAGATGTGAGCTCATTGTCAGCCTGTACATCTAGGTAGAATTAGTGTAATATATATGATGCAAGCAGCAACTAGTGGGTAGATGAATTTGAATGGGCTTGTGTTCTCCATGTAAGGAAGAGGCAGTGCTTGCTCAAATGCTGTTAAAACTCCCTCATTTACAGCTCCTGGAGATGAAACATACAGCAGATTGCCTGTAACCATAGCAATTGGATCCGACATGAAAGATCTCCAGCATAGAGGTAGTGGTAATGGCAGAAGCAGTGTGGAAGATAAAGGTGTACAGATAGAGACAGTACCAGGTGAAAGTGAAGTACTAAATAAGTGAAGACAAGGTGCTCTAGATGGATTTGGGCAGATATGTGAGTTTGGGCTGGTGAGGTGTGCTGGGGGGAAGGCAGGGAAAGCTGAAGAGAAAGCTGAGGTTTTGGTACTAGTCTGGTGTAGAGGACAAGATCAGAGTAGGGCTGGCATAGAGTAAAGGGAAGATTGTGATGCTGGAGGCTGCTGCCTCTCAGGTTCTTGCCTTTCAGCAAGGATTTAGCTGGATTTCAGGGATCCTCACAAGTCAGTGTCCCACTCAGCTCATGGAGCCACACAAGTTGTTAGCTCTTGATGGTGGGTCATGTTGATTCTTGGTGTCAAGGTGCTGTGCTCAGAAAGATATAGATATTCCAGATCTCAAAGCAGTGTCAAAGTTGTAGTCTTGCACTTTTGAAATGTGGAATTAAAATGCCCAGGAAAAACCCCTACTGCTAAGACGTGGGGAGTTCAATTGCTTTGAATTACAAACACTGGTATAAATAAAATATCTGAGATATTTACTTTATTATTTTGCTTGGTTTCAATTCTTTGAGCTTTTTTCTTTTTTTGGTAAATATATGAAAGTTCTTTCCTCTTACTATTTCTGAGAAACTTAAAGGGAGCCAGCGCTAAGAACAAAGGCCCTTGTACAGTATCCCATAGAATCATGGTTGTGAATAGTTTTTATATAATAATAACAATAACAATCATAATAACAACAATAATAATAATGATTGGATTGCCTATGAATCACAGAGAAAAAGAATCCATTTACAAGAAGCAAACCATATTGATGAACTAGGGACTGCCGATCAGGGGTCTTAAACTTCATATATACAATTTACATCTATCCAGAATGAATTGATGGAATTGTTTCAAAGATTGGGACTAAACCTCTACAGACTTCTACCCATTCAGGTAATTGCCTTCATAATTTTTTCCTAAAGTCTTGTTCAGTTTTCATTGGAAAAAAATCTCAGTAAAAAGTCTTCAGTGTTATTATGGTCTAAATCAGTCTGTTTAGGGATAAATTCATTTTAGCAATGAGAATTGCACTTGGGTGAGAGCACAGAATCCAGCAGTCAGAGTCCCTGCTTGAGGTAATGTACCCCAGGGCTGAGCCAGCTTCCTGAGGAACAGGCTCAGCTCCCACACTACAGCCTGTAAATCTACCACATTGTTCAGAACACATAACCCTTTTGCTCTCCCTTACCCTGCACTTTAACTACTTTTTCTTTGCTACTAGAAGTTATTTTTGGTCAGCCAGGCACTTTACAGAAGGCATAGTAAAAATAAGATTTATACAGCTATGTGTCATCTTTAAATCCACTCAACTCCCCAGGTAAAAAACAGGAGTGAACATTTTAATAAACAAGCAAAGACACTGTGCAAAACCCCCCCAAAAAACAAAACAAAAAAAAACCCAAACAAACAAAAGTGAACAGATAGAAAAAAAGATGTTACAGTCCAATCCCTCCTATTTAGGCTCTAGAAATGAAGATGAGGCTTGTATACACATTCCCATTTTGAGATATTTTCTGCCAGTGTTTGGCCCTGAATTAGAGCTGTAGGTGATCAGCTCTAATTCGTTGTTTCACTCCTCTGATTTTGAAGCAATCAGAAACTCATGAAGCCAGCTGACTTTGCAGGATTTAGAAGTTAAAATCTGATTAAACAAGGTTGCTGGATATTACCTACCCTCAAATCACTGGTTCATCTTTTCAGTATGTCTTTAGGAACGTATGATTGCCCTGAGATATCTACTGAGGGAGGAAGATTCTTTTGTCTAAGAATTAGTTGGCACTGTTATTGCTAGTATCTGGCAAAGTTTCACTTTCTACTATGATTTGTGCTTCTAAATTAAATTTGATGTGGTGTTAGCAGCTTTGGATAAGCAGCAATTATAAATGCTGATTAAAAAAAACACCTTGAAATCTAAACCAGTGTGGACTACTAGCTAAAGTTTTATTCCAAAGTTTATCTACACCCAAAATGTACCTCAGCCCTAGACGACACCTTTTACATCATCACTTTGCAAATCTAGATGGTCCTCAGATGCTTAAATTTTAACATCTGCTAAATAGGTTTAGCATCACTGTCAAATTGGAATGAGTCTTCAGTGAGTGGGTCCAAGTCTGCAAGCATTAGCTCTCTAATTTGGTAATGGCAACTTTGGCAGAAGCAGAATCAAGACTGATAATTTTTTCCATATCAAATTTATGTATGTTGTAATGTAATGAAAACGTTCCCCAAGGAGATTTCCTTTGTGGTGTATAGCACACAATACTAGTTGAACCCTTTCCTTTTTCCTTTTTGTGTTTTATCTACTGATACTACAGTGTCATTGGGAAATGCCCTGACTTATACAGGTGCAAGATGCCTTGAACGTCTTTTACTACCATGCGAAATGTAAATACATATTTAATCTTAATTGTTGGAAACACTATACCAATCTTCCCCCCTCCATCAGAAACTTTGCTATAAAAATGTATTCTATCTGGAATACTACAAGCTAAACTAAAAATTTACATTTAAATAGTATGAATCCAGATATATCTGAAACTTATTCAAATTCCTTTAGGTATTTAGAAAATCAGTATTTAGAGATTAGGGCATCTGCTGGAAACTGAAGCTCTCTGGTAGAAGAGGCAACTTCCAATAGGGAAAAAAACCTAAGCTTTTCTGCAAGATATGGGTTGCTTTTTAAAATTGGTGGGGGCATCAATTTTCCACTCTCAGGTCAAACTGTAGTCAACACTGATGTCAGCCCATGCAAGAACATATCAACAATGACAGTATGGATCAGCCATCCGTGCTCTTACCTCTTGGATAGAAGGTCACAAGTTTAAGTCTCCCACCAGGACTTGGACTGATTCTTAATGCTGACATGGCAGTACAACACTAGGGAGGTGTTGAACTGTTTGAGGTGCCGTCCTTCATGAGACGAGCTGTTAATCCAAAATCCCTTTCTCCTGTCCCTGCTGCCTGTCTAGGCAATATTGCCATGGCACTTCTGTGAAAAGAGGCTGGCTAAGCCTCCTTCGCAGCCAAAACTCCCTGTCACACAACGACAGGCTTGGCCGTCCAAGGCAGAGCACAGGCCATTGTGTTGTTGCACCAGCATTACTGTGTTGAGTTAAGTACAATGGAAACATTGTTAAGCATTTTAGGATACACAGGATATGAAGGGCCTAATACAAAAGCCAAAATCTAATGCAGTTTTCTAAATTCTATTGTTTATCATGTCTCTGTGCAGAGGCACACAAACACATTATATGTATATTTAGAAAGTGAGGCTCTGTTAAAAATTACATTCAACTTGCACCCATTCCATTTATATTATGTCAAGCAATTATATTCCTTCCCTCAAACTGATTTTTTACCATTTTGAAATAAGAACTCTGCATTTAATATTGCAAATTCTTTATTAAAGAACAATATTGTTTAGCTTGTCATGATACAGAGTTGCTTTTCTATAAGTACATTAAACATGGGTACTGAGGGGATATTTTCTTCAAGGCAAGTGGAAGTTCTGGGAAGAAATTGTAATAACAACTGTCGATGGTTAAGAATGAGAAATAGTAGAAAGCCTGGATGTTCTCTGAGGAATAGGGTGCTATATGTAGCACTGTGGAAATGCCATATGAGGGTGGTTATGAACTAAGAAGACTGCATGCTCCATTTCATTTTATTTAATTTCATTTTATCTTATTTTACTTTTTCCCCCCTGACACATAAGCTAGAACTAGCATGTTAAGTGTTCATCTTATTTACAGTGCACTATTGATAAATGCTTGTGTATGTGACCTAGACCTTAGGAACTACATATAAAGAATTAATAGGGAAAAGATTTTAGGTACCTACTGGTTTGGGTGCATATCATAATAATGTGAGAATTTTCCTCCCCCCTCAAATTAGGAGTTCTATGATCTTCTGAAATGAAAGTATCTGTTTTTTAAAAAAGTAAATGGGGAAGTAAAACTTCAAAGTAATGGGATCTCTCTTTTATTAATCACTTTGCATAATATAAAGTCCTTAAACTCTTTTTGCAGTAGTCCCGCTGGCTTTCTGTTGCTTGATATTCTGACCATTTTTGAACCCTTGAACTCTGACAGAGAGGAGGGACTTGGAGAGGTTGCCATCTGATCTATGTAAGAAGGCAAAAGGAATAGCTTTCTCTTTAATAGCACTCTTTTCTGCTTAACAGTTGGTGGGAGATTAAAATGATCTAGGTGGATAAGGCAGGCTAAAGGTCAAGGGACACCACAACTCCCCCTCTTCCCCACATGTCAAAATACAGACAGGTTGTCAGAAGTTAAAATTTTATGCCCCTTTCCCAAATATTTCAGTCTATTTATGCACTAATTTTTGTTGTAAATTCCAATTCTTGAGGGGGACTGGACCCCTACTAGGCTACTGTCCTGTCTGTATAGTCATCAGGTGCTGACATTCTGAGTTTCAGCCATATTAATTGCTGGATAAAGGCTATAATCCCCTCTCTTTGAAGCCCAAGACTGATTTTTAGGCAGTACTTCAAAAGCAGCACACAACTGAAGAGGCATATTTCCTACTAGCACTGAATCAACATGATTTACTCTGTTTGCATTTGTCTACATACGCCTTGCATATTTGGCTGCACAACAAAAAGGTGTGAGTTGGCTGTAATACAGTCTAAGGAGAGGTTTTTACTCTCCTGAAGTTGATGTATGACCTCAACCGAGACATACTGTTCCAGACCTTTGCTTTAAGCATCATTAGGAAAGTATAAACTCCTATATCATGCTTTTGTTACCAATGAAAATTCTTTCTTTATGTGCTAGCATTTTTTTCTCTCCTGCAACATCATATTAAAACTATAATTTAGAGTGTGACTGATTCTTAAGCCGTGAATAAATAAGGCCTGTGTTTTGTAAAAGCAAACCTTTTTCAAAACATGGATTTTAATATCTTAAATACTGCAGCTTCTTAATTAAATGAAACTGTGATCCAGCAGCAAATATCCATTATTAAGAATAAATAAACATATTGTTTAGCGTATTTTCTGGAAAAGGAAATGGTTGAAGAGGTCTTTGAATTGTAAATAAAGTTCTAGCAATTGCAGAGCTCACGCCTCAGTGTTGGTGTGTACCACTCTTCTGGCTGTGCCTCTTTTTGTGGTGGGGTGTGCTTGGATTCTGGCAGGCTGTCCGCAGAGCTGCACTATAGGGACTTTCTCATCCAGGATTTGCCAAGTATACTTAGTGTTATGTTCGAGAAAGATTAACAATATTTCAGATCAAAGGAGAATCCTGCTGCACAGTCTTACAAGATTGTCATTCACTTCCATTATGGCTCATTTGCACAAGATTTTCATGTAATATGAGCCATTGTTTTGATGGCAGTGATTTGACATAAAGACAGGGCCAAAATGCATCTCGGAGCCCCACTCCGTCAGGCTGGGGGGTAGCTGGGGCGCAAAGAACTTGCCAATCATAAAATGCAACTTTGTCTCAGTTATATTAAAACCTTTATCAGGTGGAAAACTTTTGAATGAGCATTGATGCAAGGAGAAAAAACTAACAACGGCAATTTTTATTAGACTGTAGGCACTGTTTGAAGCAGGTAAAGTTTTGATTAATGTGAAATGCAAACCTCACGTTCAGAGCAATTTTGGTCTGCCACATAGTCTGATGGCTTTTTTTGTTACTTTGAAATATGGAATTTGAATTAATATGTTTTGCAAAAGTTGGAGAGCCCCATATCAGGAGTGACACATGAGAAATTTATTTCTCTCAAAATTTATTGTTTAACATAGTAGCTTCATTTTAAGGATCAAATTTCCCATATGGATGCTTTGCAGGCACTTTAAAATGCAGATGCATTAGACTGTAGTGCATAACAGGAATCAATAAAATTTATTAGAAAAGTCATGTGTATCAAATAATTTTCTTCAATTCCTTTCTTTCAAGTAATAACTTTTTAGGTAAGGTCAGACTTTATGGGTAAATAAGTGTTGAACTTAATAAAGTTGCTGGAACAGTTTTTTAGTTTGATTTAAAGCCACAAGTCGGAACTGGACAAAGACTGTTACTTTGACTTTAATACACCCTGTTGGGCTTAGGTAGCATAGGAAACTCAGTGCAAGAGTTGATCCAGGATGTCTGAGGCCTGATCCTTTAATTCTCACTGAGGTCAAACTTCCATTGACTTCAGATAAGGTCTGCAGGATGACCACTATTTCCTGTCCAGTTAAATGCCTTAAGTACAATTACTCAAGTTAAACCCAAAATTTCAGCTGCAGCTGTAAGTTCCTTGAGGTTTTGTGGGTCTAAATTGTCATTAAGATTTTTAACTGTGTCTTTTTTTCACTCTGTTTTTAGGCATGGTAGTTATTTTTCCATCATGAGAAGGGGAAAAGAAAATTATTAATAATGAGAATGCACGAAAAGATGTAGTACATTATACAGGGGTTTAGAAAACAATTTACTTCAAAGAACTAATGATGTCTTTAAAGCTTTACTTATGTGTGGGGAGGTATGATGCTAATAAATGCATATGTACAGCTTAAAAGAAAAGTTATTGTGTGGAAGTTTATTTGGAGATTTAAATGCTTTATTCCTCTCTTTGCTGTTTTTTTGTGGGTAGAATTAGTTAATACTTTCTTACAGGCAAAACACCTGAAATAATTAGTTATGAACTGCAAAAGTATTTTAGAAAGAAACATTGAAGAATACCACTGCAGTGATGTTTCAAATTGTTTTCACACTTTGTATTGCAAGTTACACTTGAATACATCTGGTGTGCTTTTAAAATAAAAATAACTGAAATATCCTTATATGAAAATGTGTGATGGAAGGAACCTTGTGGCTGGATTATAAAATCTTGGTAAATGGACTGTAAAGTGGAAACAGTGAAAAACATTTCACTTGGGTGACGATATCTGGCATCTCCCTTCTAGACTGCCACGAATAGGATTTACTTCACGAAACTCATCACATACTGTAGAAGGTAGCATCTATATGTCAGCAATTCCACTGGCATTCTATGGAAAGCTTCAAAATATAAACATCGAACTGTTGGATCAATGCTTTTATCCCTGTTCAGGAAATGCTTGCAGAATACACGAACAACAGCGCCCTCTGCACCTGAAACCCCTCCGGTTATTAAATCCAGACGTTCCTACGTGCTGGAGAAGCCTTTTAATTTCAATTACTGCTTTTTTCAGCTGCTGGTAGGTATAGCTGGGCAGCGGGGGAGGGATGAGAGTATTTGGATACATTTTTAAGTGCTATATGTAACTTTAAAATATTACTTGATA
This sequence comes from Myrmophylax atrothorax, assembly GCA_026770055.1. NCBI lineage: Eukaryota > Metazoa > Chordata > Aves > Passeriformes > Thamnophilidae > Myrmophylax > Myrmophylax atrothorax. Next base: position 12,726,378 of record JAOXXN010000137.1, read on the forward strand.
ACTTCAGCACCCTTAGGTAAAAAATTTACAGTAATACATATTTTAAAGTAGAAAAAAAACAAGCACAAAATGTGTTGCACTTTTGCTTTCCCTACAGCATAATTTACATCCCCAGTGCTGCGCTTTTGTGATCCTTACAGCATAATTTAGTTCCCCAGTGTGTCATTAACAGTGAAGAACATCACCGTCTGGAGTTTTGTTTTAGTGCGGGTTGGCTGTATTATTTTAATAATTTTTTACACTTCAAATATTAGATACAGAATCAGAATTATCTGTTTCTTTTAGTGCTTAAAGATTTATTCTGGGGAGTTTCCAGAAATCAGTAGTAAAGCTAGGGACTGATGAATGACGGCATTTCAGGTTTTGTTAGACTTAAGGATGCATTTAAAATTGGAGAACTAGATATTTTTGCATGGCTTAAAATAGAATTCTGCAAGAAAATAATTAGTATAAAAATGGATTCATGTGAAATAAATATTTTATGTTCCTAAAGTAACACATGTAAAAAAATGGTCCTGTGTGAAAAGTTCTCGTGTAATATTTCTTGATGATCAAAAAGAACAAAAATTAATTTCTATGTGCTATTTATATAAGCAATTAGTACAGCTGAGAGGCTAATTAAACTCATAATATACTCTATATATTCCTATAAACGCCATTAGACAAGCTGTCCAAAACTCTCACAGCATAAACATTGTATTTCCCTTAAATTAAAGCAGCAATTTTAGATACTTTTCCACTGACAATTTATATCTTCAGACCAGAAGCAGTGAAATATTAGAGCTATATATATTATATATATTCATGAAGTATAGTAATGTAGCAGGATACTTTGATTTTTTTAAAAAATAGATAATCTTTTTCAGTTCTTTGCTGGGGATAATTTAATTCTTTGCTATTTCTCATCCCTTCCTTAGTCAATAATTCCTTATCTTTAATATGAAAGTAGCTCCTAATAACAAGTTTTGTGTTTGAAATATGAGTTTTAGAAATGTTCAGGGTTACTTCTACATGGATTGCAGTTTATGGATTGAAAGAAAAAAAGAGTGAATTGTATGAAAACTATTATAAAGGACTCATATTATAAAACTGAAGCAGTAAAATCAACATCAAAGAGTGGTACTCTCTTGTTTTAGTAGAATGGAAGTAGATCTACATTTACAACATAATATTAATGTGACAAAATATACTTCTAAAATTTACCCATTTAAGAAAGGCAAACTGTCTTTGTTACAGCAATTAAGAAGTAGAAGGTCTAAAATCATATCATTTGTGCACATGAACCAAATACTTTCTAAGGAAATTTAAAGATATATCTGACTGCTAATGTAAGCTTAGGTTATTGATATAAAAGGGACTTAACAATCAGAAAACAATAGTTCTTTGTTATGTTTCTACTTTTAAGCAATTTAAGATGCTGCTTGGAAGGACATGAAGTCTCACGAAATTTTCAAAGACAAAGCACTAATGGCTTTTAATATCACTGTGTTCATTTTAAGAGCAAATTAAAAGAGTGAAAGAACGGTGCAAATAATTGTTTCATATGTTCTTTGCTTGTGACTGCTGTAATCATCCAGGCTGATTTACAAATGTAGACTTGAAGGTTTCTCAGCTTCCTGCAGTGTAGAAGACTGTTACTTTGGCACTCACACTCATGCCCTTGTAATCACCACTCAAAACTGTGCCCTGGTACTTCCAATTCCCAGTGTCTTGATTGAACACCTCATTCTGTGCTAACAAGGTGTCCAAGGTATTTGAACAGGGGCTGCAGTCAGAAAATTGTTAATGGTTTCACTCATTAAGAGTTGCTGCACTGGTTTTGGTAATTTGGTAACTGTCTAAATTGCAAGTTGATTTTTTTCTTCATTTTAAATAATGATGGTAAAATTTGAGACCAGGAACAGTAACAGCTACAAAACCCCAGAAGGGTGCTTAAATCACTATATTTGTATTAAAGCAAAGGATTTTCATAGCAGAAAGGGTATGATTTTATTTTGAGGTTATGTTTTAAAACTATTGAGAAATGCATAAACAAGTATTAAACAGAAATCTAAGGACAGGAAATGCATAAAAAGAGAATAGTAAACCATAAAACAGCCTGAAGATCTTAAAGAAATTATTTAGGAAGCAAAGCTAATATTAAAATTACAAACAAAAAAGTCAGAAGGAATTTGCCTTGGGCCTGGATATACTTTTTGGGGGGGTAATTGGGATGAAATTCTTTAAAACAAAAGGATTTATAACTGCAGGAATCTGTAATGTATGCATGTGAAAAAGGCCCTAGGACTCTTAAATATTTTTTGCTGTATTGCAAGCTAAGCAGAAAGTAAGCCAGGATCAATGAGCCTGATCCTGCAATTCTTACTGAAATAAGAATATTTTCCTTTTTCACTTGTCTATCTCACTGAATGCAGCATTTAGAAATGTATTCTATGCAAAGAAGTAGTAAAGGATTATTAAAATTCATTTAAAAAAATGATGTGAATGGCATTTTCTTAGTTGTATCCACTCTGTCATCTGGGATCAGTGAGTTACTTTCTTGAGCTATGGAAAATTAAAGCAGGGAGTAGTTTATGTTTACAGAGAACAATTTATACCTGAAGCAAATTTTCCTCATGGAAATTTAATTTTTGAAGTGAAAAGAAAGACTTTTTCTAAAAAAAAAAGTTGGAAAAGAATTATTTACAGGTTTTTACTTTCCCCACTAAAAGTTTAAGCCACCCATAAAAAGTTGCAATCTACTCATTTAAAAAGGGGATAAAAATTCAGCGAGTCACGCCATGCCGCATCTTTTGGCCAGGTTTTGTGGTTTTTCAATTACATAGATCTATCTTTAAAAATAATCTCTCTGTGTCTGTGAAAGATTCATGCACAAACGAAGGGAAACTAAAGGAAATGCTGACACTGGCCACACAGAGAGCCCTATCAAAAGCACACTAAAAACAAATGAGGAGAGATTTTTTTCCCTGTTGTTTTTCATCCATTAATTTTAAATATTCTTTGTAACTTTAGAAAGCAAACTATTTTCCAGCACAAGTGTGGGAAATATCCTTGTGGTAGGTGGTTTGAGTTTATTCTTTACCGAACAAGTATACACTTTAATAAAAATCATATTGGAAAATGTAAGAATAATATCGTAAATATTTTGTCAGATTTGAAATATGATATGATTTGGCTTTCACAGAAATATTCAAACCAGCAGGCAATACTCATCTGATTTCGTTTGAGCAGAATCTCTCGTGCAGCTCCTTTAACCACTGTACTTTCGTAAAGTTATACTAGCCACATAATTTGTATCTCAGCCGGCTGCGATATCTCTCCAAGGTACACAGATCTTGTTCATGATAAAAAAAAGATTGCAAGCAAAAGAGTAAAATGAAAGCATTACTTAGAGTGCTGGTATAGTTTGCTTAGAAATATTCTCTGAGCGAACAAGTAAATGTGAGCTGTTGAACAGAATGTACTTTTTGAACATTACGGAAGCACAACACATCTCTGGGTTTTGCATTAATTCCAATCTTTATTTAGATTCGTGCTTTGAAAAACAGTTTGTCATTTCTACTTATTCAATAATAGAAATTATACTGATGTCCAAAAAGCAAAGGATCTATTGATAAATCTATGTATAAATTTCCTTCTCTGTGCTTGTTTTACTGTTCTGTTATTACAGTTGCAAAGGGAGTGGATAAATAATTTTTAGAAGAAAAGTATTTTTGATGTGTGATTGGTATATTTCTGAGCTAGACAGTGGAGGGTTTTTTCCTTCTGTAGTTAAGTCATTCCTCTGGAACTGATTGCAATGATAAAACACTATCTGTATAAACTGAAAACTTTTCTTTTTGAACTGGAAGTTGAATAGAGACCATGACTTTTCCATAGAAAAATTACAGAAATAACTGCCCCTGGCTGTGGAGGCATTTTTTTTGTTTTTCATGAATCAACCAAAAGGTTATTTATATTAATTCTGGTCTCTTCACCCTAATAGAATATCATTACTATCTTTATAAAAAATTTCAGAAACCAGCAATATGTGGATGCAATAGCAGTGACTGTTTGACCAACTTCCCCTAACAATTTTTTCTTTATTGAAATGCAAGACCACTGATGACAATGATCACTCATGATGCACATGCTTCGTGCATTTCACATATTATCTTTTTATTTTAATTGCACAGATCAAAAGTAGTAACTATTACCTTATGATCAATAGTGGCTAATTTATTTACTGTCTTTTGAAAGCAAGACATTAAAGAAAAATTCAGAAGAAGAAACTCTATCAGTATTTCCATGTAATTAAAAAATATATGACAAAATAAAAATGTTACCACCCAAGCTTAGTGTACAGCTATGTACCATCTAAAGTGTTCTACTCCTCTGATTAAATACACTATGTAATTTGTACTCAGGTATGTTTACATGGAGTGCTAGGAAACAGATTTAGTTTTTCTGTGACTGTGCTGCCTAACAGAATGCAGGATACCAGGTACCCCAGTTACAGCATTTTAAGTGCTAGTACTTAATTAAATGGGAATATTTTACTGATAGTTCCCTTCCCAAACACTGTTCTTTCCCAATTCCTGTTTCAAATGTGTGGAATGTCCCTGAAATGAGGACCATTCCCCCGAGTTTTCTGGATTGGTCCCTTTGCTAAGACAGGAGAAAGCTTGGGGTTGTGTGAGCCAATGGATCCATCCCAGATCTGGCACACTTTCCAGTGGACTGATTCTGCCTACCAGTTACTGTGCATGGGCTTCCTACATAGCTCTTCTCCACCTTGATTAGGTGAGAGACAGACTTTGGTGGTCCCAGATGCTCTGAGAAAAGAAAGTAAGGGCAGAATCTGCACTTTAAAGACACTCCTGAATGAAAAAGGCTGGTGCCTTACCTTAACAACGAATATAGCTTCTGAAAGATAGCCAGTGTGCTATCCTAGCACTCCCAAAAGAGAGGACATGTTTTCTGACAGCCACTAATTCTACAGAAATGTGTGACTAACTGGAGCAGAAAGAGAATTGAGGTCTTCTTCAGAGGCTCTACTCGTGCTCATCCTACAGCTCAGCACCATGCTCCTCCCATCCAGCTCTGCCAGCGATGAGAGTGCCTACAAGGGAGTACATTTCCCAGGCACAGGCACAATGAAGGAGCAGGGACAATGTGTGGTGATGAGAAAGCTTCTTGACACTAAGAGGAAGCACTTTTCAAAACTTCCCCATGTGTCCTCTGCAGCACAAGATTACACAAGCAATTTTATTGAGTCTATCTTCAAACTTAGGAGAAAAAGAGCTGTGGGTCTTTTTGAATCTTTTGAACAGTCAGGACCACTTCATTTTTACTGACAGGTTTCACTGGCTATCAGGGGGATGAGTATCAGTATAATGATTTGTTATAATCAGAGGAAATGAGATTCTGAGTTGTGTGGGCAGTGGTGTCATTCATGAGGCCTCTGAAGTGGCTTACGGATCCACATTCCTGTGGATCCACCCCAGATCCCTACTCAGATCAGAGGTTCATCATTGTCTATCTGAAGAATACCTACCAGAAGGACTTAGTGCTAATGGAGAGGGAGTAGGGAGGGATAAAGGATGTCTTTGGTATTGGTGGATGTGCTGACTGTAAACAGAAGTTTTATTGACTTTCTCAGACTTCCAAAGGCACTTTTATGGTGCCTCAGTTTTTGTCTCTATGATCTTAATATTAGTCTGTCCTTGTTTTAATCAGTTATCTAGTTGGGGTTAAAAATGCATCTTGCTTTCCTCTGAGGTGGCAAACCAGAGCTTGAGTATTAACTAGAGCTGCTTGCTTGCCCTTGGTTTCCCCAAAGTGCACCCAAACAAACACAAGATCAGGTTTCGTACCTTTGTGATGCCGTGTGCAGGCCATAAGTCCTTGGACATTCATCAGCTTGGGACTGGTTCTGGGCAAAGAAGCAGTTATGTTGGATACTGCTGCAGGGAACAAAAGAAGGGCTGCAATGCTGGGACACACAGCGACAATGTTGTGCAGAGCCAGCTCTGGGAAAGGGATAGGGCAGTTTCTGCCTCTGTCTTAGCTGCCTTGACATCAGCAGGTACAAGAAGTTCATGCCTTCCCTCATTCCTCTCCCTCTCTGCTTTTGAAACTCTTCTTGAATCAAGCTTGGTTTGTGTTGCTAAACCGCCATGAACTGAACCAGCCTGTGTTCCTTACTGAATGTGGACTAAAAATCTTCAGTAACCCTGAAATCTTACTGCTAGGATGATGTATAATTTGCTTTGAATACAAGTTTGGTTTGCCACTGCACGGTCATCAGTGGGGTCAAAGAAGTGTGCAGCACTGGACACAATTCCCTCCTTTTCACTTGCATGCAACAGTTTGGAGGGGAGCATTGCCATGCCAGGATGGCTGGATCTGCAAGGTCTGGATGAGCCCTTGCTGCTTGGAGTTCATACCTGATGCATGACATAAAAGATGCAGGGTCAAAAGTCAGTAACAAACCCTCAGTTACTTCTAACATTGTGTTACAGTGCTCCACATGTATAGCAGAGAGTATGGAATCACCACTATTTTTACTTCAACAGGTCTCAGTGTTGCAATATTTCCTATTGATACTCTGTATTTTTTTGTTTATTAAATATTACACCATCATTGCTAATTTTACCTTGCTTCTCACCATGCCCTGGGGCTCTGACTCTCTTTAATGTATACACCCTTCAATTTCATTCCACTACTTTCTAGTCCGTGTTTGGCCTACATGTACCTAAGATTTTTTTAAAATAAGTTTTCTCACTATTGTGAAATAGAATGACAGAAAATTTCCATGAAATCATTTCTTTCTATTTGAAATCAATGACAGACCTCCCAGTTGTAGTTAGTTAAGATGTTTTGTTGATTTCCTCTTCTGGTAGTATGAGTGACGTGTTTTTTCATCAGCACATTCTTTTTAATGAGAATGGTTTTATATGCTATATCTGAAAGGAATAGAAGGAAAGACAATTTAGAATTTAGTAATTTAGAAAAAGTGTGACTATGTGGGTACAGAAAATGGTCGAAATTTTGCAATCTTGGGAAGAAATAAACCTGGAATATATTTATTGATGCATTCCAGATAAGCAATTTCTATTGTGATGTGTTCTCTCAGAAACTGTACTATGGAAAATTGAGAATAATGGGCCGTGTCATGCCTTCAGTCCATGCGCAGAGCTCACACTGATGTCAATGGGAGCTCTCTTCACAAACCAAGGCCTATCTATGACCCATAGAGTCAGTAGTAGATCTTTCCCATACATAACCACAAAATTAATGGAGCATTGTAATCCATTCTGAGATCTAATGAAATACACCATGATTTAAATTGCAATTAAACAGAGAGATGTCAATAGGCATTGATGAGTTTTCACATGAACACAGTGACGTTTCCGCTACAAACTTACAGCTTTTGAGGGGTAATGACTAATAGATTCTAAGAACATATTTACTCAGAGCATTATTGATTAAACATCTTAGGAACCTTAAACATGTGAATTACATCTTTAGTTGTAAGACATAAGTTGGACACCCAAGACTCAATCCAATCTGGAAAGATCACAGAATCCCATGAGATGAAATTCAGCAGTCCTAATTGCTTTTCATTTGAAAATAGAAATCACAACATTAAGTTATGCTTTTGTAGCAGGGGGATGTTGGAAGTTTGTAGAGTTCACAAACTTCACTGTGATTCACAAAGATGTTATTTAAAGTTCATGCACTTGATGGTGTTTCATATGTCCATGACTTTTTAAATTATTTAATGTGATAAAATATTCTGGGGTTGTGTTTGTGTGACAAATGTCATGGCCTAATTAGGGCCTGTGTATTTCACAGCACAGAGTGACCAAATTTCATTACAATAATGTTTAAACTCTACACCAGAACTTTTGAATCCCACAGTAATATTAATCTTCCAGTACTCTGAAATATTTCATTCCCTGCTTCCTACCCTCATAAAAATTCAGAGAGAGCTGTGGCTTATCTTTGAAATTACCCATTGACATAAAATATGAGGACTATTATTTTCAACTGTGTTTCAAGGAAGTGTTTCTCAGTATGCTTACTAAGCAGAACAGTTCTGGTCTTTAGGCAGGAGCTCCTGTTATCCTGCCCAGAAGTTGACCTCCCTGCTCGTCCTTACCCCACAGACTCCTGCTCACCAGGGGCTTGCTCTTCAGCCTGTGCCTTCTGCCAACACCTGGCTGCTGTGAACTGACTTTCTTATGCCTCCAAACAATAGTTCATCCTCCTATTTTGCATACTTCTGCAAAATAATGAGGAAGTCATGATCTGTTGTAATATAATTATCTCTTTCTTGAATATGACATGTCCTGGCCAGAATGTTAAAGACTCCAGGCTTCAGTAAATTCACAGTGTCCTGAAGAAGTGCAGTTTCACAGTGAAGGAAGAGCAGGGTTTGCTGGACTCCAAATGAATTAAATGAGGAATCCATTCCTCTAAGACGATCTGTAAACTCTGGCAGAACGCAAAATTTCACCTTGTTTTCATAATTTTTTCGGTGTAATTATTGGACTAGATATTATATATATTTCTTCTATAAATAAAATATGTTAGAGTGATATGACTAAAAGTTGAAGTATGAAATATATTTCTCATTACAGGACCACAGCAGTTATTAAAAAAAAAACAAATTCACAAAGAAAAGTCCAAGAGAATTTAATATTAGTAATGTTACCTTAGAATTTTTGGGGAATTTTGAGATTGACTGAGTAATTTGCACTGGGATGTTTTTGACACCTGGTAGTTGTTTGTTTTTTGACTTTTTAAATTTTTTTTTTATGCTTTTGTTTTGTTTTATTTTGTTTTTCTGTGATACTGTGACTTCTCTAGCAGTTATCTTGCCAGAAGGCTTACCTATGCGAAGGCTGGGCATCTATTTTGTGATGTTCTCACAAAGCAGTGAGGCACTGGCACTGAGTAAAAATGTACTCCTTTACTTTCATTTACTCCACAGCAACACCTCCATTTAATACCCCACCTTAGCAGGGAGATGGATACTTTGCGACTGCATCAGTCTGTGCTGAAGTTTATCTCTAGACAACATACAAGCACAATCCCTGGAAACTATTTAAGCCAGGAACACATCTAAAAGCTGTTTTTTCTTATTGTTTCCTGACTCTCTGGATACTAACCAAGACCAGCAAATTCTTAAATCCTACAAATGATTTCAGCCATCTGTAAGCTATAAAACAACTCTGTTCAACCTCAAATACCTGAGGTGGTTTCTGTTCCTATCACAGGTTGCTCCACTCTTGAGCACTCTTTGGATTGAAATAGTATTTGTGGATTTTTTCTTCTTCCTTTGTTGACTTTTTCAGCTTACACCTTCTCTATGAGAATGATCAGAGATGACAAGAAGAGGTGTCTGAACTCATCAACCCACACACCGTATTTGTAGGAGTAGTATATAAAACTTTGCCAGCATAGCATGGACACAGACATCCCATAAGAGCTACAGGGAAAAAGAACCAGGAGCTCAGGTTTACAGCTTGCATCTTCTTTTTTTAACCCTTTCCCCCTGCCCCCCAAACAGACAGGTGATCTTTCATCTTATCATTCTTCTTTGATCACGGTGCAGTCGTCTGCATAATAGAACAAAATTCTTGTCTAGTAAACTGTGAAGCTCGACTTTGGAAGATCTACTGATTCTATTAAATGAAGCAACACTTCCTCCTCACCACAATCAGTGGATTTGTTCTTTCTACAGTTAGGTTTGCTAAGAGCATTTTAAATAATGTTTTTCTGGACTGAAACTCTCAGTCCCCAGACTCCTCTTTTTACTCCTATGAACATAGTGCTATACTGTATGTCAATTTAGTCTTGTTTGTGGGTTCATTTTCCTCTCCATTAGAACAGAATTTCTCTCTATTTTCCCCCCCTTCTTGTGATACTGTTCAAAGGCTTCTTGTGATGCCTTGAAAAAAGTTATTGATTGTTAGATCATTTCTCTCATTCATTCAGATGTTTTCTGGTCCCCAGATGGAAACATCACAGCTGCTGCTCTGGAATTCACTATCGACTTTTGTCTCTGGATTATCAGAGCCTCTAGCAAAAAGGCCTGATTCCAGGCACCCCTTTTTCCTTTGTTGAGACTTAAAGCTGTTATCCTTTCAGCTCAAAGGAAGTCCCAGTGCCTGTAATGCCAGAATCTGGAGCAGTAAGGTCCTATGATTGCTTTCTTTGAGCTATTTTTCTAGTGCCCTTTTTTCAGTTTCTGTGTAATTTTTCAGCTCTTCAGTAGGAGAACCAGATCTCACGGATTAGTCTGCTTTCCTGCCTTCCTCTGCTGTTGTTATATCTGCACTGGTCATTTGTTGTAGGGTTCAGGGTCAGAATCAATGTGAAAAATTAGTATTTTTCAAATTCAGCCTTTTCTGACCAGCAGCCATCTGCTCAGACAAATAAGAAAGTGAGAAGGATTGCTGTGTTTTAAATGCTTTTCACCCTTTCCTCAAGGAAAGTCTCTTTTTTAAATTCAAGGAGTTGTTATGATTCAAAGAAAATGCTTATACTACAGACTGTTTCCTTTCCATTAAAGTTTATTTATACCACCCTCCTTGTCTGAGGGTATAATTATGAATGATCTAAGCTTGTACTGAAAATCCTAAATTAAAAAATACATCTGTTGCAAGGATTCTCTCACCAGAAACCTTGAAATTGTTACCCTGTCTGTGCATCCATATATCTGTCTGTCTCTCTCTAGGTTTATGGCTATCCTTTATATGTTCCAGAAGTAAATGGGATTATATCACTTGCTTTATATATCACTGCTGTATATATTCATGAAAGGAATAAAACTATGTGGAAAACTGAATACATTTTATATTTATTTGTATTCCCCTTTCAATCACATTTTCACTTGTTAAAAACTGAGGGGCTTAGATGGTATTGTTCTTTCCCTTCTTGATTTAGAAATAATTTTAAGAAAACATTATGGAAATGGAAAAAGTTATGTTTGAAAAGAAAACTACAGTATGAACAATATGAACTGCAACAGTGTTCATTCAAAGCTAGGTATTTTCCTGACAACAAAGTGCAATCGCTTTAACCCAACTTTTCAGCATACCTCAGGAAGCATCAGTGAAACACATTTATTTTTAATTAAGGCCAACTCTGTCCCAACATTTGCTTTAAATATGAGGACCAAAGAGCATCAGAAAAGGACATTATTTCTTCAGTCCTTTGAAGCTGCTGCCTCCTGATATGTAGCTTCAGGGAGGGCAACACCACATGGACAGTGGATTCATAGCAAAATCTCCACTTGGCAGAAGATATCCAGAAAGCACTTTCCTCAGTTGGATTTCACCTGATTATCAATCTTATTTTAATTTTTTTAAACATTATGTGAAATGAGTCCATTAAGATGCCATAATATTAATTACCATTGTCATAAGTTCTTTCATTTCACTTGCATGCGTTTTTGAAAGGTACGTTCTGGAAGTGATTCTTTTACCCTGCCATTTGCCTATATATAATCTCATGCTAGTACTGAAAGGTTAACTGTTATAATTTATGCTAATTTTAATTTTCCCTAGTGCCATAGGCAGTACAAATCAAGCAGTAGCAATTGATTATACATCACTGACAGTATAAAACAGAACAAACATACAGTTCTGTCAATGAAAGGCCTGTGCCAGGTTAGTCATAGTTAGGTTGTTATGGCCTCCTGAGAACAGCCGTCATAGCCAAGCAATAATGATGATATGAATATTTATTTTGTGCATAATTTTGGAGTCAAGCCATTTTAATAAATAATTTTCCATGGTACTTTTGTGCCTCAAGAAGTGTGAGCTGTTTGTCTCTTGAAGAATTTTGTGTAATAAATATCAGAGATAAATTTGGGCTTTGTCTTTTCAGAGGAATGCCTGAAGTTGTAGCAGTCAAGCAGAGTTTCACTGAAGCATGTGCTTATACAAGAATATGTAGGTTACAATTTCAGGAGAACAAAAAATTCAAATTTTGCTTAGGCCATCAAAAAGCAGAAATATAATCACCAGCTTGATATCATCTGGCGGCTAATTTGTTCCCCTGTCACTATCACAAAGATTATGTTTGGACCCGAGGAATCACAGTCAGGTTCTCAGACAGAGCTTTTCATATAGCCAGGATAAACACCCTTGTTCATTTACTCTGGTCTTAAACCTTTCCCTCCTCACATCACAGAGAAGGCAACACATCACCCTGGCTTGTACCTCTTCAGAGCACATCTTTGCTGTTACTCTGCTCCTCCAAAACTAGCATTTTCTCCACAAAAGCAGCTTTGTGCTAGATAGCAGGCACTTATTTTCATGGATTAATGGCTCACTCCCTGCTCTGCAACCTACCTGGTAAGATAATGAAATAGAAGAGAGAAAGGAGGTCACACAAGTATGAAGTATAGGGTATTTTAACAACATCATGGTAAAGAGGCTTAATCTCATGAAAGACAGGCCAAGATGACTCAAAACTCTTTAAAGGACACAAGAAAACACCATTTGGAGGCAAACAGAAGTGACCTCTGTGGCTGCTGGCAGTATGGGGAGGCTCAGTCTGGGCTGGCAAATGTGGTTAAGTGTCTCAAGAGCTTTGCTGCTCCTGAGTCTTTCCCAACCTGTGTATAAGCCACAGTGGGCACCTTGTTAGAAAGATACTGTCAGAAGGGGTGAGCTGCAGAGAGGGTTGCAGGCTTGCTGGTACATGTAAGAGGATAGTCAGTGCCACATTGCTTATGGTAGAAGGAAATGGAGCATTGACAATGGGATTAGGAAATTATTACCTGAGTGGAGGCCAAGTGGGTAACCCTATGAGACAAAGACAATTACACTCTTACACAGATCACAGAAGATGGGAAGAAGATTCTTGAAACAGGCAACAGCAGCTGAAAGGCAAATGCTGCAATAAAACTTTTTCAAAAATACTTGATAAATTTCAGCGTACAAATCCAGTTGACTTTTAATTGGAAGTCAGTTTGAGTGGTTTTAGCACTGTAACTACAATAGCCATTCTTGCTGATTTTCATGTGTCCAAAACTCGTTCAATGTTTGTGTGACAAAGCTTAAAATAGAAATAAGGATTTAGCTTGTACACACATCAGCTTTGCATTACAATATCATTTTTTGAGACATATTTGTGAACAAAGCCATTGTACCAAAAGATTAGAATTCTCAGTTTCAAATTTGGTGCTTTAATTTAAGGGAGACTCCATTATTTTTCATGTAGCTATTGCTTCTTAATTTAGAATTAGTGAAACATGGACTGGTGACTTTAACCCAGATGGTTTCTTCCCCACCCATAAAGATTGGTTACTTCAGCACAGATGTCTCTTTTTCTTCCATAAGGCATATTAGAAGGAAAAAAAAGATTCACATTTAAGCAATAAATATTAACAACTACTACCCCTATTGGCTTAGATATGTCCAAATCCAAAACCACAGCTTAAAGTTACTTTAAAGTGTGGTGGACCACAGCTTATAGTCCTTTCATTTTGCTTTCTTTTTAAAAGATTTGACTTCGTTGACATTTTTTGCACAGTTTCAATTGATCTTTATTGAAAAAGAATAAAGATGGAGAAGACTGACAATTTTATTTGTCAGATGATTAATAACTTTGCTTAGATCTGGCCTGAAGTGTAACCACAAAGTGTATGATAAGGGATGGATAAAATATGGTTTGCAGGCAGTTGAGAGTTTAAGGGACATAAAATGGCTGAATGGCAATAG
>JAOXXN010000137.1:12757358-12767622 GCA_026770055.1 Myrmophylax atrothorax
TTGAGGAGCACTGTGAGTGATGCAGCCTTAATGAAGGAAAAATGCTTCTCAGCCTTGTCTGAGAGCGCTTTGGCTTAGTCACATCTTTTGCTAAGTATAATTGCATATGGTTTAATTGTTAGGTGTCTTTGAATGACTAGAATTATGCCAGTATTAAAAACCTATGCTTGCATGTTATTCTACAGTGCCAGATGTGCTACCTGTCCAGCATAACCCATACTCTACCTAAACCTCTATCTTGAAATGATTCTGACGATATTTGAGATGATAATCAAAATGATACTAGTGTCTCAGGAGCCTCTGTTAAAACACCAAAATAGATTGGACTATGCCAAAAAGAAGAAAAAGAATCATGGATAAATTTGCTCTTGTGTGTTTCATAATAGTATTGAATTTAAATATGATTCTTAAGTACTCTATGGATTGACTGGTTGTTCAATGATTGCACAGCTTCTGACCTCAGGGCTTCCTGAGCCATAACAAGAGATGGCCACAGTTCAAATGGTAATAAAAATGCTAATAATAATCAGGATAATAAAAAATTACTGATAGTCCGTATAGAGATTATTTATTGGAATTTTAAGACTTGTCTTATGGCTGAGAAAAAAAGCAAAAGTTAATTTATAGCCCATTTGCATTTTCCCTGCTCAAGACCATGCTCAACCAATGGTACAACTTCACTGTAGCTTGAAGGAAATTTTGTCACTGGTTTATTGGAAACAGAATTGGTGACCTAGAACCCGTTCCTCTCTGGCATTACTCTGACTGCATTCATTTGAAATCAGTGGCGTGGATACTGGTGTAAAACTGCAGTAACACCCTGGTGGAACAGATTTTTAAACCCCTTCATCCATGCAAATTGTGTAGACCTCAGAGAACTGAATATTCAGACTTTGTATTTATGCTCAGAAAGGGGAAAACACACCCATGGTTCATTCGCATAATAAATGTGATGGGAAAATAATTCCGTGGGGACAAACATTGTTTGGTTTGTCATCAGACATACTTGACAGTTACTGCTTTGTCCCTTTTGTGCCATTGCAATGCAGTTCTATGATTGTGTCATAAATCTGAAAGACTGTTTTGCAAAGTTCGTATCTGTGCTTGCTACCTTTAATATTAATAGGAGAATATCTTTAAAGTGAGTAAATTGAGAAAGTGGCTGAAACTATAGTTTATAAAAGAAGATTAGTGGGTTTAATATGCACTGGAGAGTAAAAGAAAAATCTTATTACTGTATGGAGAAATTACCTCATAAAGAAGCTAATACAGCAGACTAGGGAGTAATTTTTAACAAGGTTTTTATGATGCACAAGTGTAGGCAAGTTAATGAACTTATCTTTCTAGTTATTTTCAGATTGTAACAATGCATTTCTTTTCAGTTCCTGTGCTTTAAAAAGTAAAACACATTTAATCACTTACAATAAAACTAACTCATTAGTTTGATAAATCAAGTAAGATCCTATACTGCTCCTGTTGTGGCAGTGCTGCTGAGAAACTAGATCAGGTGAAAACATTAAGTATAGAACAGAGCAAATGACCAGGTTTATTCATTACTGGAATTAAAAGGTGTCACACTGACAGGGAATGTTCATTTTTGGAAAGACCTGTTCTGGCCTCAGTAACAGAACTTAGGAAATAAAAACTAAAATAGGTATTCAGGCCAAGATTTTGCTTTAACAATTCCACTCTTTGCAAAATAGCCATGTGGTCTTTGACATTCATAAAACAGACATCTGAAGAATGTCACATCCAACAGCAAAGAAACCACAGGGGGGAGTTGGTAAATACAGAATGTCCATCTGTCAGCACCCCAGCATGGCATGCGTAGGTATTGTTTAGGAGGAGCATGTCCACATTTTTCTGCCCAAATGCAAAAGACAGACTGCTGAGTAAAACAGTTCAATCTTTATATTGATTAAAGAGATGTGCTTTCCTACCATACAACAATGACTGTACTTGAAATTAATTCAGCAGCACTCTAAGGGAAAGACTCAAGAATGTCAGACACTTACTGCAGGTTTTAATACAGACTTCATAGAACAGAAATAATTTGGACATACCACAACAATTTGACACTTCAATAGGGCATTTCATCGAGAGTTTATCAGAACCTTGTCTAGACCACAATCATGTAAGCCACAGTCTTGTTGAATGTTAGTATTATTCACAGCTTCCTCCATGTCATGGGATGGGACAACCTTCCCAGAAGCACACTGAAGGGGAGAGAGGCGTGTGCTGAGAAGACAAGTTATTGCTGATCAACTGACATAAACAGATGGGATGGTTGGATTTCTCCTTTGCTGATGAGAACATTCTCCCACATAGATGTGGAAGAACTGTCTGCAAAGAGTGGCAGCAGGAAGATTTCTGCTATTGCAATACTCTGAGTGATGAGCAAGTTGCATACTGCTCAAGGCATTTAAGCATCTCCACACTCTTGTTAAAGGTCACAGTCAGCAATCTTTACTGCACTGAACCAATTAATCTAAAAAGGCTTATGGGTGGTGGAAAACTGGAGCTGTAATTATCACAGTACATTCACCTTGGGGTGAAGAAGTTTTCCCAAGTCACATTTTATGGTTTGCAGACTGCCAACAAGTCAGTAAACACAGCAAAATTACTAATTTGCTAACTAGGGTTCGCTTTTTGCTCAAAGTAAATAACCTTAAATAGTTGTGAGTTAAGGTTCATCTATATACTGTAAAAAGCACAGACTTGAATCCTGGATAGAGATATATAGAAACATCTATCCATCCATCCGTCTATAAGACCTTTGAAGGACCTTTTGAAAGAATGTCTGACAGCGATGTTCCTGCTTTCCCATTACATGGCAGACTCTGCTTCTCTCTTGTTGGTGCACAGCATAACACCATTTTTACTGAGTCCTCCTTTGAATCTTATCGCTCTACAGATAATTTGGGTTTGAGTGGGAAAAAAAAGTTCTTTCTTCCTTTATTTTTCCTCAAGAAAATGTACTTTTTCCTCTGAGAAAATGCTGCAAACTGCTAAAATGTGGTGTCTACAAATATTTGCAGGATGAGGAATACTATTTCCATATTTCTGGTTTTAATATTCACTTTCCTCTGCCCCTATCCAGCCTTAACCTAAACATTTTGATGCTATATATTTAATCTTCAGAGCTGGCAGTTAGTGTCTAGAATAGATGAGGCTGAGCTAAAATTAAAATTCAAATTACTCCTGATTTCTGCTAAATTCAAGCTACCTCAGTCATTATAGCTGGTGTGACCTTGACTTTGGTGTCTGGAGCTGACCTTTGCACATGGTTGACACCACAACTGCTAGGTGCCTCTGAAGTGTAAGCTTGTATCAAAACAGTATGATTCAGTCTAATTACTCCTTGAGAAAAAACTTCTTAAATCAGAATTGACTGAAAACTGAAATAAGCAGCTGGCTGAAGGAGAAGAATGGGAAAAAGATTTGGTTTTTGTTCACTGGGATTTTGACTGTTACCTGATCATAACAACCCAAGTTTCTGTCCTTCTCAGTGACCCTTTGAATTAGTCTTTCAGTGAAAACTTTATACGAGGCTGAGATCCCACCACCATATCTGCCTCTCTGTGATACATCTGTGCCATTAATTATATCTTGACAAAAAGTAGCCTTCAAAACATTTTCTGCTGCTTTAAAAGGGAAATAAATTGGCAATTGTGCTTTTCCCCAAATTTTAAAAAAATAAAATCTATCTACTGATTAGCTAAAAAAGGACTTACAAATATGCAGCCTTGATCTCAACCTGCTCCTACATGACTCCTTGTACTTTGTGTTTGCTTCCAAAAATAAAGTACTGCAAAGCAAAATTGCCTAGTTTTCAAGAGCAAATCACCTAAATAGATGTATTATTTATTGTATTTATTATTATACATATTCAATCTACTATCAAAAAACCAAAATTATTTTTACTGCAAAATGGAAGTATCTGAAGTGAGAATGTAGCAGATATTGATCATCTGTGACTAAAGAAACCCCCTCTGTCAGATGGTGAATGACATACTTATTTGCAATTCCGAATCTTGATTGAAAAAATATTTTTTTTTCCATATATGCCATTGGAAACCAATGAAATGGCAACACTGGTGTGGCAGAAAAAAAAAGGTGTTCGAAGAGAATGGGCCACCTTCTGCCCTCAGTCACCTTGTGCAAATGTAAGGTAATTACTGTGCAGACCAAGAAGTTCTAGATTTATGTCACTTCTTGCTCTTCAAATCAGAGGTACTATTGGGGAAGATGCAATAATTCTAGGACAGCATTAGCCCAGGAACAAATATTTTGATCAAAAAACCCCATCACTGTGCCATTGCTATTAAAGCAATGGAACCTTCTTTAGACTGTACAGATTAATTAGTCAAGACATAACTTTGAGAGAAACTTTAACAGCTCTGTTTCAAGACCAGTCATTCCAACAAAGAAAAGCTGCATAATTAGATCAAGTAGAAAGGGCACTTGAAGTAGCACAGGAACAGGCTTTTACTTTCAAGTTTAATGTACAGAAATATTGAAACCCAACCTCTCTCTTGTTTTTTTTCTTTTTTTTTGGTTTATCTCAATATTCTTGCTCCAGAAAACAATGGTGTGCAAATAACTTTTTAATAAAATTAACATATCAACTACATAAGCAAGTAAAGCATAAAAGTTTTGCCTTGCTTTTTCGAACCTGAAAAAAATAAGTTCAATTTGAGAGGTGGGCAATACCTCTTCCAATCATTATTTTGACCTGAAGTTTTGACTGTCCATGTGCAGCAGCAGATACTGGTTTCCCAGACAGAATTTGTCTAGTATCATGGGAAAAATGGCAAACATTTTCCACCAAAGTTTGCTCATATCCTGAGAAGTGATTGCATCTGCTGGGCTTGCCTTATTTTTGCATATGTTTTGCATGAATAGCTCAGCTTCATTGGCTGAAACCTTCTCAGGAAATGAAATTCAAAGGGCTGTGTTAAAAGCTGTCATCAAAACTGTCAGGTCTCAGTTTGCAACAGGGGTGTATTTACTTGCCTGTGTTCCCAGTGCACATGCTGGGGGCCAGGGGGAAGTTGTTTGTAGGATAAATGGATGGTTCATGGCCTTATCCAGCACAAGGAGGGGATGATGCTAGGCAGCTTCACTGACCACTCCTTTCTAAACAGCATTGTGTAGCTTGGAACATTAATGACCAAGACTTAAGAAAAAAAACCACAAAACGCTGTGATTTAATTTATTGTGTGCCCCCTCTAAATTTGCAATCACTCTCATCTCAATGATGCAACCATTCTGGTGTTGGAGGGGGGTCACTAACAAGACTCTTCCAGGAAACAGTTGGGGGCACCACTTGTACTTGCCAATTAGCCATCTGTCACTCTGACTGATCATTTTGCAATAATGATATAGTAGTGATCAATTTAGTGATATTTCTGGGAGGGAAACTTGTTTGGGCTTTACCTTATAAGCCAAAGAGAAAACTAGCAGCACATCTTGGGAGAATGCCATGGAAATTTTGTTTTGTGTTGCACAATGTCCTGCTGGAGTGGATTGTGTAGCAGGAAGAGCTGAGCTCACAGAGTCAGATGGCAAGCTCTAGATCTAATGTTATCAGGAATATGATTGCCAGAGGAAGGAATTTGTCGTGTCAACACAGTGCCCAGAATAAGGCTGTCAGAAACCAAATGTGGAGCAAGGATAAGAAAACTTTTAACAGTGAGAGCTATACAAGAATAGACACAAGCCAGGGAATAAAAGTACATACTCAGAAGAGGAGCACAGAGAAAACTTGAACTCAACCATTGTTAAAATGTAAAGAGAACTTTTGGGATAGAATAAATCTAACATGAGAGTCAGAGGAAGAAAAGTGCAAATTGCACAAAGTCAGAAATTATTATAACGGACCTTCACACTCTGAAATCTCACTCCACAGAAAGCAAAGGGAGACCTGCAAAGGACAGGTGGCCATGAAAAAATAAAATCCTTTCATGGAAACTGTGCATCCATAGTAATGCAACATAAGGCAAGAACCATATTGTTCAGAGCAGGAGTGAGCATTGCACGGCACAGCACATTCTCTCCCTTGGTATCTGAGGCCCTCCTAGGGTGGTGGGGCTTTAGCCAGCAGGCCCTGACAGATGCTATGGGGGGATGGGGGAGCTGCTTCAGTGAAATCTGATTCTTTATCTTGTTCTCCAGCTTTTCCTGACAAAACCAGTTCAGATGCAAGGGACAGCTGAGTGCTCTTGCCCCTGCCAGTAGGACCATGGCCAGGGCTCATCTCACTGCGGGGCGACCATCTGCTGCCACTTAACAGCACAGGAAACCACCATTGAACAAAAGCATCCACTCCTAGAGCATCCCACCTCCTGCAACAAAATGGAGGGGTAAAGGAAATGCTACTATATCACATACAATTTACAATGAAGAGAGGAAAGCAAACACTGTAAGTAAGTCTGTATAGTAGTTCTCCCCCTGGATGCCACCAACAGGTACAAGGACATTATAATGAGGCTTAATACAGCCCATGCAGATGCAGGGGAGCAAGCAGCAACCACAGTGGTGGAAGGATGGAGGGAGGGAGAGTGGCCTCCCCCATCTGCAGAGAAACCCTTTTGCTGTGATAAGATTTGACGTTGAAAGAGGCTAAGCCTGGTGTAGGAGCAGCCAGGGCAATGCCTTTCAACAACGTCACTCCTCAACAGTGCAGAATTTCCTGGTGATCCTCTGCATGCCCTGCACGGTATTTTGGTGTTTCTGTCAGTCCGTATACACATTCACATGCCATATTGTGTTGCTGCCTGAATAGGGGATAGTGAACACATACTGTGAACTTCACTCATCCAGAGATTTGCTGATTATATACCTACCCACCATGAATTTTCTTTCTGCAGACTTCTCTTGCTTTTTTTTTTTTTTTCCACAACGAAATCTGAAATCTTTATTTTGAATCAACACCATGGGAAAAATGTCTTTTTTATCATGAAAAATTTGAAGGGAATAAAGAGGCATGACATTTGGTTTATTAAAACTGCCCTACTTCAACAAGAGGGTTTTTTTTTTAAAAGGAATTGCTAAACATTTTGAACTGGCCAAAACTGATCTAGGAGTATGCCAGCAAAGACATACACAGATATGAAGGTGCCAGCAACACAAACATACCTATTTATTGTATTTTGACTTGGCAGTCACCTGTTTTTCTCCAAGAGAACAAAAACGCTTTACTATGAAAAATATTAAAGCATATAGAACTTCTAAAGAAGGAGGTAAAAAGGATGCAGATGCACATCCTGAATACAGGGGAACCCTCAGTCACTCTTCCTACCTGTAGTGCTTGCTAACATCGTGTTCACACAGAAAAATAGACCTTTCTTGAAAATAGTCAGAGAACCTGAAACTTCTGGAAAGCAGAGTGGTCAGCCCGGGGTGCAGGAAGTGTTTCTGGGGAGGCCTTTCTAGAAACAAGCTCTTCCAAATGGCAAAACTTAACCAGATGATCAGAGTGAAAAAAAACACTTTTCAGAAGCACCTTTTATACAGGAGTACCATTTAGCTCAGGTTTAGATCTTTGACTTTCTTCTGACATAATATTCTGTCTGTCCTCTGAGATGAAGCCAAGGTATGATGTGTCCTCAAATGCCATTTAGGCATTCCACCAGCTGTATTAAACAGGTCTTTTGGACGGGGGCTTGAAAGGACTGTGCAGAAAAGAGAATACCTCAAGAGACTGGCTTACTTTTGGCTTTCTTGCAGAAAGGACGTAGTAGGAAGTCAAGGTGTTTATTGCCTGTGAAGTCATTGAGTCATTCTGCTTTTTGACTGTGACTTCTTAATTTTACCAAACAGTAAGGGCAGGAGCACCTTGTACAAAAGAAGAAAAAATGCTCTGGCACAGAAATGCTGACAGTAAAACTTCAGGATCATTAAATATCTCAGCCAGGAGTTTATATTTAGCTGTTAACCTTATATTTAGCTTTTAGTTTTCAACTGTTGTGGAAGACTTTCCTCCCCACCCGATTCACCCTCTCAGAAAAGGATATGAGTTTGAAGTACAAGCTGATTGTTCATGTGCCACTCAGACCAGGGTGGGAACTCCACCTGCTCGCAGCCTTGCTCTGTTAAAAGCTACTAATCCTCATAAAACTGACCTTTATGCTTTTTCCCCCCATCTCTAATTTCCTGCATTCCTCACACTCTATTCTCTCTTTGTGTAGAAACTCATCTTCTCTTTTGAACATACTGATTCATAAACATATGTTCTAAGTTACCTCTCTTGTCTCTGGTAACGTATTCCACATGTTTACATGCCATTTTATGAAATAGTTTTCTTTAACCTTTTTATTTGCCTCAATTTCCTAATGTTCAAAATAGATTCTTTTCTTTCATGTTTTTTTTCTTCATAAATATATTGTACAGCTAAACAATGATGATTTAATCAAAACCAAAACCACAGAAGGCCTAATCCTTCTTTTACACATGAGGCTCAATTCTGTCCTTAGTTACATTTGTGCAACACCAAAGTAGAAAAAGCTGTCAATTTTCACAGTATTTTAATATTGGCAAATCACATTACTTTATGGCTAAATCTTGACTTATAAAGTATTCAGCGAAAGCTTAGAGATATATTAATAGAAATTTAGAATTTTTTTCCTAAAATGACAAATTTAAAAATTATCTTCTGATATAATCTAGTGGGTATTGGGTCTGTGTGTGCAAGTGTGCACGTGTATATGAACATGTGTTGTTATATCTGAGGATAACCATGCAAGTTGAATATCCCAAACACAAAGTACCCTGCAGCTGAATTCTTGTCTTTTTTCATTAGTAAGTTATTCAACTTTAATAATAAATGCACTTTGAATTGCAATAGGCAGAAAAATGCACAGTATAAAATTTAATAAAAACTTCATTAAAAAATAAATAAAAAGCAGCAGCAAATAACCCAAATGAAATAGATGCAGTGTTTAAAAACCTGCACAGATATGCTGCAGAGGGAGAGACAAGCAAAGGGAGTACAGAAAAAGGGCACTCCACTTCTCAAATATCAACAGAAGATGGTAGAACATGACTGTCACTGAAGGTGGAATTTGGTGTATTTTTTTTTCTGGTAAAACAGGAGTTAAATTGACCCTGCAAAGAGACACACTGTGTAACTCCAAGGGCTAAGCATCTTTGACTTAGAAGACTCAAGAACCAACAGATGATTAAATAAGTTTATTAAGATTCAGTTAGCCTGTTTTGCTTGACTTTGCTGAGGGAAGTAGTCCAGCTCCTTTGTAGCCTACTGTCTGCATCCTCCAGTAACATGGACACTAGTACTCTAAACTGGTCCTGTTGTCAAAAGCAACACTCAAACAGATAAACTGCACAGCAGTAATTGTGTATTAAATGTCAATTGAAGTAACTTGAATTTCTGCTAAGGAATGCATAGGTTGCAACCTATGCTTCCATTTATCCAAATCCTATGTGAAACCAGTCTGAAATCCAATTAAATGAATATCTGATAAGAGAATGAAGCTATTAAATGCATAAAAATCTTCCAAAATGCAGTGATTGCCTTACCAGTGAAATAAGATGTTCTGAAAGGATAAACTTGTGGCAAACCAATTCATGGCTTGTACTGAACATGTTGTGGAACCCTCTCAAATGAATATGTGACAAAGGAATAAACATGAAAGAAATACACTGATTGTACACTAAGGCTGGGCATTTTAGAGAGATTCATCGTATTATCTTCCTTATTCATGTGGATAACAGGCTTACTTATGTCTTCAAAAATAATTCTGTCTATCACAGTGCAACAATTCTAAGCATAGTGATAAATAGAAAGTATGAAAATGCTAATGTATAAGAGCTGGTGGAATTTTAAAGAATCAGGACTGAGCCAAAATTTTAGATGAGTTTGCTTGACATGGAAAAACCTCACTGAAGAAAAAATGAATACAATAATATGTGTATTGCATATTTATAGTTCAGTAATTTGACTCTGAGATTTACAAATTTTTTATCCCTGTTGTTCAGCTTACATGGTTTTGGCATCCTTTGCAACTTATGAGCAACAATATCTAACAGATTTATAGTTTGCTGCTTCTTTTTTTGTTTTGTTTTGTTTTTACACTTTAATGTAGCTTAAATTTAAAAGTGAAATTTGAAGCCTCAGCTGGAACAACCTGCTCTTCATCAGTCAAGTACAATGTAAAAGAAAATAGTATTATAAATTTTTATTTTTAAAAGGGGCAATGCTTTCCTTACCACCCAGAATTCACAAAAATTGTCTGCAGATATA
>JAOXXN010000137.1:12814009-12825541 GCA_026770055.1 Myrmophylax atrothorax
CTCCTAAAGTTTATCTGCCAAGGCTGAGCGAGCTTGGACAGTGACAGTGAAGTCCTCAGGACTAGAACCTACAGCCCTTGATATTGCCAGGAGGTCTCCCATCCAAGTACTAACTGGGGCTGACCCTACTTAGCTTCTGAGATCTGATAGGATCGGGCATCAGGGTGGCATTTAACTGCCATGGCACAGGGATAAATCATATCTAAAAACACACTGGTGTCAAGAGAGCTACCCCAGGGAAAGATGATCCCTGATGAAAAATATCAAGGAGAGGAAAATAAGATGCTGGATATAGAATTATTCAAAATCAGTTATATAGGATGAGCTCAGATAAGGTCTAAGAAGCTGTCAAACATCATGCATGCTGTCAGATGTTAAAAGACCTGACACTGAGTAAAAAGAGAAACTATATCTAGGGAATGACATTTGGCAATTTCTCTTTATCCTTGGCCAGGCTGTAGCCAGCCTGAATAGTTACCAGTAATAAAAAGGATGTCAGCACCACCTTTCCCTTGGCATGCAGGAACTGCAAAGGAGTTCCTGGACTGTATCTTCCCAGTGTCCCTTTGGTGAACCCCAGCAAAGTGGATAAGGGGGTTTGGGAAGGAGATGGGCCTACAGAGGTGCTGAGCAACATCAACGTGGGTGGTGCACAGCATGTGTATTTTCCTTACATGCTGTGGTGCACCGGTGGCATTGTGCCTCTCTAAGGTATAATCCCTTCCAGAGTTCCCCTCAGAGTGGTATGAATCCACATCACCCTTTAATTAACACTGTGCCTAGAAGGCACAGCTGAGACTTTAGTACAGCCACAGGCTTTACATACACCTTAACTTGCAGATTACAGATAAAAGTAGTTAATTTAAGTATAAACTGCCTTTTTTTTTTAAGAAATACCTTGATTTACACATGCCAAAGAAAATATTTCATTTAAGAGATGTCACAGCTCTTAAAGAGTATTCAATAATAATAACTGATAGAAAAAAAGAAAAAGAAAATTCAATTCTTTCCAGAGCTGCAGTCCTCTGAAAGGAGATTTTACTCTGTTCTGTTCTACTCTATTATAACCTCTTCTATTTTTCCTGGCTTTTACACTACACATATAATTTTAACATTGGAGCATCTTTCCAACATACTACATTCAACAATGTGATTATTACATGCCATAGACTGTTCCATCAACTATATGCCATGAAGTCAGTCAGAGCTGTGACTTCTCAGCATCATGCAGAACTGCCAAGCATCTTTCACAATTCTCTAGCCACGGGATTTATTTTTTAATGTAGACTTCATCAGAGTTTATTCTCATCATAGCGATGAGAAAGTGAATGCTAAGTGAATCTAATCCTGATGTGCCTCTGCCCCTCTGTTGACCATCATCGTGGCAGAGCACTGGGTTTCTGTATTTATAAATGGCACTTACTCTCCTATCTATCTATTTTTTCTTAGCTACTCTCTCAGCAGAGTGCAGAGAAACAGAAACAGAATGCTCACAAACCTTTTGCTTGAATATCCAGCTCGTGATTGTAGACAGACACCAGGGCATAAGTGACATTTTTGTGCTATGTCAGTGCATAACATGTGTGCGTATACCAAACAGTATCATATCTCTGTGAGTCTGAAGAATGTCTCTTTATTTGTCATTAATTTTATTTGCCCAACATTTTTATTCTTCTGCAGTTTCTTCTCTTTCAACTAATATCTATTAGGAGCTTTTGGGTTAAATGCAATTATGGCCTGAAACACAAAATGTTTTACTCTGCTATTCAAGTTTTTTAACACAAAATGTTTTACTCTGCTATTCAAATTTTTTTCATCTTTTAAAACACATATATCCAAAGAAGAAAATTATTTTTTTGGAGTACACTTCAAAAGAATATTGAAAGTCATCAAAGAAAGTGGAGAGGTGAGCATATGCTGTTCTAAGGATGGTTTCAATCCTCTAAAAATTAGGGGCCAGATTCTCCCATCACTGATATCAGTGGGAACATTTCCACTGACTCCAGAATATGAACAATCAGGTCCTGTAATATTAAACCATGAGAGATATTGCTAAAGAAAATGTTCAGGGTATTTTTATTAGACATTAAAATATACATGCACAGAACATAAGCCTAAGGGAGAGGTTATTATGTTATACTTTTTCTGAGAAAAAAAAACGAATGAAAGAGAATTTGCACAGATCATATAATTAACTCTTTCACCTTTCTGAGCATCAGGATGCATTTTGCTTCTTTGCTTTTATCACAGGAAAGTTTCAATTGTAACATTATTGCTACAGATGCTCAAGTTCCCTGGTATTTCTTAACTCCATTTATTTATGTAGTTTTACTAAATGCTAGCTGGTTTTGCTGTTGATTATAGCATCTTTATTAAAGTAAAATAGAATAGAAGAGGTGCTTCAGTAAAAAATAGTGGAGAGTATGGGGTTGGAGTTGCTAACTGAGAACTTTCTCTTTCAAATCATAATGTTGGCAAAGCAAGAGAGCAGCCATTTCTCTCCCTCTCCCTCAGTAGGACCAGCCAATGAGCCTTGTCTCTCTCTCTGAAGTTAACACAAGTTCACTGTCATTCCTCAGTTACAAGAAATCGTGTGTAAGCACAACCTGAGTCACTACAGACATCCCAAGCTGTGACAGAGGTGGCAGTGATGAAGCAGTCAGGCTCTTGCCCTGTTTCTCTGTACAGCACAAAGTTCTTGATTTTTTTTTTTCCCCACAACAGCAACAGACAAACCTGTAGGTTCAGAACATAGTTCCAGTCTACCTTCCACATAATTTACTTCTATTGCTTTTCTAAAGCAAAAGGTAATCTAGCTTTAAAGGAGTTTCTTGGAACATGTAATAACAGGCATTGGATGGTCAAACCAGATTTTTCTTCCTCTAATATCTTACCCAGGAGGCCAGTCATGTTATCGGTCCAAAGAGTCATTAGCATACAGGAAAAACTTGCTGCACTCAGGATGTATCAGAATCAGCACTCACACTCTTCCTGCAAATAAGTGGTGGTCCACAAGTACAAGTTGCCTCACCATAATGGACAGGAAGCTCAAGGTGAAATTGTATCTAATGGGCCTGCAAGTTAATGCATAGTTTCCTGAGGGTAGCCCATCATCTGGAGTTGAATCAGTCATTAATAGCTTAGAAACCACAACTAAGCAAACAAAGACTAAATGAACATAAGAACAAAGAATGGAAAAATGAGCTACTGAAAGCAGGGCTTTCTGAAGCTCATGGGCCACTGATTTGACATGTTCACCATCTTGGGTCCCAAGTGACTAAGATTGTGTATGTTCAAAACTATGAGGGTCACACATTCATTCAAAATTGAGTAGGAAAAATTAAATCATTATTTCACTGATGCCCCTGACTAGGGAGACTTTGTGTATTTGCAAGGGGAATGTTTTAATCTTCCATCCAAAAAAAAAAAAAAAAAGAAAAGATCTCCCATGGCATGCCTGATAATTTAGAGTCTTCTCAGGTTTTTGAATTGTGCTACTGTATGTTGCTGAAAATTGTTTGATAAGCATCACTAAGTGGCCTGGCTTTAAACCAAGCCTGTCATCTAGTGGAGTGCTATGCTATTCCAACTTTAATCTAGATAACTGGCATACATAAAGTAAGGAAACACAAATGTGACACAGCTGCAGCTAGTCTGGCGGAGCTAAAATGCTTAACAGTGTTTTATGCATGTAATATAAGACTGCTTACTAATGGGAGAATCTTATGTGCAAAAGAGTGACAATCAGATTGCTTTGATATAATTG
This sequence comes from Myrmophylax atrothorax, assembly GCA_026770055.1. Lineage (NCBI taxonomy): Eukaryota > Metazoa > Chordata > Aves > Passeriformes > Thamnophilidae > Myrmophylax > Myrmophylax atrothorax. Next base: position 12,817,776 of record JAOXXN010000137.1, read on the forward strand.
GTTCTAAAAATGTTGGAAATTTGGTATTTATGGTGCCTGCAGGTTACAATAAAATGCTTCCTGTGTTATGACTTCAGTAGACATTAAAAATGCTGCAGAACTGTGGATAACTTCACAAGTTGCTGCTCAACATGTGCAGCAATCTAGGTTTGCAGCAGAGAGTGGGTTAAGGATCAGCAGGTTATAGCAGGGCCTGTGACATAACTTAGACATTGGAGTGGTTTGCTGTGCAATCTGTGTTCCCTTTCTGAATAGTATATCTGAATGTGCCAGGATGGCACGGTGTATGAATTAAGTTTACTAAATGAGTGTGAGTGTAGGAAATTAAATAAATAGTATGTGATCCAAGTACTTTTGTCAATAGTGCATTGATTATAATGCCACATACTGTACAAAAAAAATCTAATAAATACAGAATGTCAGCTGGATAACTAGAGCATAAGTATGTTAAGCTCTGGCACTTGAGGCAGGTATAAACAACCTTATTTGTGCTCTAGGAACAAAGGATTTTTTCCTCAGGGAAAAAATATACACTATCACTTACCCTACATTTCAAACCAGGAAACAGGTGGTTAGAAAGAAATAGAGATCTGCTCCTTTAATTATGGTCTGAGAGACAATACAGATGAAAAGTCAGTTCTTGTAGTAGAAGAGACATGAACAGAAACATAACCCAGAAATTATTTGCTCAGTTAAGACACATTGTATATATGAACCTGTTACTAGGACCATACTAAGGACATATTATATACTTTGTGTCTCAAGAAATATCTCTACAAAGGTGTCACATGCAGTTGTGATTACAATACTGCCCAGAAAACTCTGAAGTAGCTGTTTAATTTAATGCATAGGCTTGGTCTCCTGGGACAGTACCATCCCATCATCCATGAAATGCTTGTAGAGGTTTTCTGAGTGTTATGGTCCTGTCTGGAGGCTGATGTAACTTCTACAGCTCACACCAGACTGCACAGAACTACTCATCTGGCTAGACCTCATACCACTAGCAGATGTAAAGGACTTTTCCTTGCCTATGCAAATCAAAGCTGCACAATTTATTCACAATACTAATAGTTGTCACAAAGCTGTGAGGTGACAAAGACAAAATGTTGCAGAAATACTGAGGGTGCTGTTGGCAATGACAGCAGATTCCAGCACTATAGGCCATCTAACTGCCTTGTTCTTGAAAAGATTGTAACTTTAAACAGAAATTCTTCCTAATTTTTCTTGACTGTTAGGCACTGTCACCAGATACATTAAAAGCTGCCATGTTTGAGGTTTTCTTATTGGGCCTCCAAGATAACTTCCATAAAAACTTGTATATTTTCAAACTACATCAGGATTTTAGGGCTCAGTTGATAAACATTTGTGACTAATCTGATTTAGGGAAGGATGACATGTAACTAGTCTGGTGATCAGCTTGCAGTTTGTAATTGCTAAGTCTCTACAAAGATGGCGTTCTCATTTTTATGACCTGATCACCACCCCATCCCCACCCCCCCCAAAAAAAAATGCCCAAGAAGATGCAGACCCAAGTATTCACAAGATCCAGAAAAGTAAACGTTTGAGAAAGTGTGAAATTTTAAGCATTTGAGTGGTTCTACCAACTTCAACCTGCTCATATGTTATACTGGATCAGGCTCAGATTAGAGCAAGATATCTGTGAGAATGTAACTGCCCAGTATTCTGCATCCAACCCTCCAGCTGGGCTGTGCAATGATTTCTTTTGCACTGGAGTGCAGTGAGTTGAGCATCTGTTTGGAAGCTTGGGTGCTAGTGTGGGAGAGTGGCATTTTCCCTTAATTAGATACATGTACTAAATGTATGCTGGATGTGTACAGAATGTGTCTTTTCCCAGAAAAGATGCATTCCCTGTCTCTAGACTGGGCACAGAGTTTGGTGAATGTGTCTCTTTGCATACACAGACATGAATGTATTTTATGTTTAAACTAAGCACATGTTGTAAAACACAGACCAAAAACTGATTATTTGCAAGGATAGGTAACAGTATGTGGCTGAAGTTTAGGCAAGCATGTAATTGTGTAATGAAATCACTTAAATGCATTGGAAAATTCATTTTCCTTTCACCCTTGGAAAAACTGATCTGCACGGGAGGAGCTGGAATTTTATGCTGAGGTTTTAACTTCTGTTCCCTCAGCCTCCTTGCATACCCTCTGCCCTTTCTGCTGGGCCTACAGCTTTTACATGTCTCTCCATGACTCTCTTCCTTTTGTCTGCCTCCTCAATGGCTCCAGAGTCCTAAAGAAATGTTCAGCTTTGAAGACTGGCCTAAAAAAATGGTAATTTCCAGACAAAGGCCAGGTGTTACTTCCAATTCATTCAGTATGCATCCCTATTATCCTGCGGGTCAACTCCTGCTGAGCGCACTCCATGGGTGTTCCCACTGCTCAAGGCCTGTGAGATTTGCCCCATGTGACTGAACTGCAGTTGGCACTTTCATATCTCTTATTTTAGCAGCAGTCAATTTGCTAAACTTTCTTAATAGCAAGCTAGAAGGTGATTTCTGTGTCACAGCCTCTTAGCTTTCTCACACCAACCAGAGGAAGGTGTAGCGCCCATCATCAGAAAACAGGATGTGAGAGCTTGAGCCCATGGGCAGGGTGACCATCTGCAAGCTCCTACTTGCCTGAGATCTGCACTTATGCACGCTGTGCTACTGCATGGGGCATCACTTTGGCCCATTGTGCCTTTCCCTGCTCCCCTTGGAGAGAGAGAATATCAGTTCCCCTCACAAGAACTTAAATAGAAGCAGATGTGGGTCAAGCTTTGAAGAGCAGATTTCCCCAGGCACACTGTTTGTCTACCAGGACTGCCCAGCTTCTGGATCAGAGGTGAACAGAGCCTTGTGACTACTTGCACAGGCGTTGAATCACTTCCCAGGATTTTGTAACTCCTTCTGGAGGCATCATCTGTGCTGATACATCTTCCAAGCAAGGTCAGCTATTTCAAGCAAACAATGAGTATGGATCATTGTTTACTCTCAGGACAGATTATTTTTTCTCTATCTCCACAACCAGGTTTAGATAAAAAGGAGAAACAACCCACTCTTTGTCAATACACTGTGTCCAAATCAAACTAACACATTTGGTTTCTGCAAAAAAACAAAGTCAAGTTTCAGTTTCTAAATAAATCACTTACGGAGTCATCACTCTGGAATTTTGCCTTTCTTTCCTGCGGCTCCTCTCAGATCGAGTGAAGAATCATCTTAGACAAGTAATGCTGTCCGAAGTTGCTTATCTCCAGTTAAATCTGAATTTCTTTTAAAAAAAAATGCTAAATGCTGTTGAAATTCCCAGAAATTAGAAGCTGAGATGTCATTGGAATCCTTTCTTTTCAATTCTCATTGCCTCAGATTCAGCCATTCATAGTCATTCCCCTTACATTGGCTTGCTAGAAAACCTTGCATCAATTTCGTTGATGGCTACATCAAGCCCAGGATATTTTACCACATTTTCTTCATCAAATCAAGTGTCTTATTACACAGTGGATTAAATTGAACCACCATATGTGATTATGAGTCCACTTGAATACATGAGTTTACTAGTTTCACACAGAAATGTATAGAATAGGGTTAAAACTGTGCACTAATAATTTCTTAATTTTGAATGAGTTTATTGCCTTCTTTATACATTTTTATTATGTTCTTTTACTGCACAGACACAGTGAAACATATGCCATGCTTTCTAAAGGTTGAGTAAAAAAAGGAAAGAAAAAGAGAAAAATCTTAAAACAAGATTGGGACATCAAGAAAACAAATAGTTCATTGCATTAGAAAGGAAAAAAAAGGGAGCCCAAATTTCTCCTAAACCAGCCATGTTATGGGGAGGATCTTGGCAAGGCAAAAAAGGTGATGGAGAAGTATAATGAGTGGCATCAAGAGCTCTGTGCTTACAGAGACTCAACTGAGAGGGTGATGGTCACATCTGTGACCAGGCTCAGAGATTGAACAGAAGTCAACAGTTATGACAAACCCCAACAAACCTGTTTCAAATGTGAGAGAGATGACTTCTATGCACTGCTTTGAATGCAGCTACTCACAGCTTTTGCTGAAGAGGGTGAGAAGAGATGATCAGCTGAGCACAGGATGGCAAACCACAACTTCATCTCAGTGTGATGAAACAGTCATTGGAATGTGGATCTTTAAGTGCATGTTCAGATTTCATTACAGCCATGGAAGCTAGCAGGTGCCTCCACATGCAAGTGTTGAGCGGAACAGAAATGGACTTAATAATGGACTTGGAAGCTCTTCTGTGTTTCAAGTTGATAGTGCTGAAAATGAAGGTGATATGAGGCCTGTAATTACAAGGTCTTGGACATCTAAACAATACTTCAGAACTTTTTTTCCCTGTCCAGGGTGAATTTTTAAAATTCAGCCTTTAATCTTGTGAAGCAGAAATTTAACTTGTCAGTCTTGACAGACTGTTACCTATAACAGCAATAATGAAGCTTCTATAATATTAACATTTCAAAAAATAAAATTTCAATAATGATGTTGTTTCCATTAGACCTTTCAGATCACTTACAAATTATCTGGAACTCCTACTGTTTATTTGTTTTTACTTTAGATTGTTGCCCCAAGCACTTAAATAATTGTAATAAAATAATAATAGAATTAAGATTAGATAAATTAAGTGGAAATGAAACTGAATACATTTTCCATGACAGCTGGCGAGTCCCATTCTGTGACTGCTCAGAAACAGAACTGGAATTTTTATGACAGTAGACAATAAGGCAACCGTGTACGGGATGTAACCCAATGCTCAAGAGGAGCAGTGTGCTAGTGACACATCAACAAAAACAAACTTGTTTCATTTATGTCCTATTAATTACCATAAATTACATAATCATGGACATCTGTTCTCCCTTTCTCATACAGATACCTATGCACAGATAATTATCACTATCTATTGGTCAGAAGAGCAAACAGCCTAATATGGAGATAAATAGATTATAGCATACAATGGCATATAAGTATACATGTATTTATATATATTTATACAGATATGACCATCTCTGTTTTACTTATTCCTGCATCACTTTGCAAACCATTTTTTTAGTTCTCAAACTTCACATCCAAACTCTGATAACTTGTTCCAACTTGAATAGTTGGAGGAGCATTATACAGAAAAAGAGAAAATAATTTTTAACCAATCAAAAACTAAGTCTGACAGTATCAGTTTAGTATTTAGTCATGATGGCTCCAAAACAGTTTCAAAAGATTTTTTTTTCAACCAGGCTGTAAGGGTTCATCAGCTTTAAAATAGTGCATTCTTCCAAGAGAAATAGCCACTCTTTTACTGAATTGTTCTGATAAAAGAGAAAAGGAACTGATACACAAATTACAATCCTTAGCAAATAGACTTTTTTTTTATTCACACTGAGTCTTGAGTACTTAAGGATGATACTTGTTCCATGAAACATTTTATGACTGTCCCTTCTCTATAACTGTAGTTTTGGAACGTTAGGAAAGAAGCCAAGGAAGCTAACTTTACCTTGAATGCCATGTCATAGAATCATAGAATGGTTTACGTTGGGAGGGATGTTAAAGATCATCTAGTTCTAACCGCCTGTTATAATAAACGCTGTTTATTTTTGTGCCTAAAGTCTTAGTCATTTGTCTGGTATATACAAATTAAGGGTTAGTCAAGAGCATAGCTCTGTTCAAAATGATATTTTATAGCAAAGAAATGGAAATGCCCACCTACATAAGGTTAACAAACATTCATTATGTTGACAAATACGTACATGTGACATTGGTAAAAGCAAAAATTTGCTTTAAAATATATTTTTAAAAGATATGAGATCATTATAGGCTACTGATATTTAATGGGTTTTAGTGACATGCTTTTATAGAGTTTGAAATTATGAAATATGAAATTGTACATATTAGTCTAATTTTAAATTTCATCTTACCTAGTCAATGGGCCTGACTTTGCTGGCATTTCTTTTAACTGCCTCTGGATGACAAGTGAAAAATGGTTATGATATTTTTTCTACACGTGTCCTGGATATCATATCCTGAGTTAAATAACCCTGAACTGCAGGTACTGAATTACTGCTCCCACTTTTCAGAAGGATAACTAATTAAATTAATCTGTATGTGCCCTTGGTTGGCGGAATTCCCGCATATGAGAGAACTGCTGCTCCATGTTCAGTTATTTCTAAAAAAGACTATTAATCACACATTATGGAGATTTGGAGATTTACTTATTTACTCACTTTTCTCAGTCTCCACCCTTTTGATCAGTGCACTGGAAGTGTCACACCAACTTGGAGTTGCTGGGCAGACCAGGATGGCAAGCAAAGCTTGCCTTACTGAAAGTAAAAGGAACTGTTTTCATATTGCCAAATGCTTATTGGGAAAAAGGAGCATTATTTTCATACTGCCATTCATCAGTGTTAGCATTACTTTTATTTTGCCTTTCTATGTATCTCTATTTCTCTTTCATCCACAGGATCTTAATAGAAGGATATCTGGGGAGGAATATGCTGCATTAAATTGTTAGATAAAATAGTACTTAAATAACCTGTCACACACAGAAGAAAACCAAAGTTTAACTACCATTTTCAGTTAATGAATTTGGGAATTACTCCACTTAGAAATAAGTGCCTCTACATGATCAGGAAAAAAATAATTTTCAAACTGAAACTTTTTATTACTTTCACAAAAAACCCCAAGTGAATTCATATAATTTATTTAATTCCAGTTCTTTAAAGTATTTAAAGGATGGAAATTTTTATTTGAAACAAATGAACCTTTAAGTCACATTGGATTTTTATATCTACATAAAAATGCATTTATTTATTATTTTCAGTCCATACTGAAATACACTTAAAAACATGGCCGTTCTACAGATTCATATGTAAGTCAGTTTGAAAAGCGGATTACGAGCCTTGAGAATTAATAAAACTGCATTTGTATATGATTCAAAAGAGATGGATGTATAGTTTTTGCTTCAATTCTCAGTACATTTTAACCCTAATAACATTCCAGACTAAAGCTTTGTATTGCTAAGGCATCATTGCTTCTACAAAACATGCATTGTGAGTTAAGCAATAACTTAAAATGCTACAGGTAGAATATTTTTTTGGAGAGCTTTAGAAAAACACAGTTTTGGACCTGGTAGTCTTGCTTTCTGCTATCAAGGCATAGATCATTTCCCTTGCAAGGTACTGAGAAGCTTCACTGCCCTGCCTACATCAGGGAAACTGAAAACTCACTGCACGAGGACTCTCCCTGACAAGACTGCATGCCCAGTGTAACATCCAGATCCCTCTGTACACTCAATCAAGACACAGACCATAGAATTCTTGCATCTGTTCACCATTTAATCTTTTGTTCAGTGATTAATATCATGTAGTACTGTATATTACAGAAGAAAAAGGAAATAAACTTCTACCATGCAGCTGTGTGAGAATCTACTGGACATTTCTTCCCTATTAGTCTGTATCCTGAGGCCTGATGATTTAGATCATGTCCACTCTTTCTCTTTTTCTTTCTAATGTGCATCTGTTGCCAATCTCTAGTGTAATAATTCAGTAATATATTCATTTGAATCCTGCGAAACTATTTACATGCTGTATTTCTGTTGTATTTCTTTGGAGAGAAGAAAACTGAAAGGACCACCACTCAGAAAGTCAAGTCATCAGTCCATGGTCCCATTGGGCCTGTGGAATTAAGGGACAAATTCTCTGCTGTTGTACACTGGTCCATGAGGAGGCTGATGACAGCAGGGAAGGAGGGAATG
>JAOXXN010000137.1:12834594-12857844 GCA_026770055.1 Myrmophylax atrothorax
AGGGCTGATTACAAGAGTAATGGACTCTGGTCTTGTAATTGCAAATATGACCATTGACAGAGTCATAGGAAGCCAAAAGCAGGTTTCGGTACATCCTGAACACAGAGTTGGTTTTAGTTTATGCACTAAGACTCCTGCAAAATATTATCCAAATTACAATCCTTCCCTTGAAGAAAAATCTCTTTAAGGTGCCCTAGAGAGCTGTGAATTACAGTCTAAAATGTAGCTTGTTAGGTAGTGGGGTATAATAGAGACCCCTCCACACACATTCTTTTGGTCATAGTGATAAAACTACCGACTTTCCTCATTTTTCTAAACCAAAATACCTAAAAAGCAATATATTTATTTTTTTTTTTTTCACTTGTAGCTTTCTGACATCTATAATGGTTTTGTGTCTAAATCTGACAACATTTGTAACAAACCAAAGTGACTGTTACTGCTGGAATGTCCTGGAGGCTTTTTCTGTCGGAGGAGATGACAGTAACTTTTCCCATGCAGATTAAGCTGGTGTTTACAGATTTGCCCTGGGTGTGCAGTTTTATCCAGCTGTGATCAAGTAACACTGCCTGATGAGTGCCAGACAGATCTCCTGATACGAAGGGCTTACATGCCCATCACTTCTGGTGTTCTAATCTGGACACCACAGCAACGTTCAATTATTATTTGATTTTTATTTTCCCTTCATTTGTGTACTAAGGCAAAGTACTCAGGAGAATGCAAAAAGCTTCATCATTTGAAAATCTCCTTGCCACTTGACGGAAACTAGCATTATGTGGATTTGAAAATATTTTTGTTCAGCCTTTCAATTCCCTACTCTGAGGTCTAACTGAGGATTCAAAAACAATTAGAAGTAGAGTGGTGGGTTTACGGTTGAGAATTTAGGATTTCTTTAATAATTTCTTTTTATTTTCCTTTTCCTGATGAATATATTTATTTTGCATGCTGTTTTAATCTGAAAAATGGCAAAATGCAGCCTCAGTAACATTTAAACTTTTTCCCTTCAATGCAAGTGTGAGGTCAAGGGGTTGTTTGCCTTTGCAGGACCTGAAGCTATGTACACATTACTTTGAAAACAGCAGCAGTTGCATATTACTTTTTCAGAACTCCTTGCTATTCAAGCTGGAAGGCAAAAAGTTCTGTCTCATAATATCTGATTTCCTGTTTGGAACCTCTAATTCACGAAAAGATAAGAAGAAAACCCATGCCATCGGTTGAATTTGAATTTAAAAAATACTTCTAAATATTAGCAATATTAGCACTGCCTAAAGTACTAGCAACTTATTGCACATTCCCTGTTGTTTGAAGCTGTTTCTACAGGCACATGGATATGCCAATATAACACTGGTAAAAGGAGTACTTAAACTTGTGGGTCAGATTCAGCTGTTTTATCAGCATTTCTACTGCTTTCCAAAACCAACTGATCCATATTCATATTGATGTATGTGAAAACAACACTTGCCATTTGGTTTCCTTTTTGTTTCAAACTGTGACACAATTTGCAGATCTTTCCTGCTTAATATTAATTCCAGTACAGGAAAGTATTAAGAAACTGATCCTCTACCCCATGCAATAGCCAGATCTATGCCATCTAATTATCCTTATAAATTGCAAGGCAGCATTTTCCAGAAGCCAGCATGAGGAGGTACAGATTAAAACAAACGAACAAACAAACAAACAAAAAACCAAACAAATCAATCAATCAATCAGTCAATCAATCAATCAATCAATCAATCAATCAATGTTTTCTACCAAGGGCTAGTGCAGATCATTTCTATATTGGCCATGCAACTTTATTTTTTACAGAGGGCATCAAAGGAGCAGAAAACATGGGGGGAAAAGTGACTCCAGAATCTGGTGCTTAAAATCAGTACTGTCTGCAGAGTGCTGTTATTCTTTTCTGACTGTGAACTGGTCAGGTACTGGTGAGGTTGGGGCAAGGCTGAGCTACAGAAAACCTTTCACCTCTGGGTCACAGGTTCAAATCTGGACACTGGTGATTGGAAGTCATTAGCATGTGATGGTTTCCTGGTGACTTACATGGTACACATTGGTGGGCTTATCCAGATTCGTCGGGCAGAGGTCCACAGCACAAAAGACACTACTTCAATTTGTTCTCTTCTTGGCAGCTGTACCAGAGAAACCAAGGAATAAATGAACATAGCCCTACTCCCTCCCAACCCTTACTTTCATTAAACTGCCAGGTTGTTACAGAGGAACCTACACTTGGAAATGGCAAGAATAGAGAATACACAACAATTTTACTCAACTCTGAGTTCAAAGATTACAATATAAGCTGTAGGCCATGCAAGTTTTAAGTTACTCTGTGGAAGGCACAGTTTGAAGCCAGACCATCCAGGGGACTGAGAAGAGGCTTGCAGCCTCCCACATTACCTCCCTGTACAGAGAAAAAGTGCTATTAGTATTTCTGTAAATGCAAGCAGGCAGCTATGAAGGCTGCTGGCTAAGGTGAAGCCCATGGCTCTTCTCCCATCACTAACCCACCCCTGGAGTTCCGTCTCTGCTTTGAAGAGTGCAGAACCAGCAGAGCATGGGAATGGAGAGGCTCACTGCAGTGCATCTGCACCCATGCTGTAGGGTGGGATAACAGGTGCAGCCCCAGAAACCGCTTGGAGCCTTTCCCTGAGCCTACATTACAAATGTTACCTGTAAAATGTGAATGCAATATATATGTTCACATACATATGTTTGTATGTATATATGTAGTACCTCACTGGCTGACAATAATTTGGCTATTCGATAAAACTTGAAACTAAGTTGCATTTTTAAAAGGGTTTATTAATTTTAATGCATCATCCAACCAGTACCTCATGGAAAGCCTATCAGTTTCGATGCTCAGTTTTAATTTATCTAATTCTAATAATTGTTATAAGGAAAAAAATAATTCTAGCAAGATTTTGAAAAACACTAAGTTTCTCTTTGAATACAGTTTAAAAAACCACACAAAGCTGGGTGATGACTTTCCTGGTGCTTGTTTTTCTGGGTGTACTGAAAATTCAGTATCATGAAATCATACAATTGTAATTCTTTAAATAGACAATAACATTTACAGGCCAGATTTTAAATGAGCTGTGACTAGTTACATAAATACATTAAAAACTGGCTTTAAATCAAATCAGTATCAAATTTTATTCTACCTGAGGGCAATGAAGTCAAGAAAGTTGCTCAAGCAGCCTTAAATTCATTACACAACTTTTTTTTCTGCTACAGCTCTACCAATTTGGATGCCAATTCACATTAAAATGTAGTTGAACATAGTTGAGCCACTTTGTCACTTGATGCAATACACAAAGTTCAAATAATGGCAGATTTAGCTCTGGAAAAATAGCTATATAGCTATATATTGCTATCTGATTTATACAAAATCCACCTATTGGAGCTAATCAGATGTGTCATTCAGCTAAGGATCTGATCTAGAATCACTATTTTTTAAAAAGTGTCAGCAAGGAGCAGCACAGAACATATATTTAAATCATTTATTTCTTCATCCATTTCAATGAACATTGGATTTTATCCTTTTGTGCACAAAAATAAATCTCCATAGAGATTTTTAGAGCACTTATTGATTCAGAAGGATTTGCTATACTATTTAATTTTGATTTGCCAGGAAAGATGTGGGTTTTAGCAGTCACCTGTCTATTATTCACTTAGCTAGGTGCCTGTATGAGCTCTGCACTTTTAAAAATCCTTTTCAGGAGACTTAATTTTCACCTGGATGTACACTAGTTGACAGTTCCCTGTTCTTCTTCACTGTACTGACAATAAACCAAGAATCCCTGTACTCATTTCATTATAAACATTTTATAAGCATCCCATAAAGATTACTTCTGAACACAACAGTCAGGGCTAGATATGAGCTTCTTTTCCCTGATGAAAGGCCAGGGTCTGATTAAATGAGCCATCCAGGCCTTAAAATGGCTTTTAAAAAAATAGTTTTAATCCTTTCGTTGTCTGAGTTCACAGCATGGTAGTGCTGCCCTTAAATAAAACTTACATAAAAATGGTTAGTACAGCTGGTCAGAAAATGTGCTTGAAGTTTAGAATCACATATCATTGTTTATACAGATGACTGCTTGGGACAGACTTCAATAGAATCTGACTTTACTAGCAAAGGAGAAGGCTTTGGCAATAGCATAGGGTGATCAGCAACTGCAACTCATATTTTCCGACTGAGATCAATGCGGACTTTAATCCATTAATGCAGACCTAAATATCACCAGACAGATACGAGTAGATGACAGTGAAAATGTGAGAAAGGAAAGTCTGGAGTAGTCAGATTTAAGAGAGTTGTTTCATATTCCAATTCATTTTAGCACTCTACAGGAAAGCAGCCTGTTTCTAGATTTTCAATTAGCATACCTTAGATATGAACCAAAAATATTTCTTTCCACTAACACAGATGATCCTCCCCGCCCCCCTGCCCTTTTTCAGCCTACATTCACAGAATTGGATTTTTACAAATCCTTGAAAATATCTTAGCAATATACGTTTTTGAAATGTCAGGGAACTGGTTTGTTTGGAATGGAAAGTTGCCGACAATCACACCAAGTCACTCAGATGCGAATTTAGATATTTAGATACTAATGCCAGGCTGGGGAAAGAGGAAAGGAAAGCCACAAACCAACAAAAACATCACTAAAATTGAAAAAGCTTGCAGCTCTGTGCCTATTAGATTAAACTAAAAATAAAGATGATGGCAGTATCTGCAAGCAATTTGGGTGGTCAAAAAACAATGGTGCCCTCTGGTTTGAAAACAGTGTTTAGTATTTGCACTGTTCTTACTTGTCACAATAAATTTGGACAGGGGTCCTATTTCCTGAGTTGACTGAAGCTTTTCATTCTTTAAATATCTAATGTGTTATGTCACATCTTATTGTATTTCATAGTGTCACTTTGCATTATTTTGTATGGTCTCTGAGGTTGATGAAATACAACACAACACAACAGCACATGACAAAAAGAAATGAGCTGTTGGTTACATGGACTAAGAGTTGTAATTCAATAATTGTCAGATGCAGCAATCACTATAAATAATCGCAAACTTTCAATAGCTGTAACTCCTTAATCACTGAGAAACCTGTTCAATTTACTGGTTTATCATAAAGAAAGGATCCTCTTCTGGGAAACACAGGATTGTCTTTATTTACTCAGTATCAGAGTATGCTGCTGCTGCTGCTTCTCAAACTCTGCATCGCTAATTTATAATATTAGAATGAGATTTGAGACATACTAGGGTAGAGAATTTCTCAGAATTAAATAAGTGTCCATTTGAAACAGCATTACAAGCGTAATATGACTGTTTTGATTTTACGCCACAAATACAGCACAGATCTCTAAGACTATTTCCATTCATTATGATTAAGTCATGTCACTCAACAGAGACAAAACTGAGGGCTTCCCCCCTCCTTCCACCCCCAATTATTCTTGTTGATAGCAATACCATAAAACTGAGGAATTACAAGCTCACAATTGTATTCTGGTTAAGAAAAGAGAATATTCTGAGACTATATTCTGTGAAATGACCCAACTTATTACTATGAAATATTAGAATCTGTAGTCCTCACAGAAAAATATTTCTATCAATTTTGCAAGTGTAATTCTTCTCTGAGAAGGAACTACATGAATATAAGAAAACTTAGTAACAGTAGTATTAAGTCCTGGTGAAAATGGTTTGGTTGATGTACTGAGCATTACATTTAAAAAGTACTTGAGGAACTTCCAAAAATATGTACAAACATATAGAATGGAAACAAAAAGGCAAAAATTATATGCTGTGTCTCAGTGCAGTTGTTCTTCCAAATGTCTTTTTTTTGAGTGGATGGGACTCAAGTGTTTAGTTTCTGTACTATTTTATTCTTATTTTAGATTTTTTGCTGCAATACAAGAAATTTGTTGTAAAGAAACAGCAGTTTTATTTCTGCTTCATTCCATTGTTCTGGTTATTGCAAGACGTGGGCTGTTCTTGCTTTTTGCCTCTCAGGAAAGAAGAGAAGTTAAAGATATCATCAAGGAGGTTATGTTATAAAATATATCCACAAGTACAATTGAGAATGTGCCAGAAAATATACTCTACCAAGCAAAGGAATCTGAAGAAAAGCTGCCTGAAAAATAGGGCATAGGGCTGACCAGGAGTCATCAGGTTAAAGCATGTGCCAGGACATGAATCACATCACATAAGCCCAGGAAATATTTGCCTCTCTGTGTTTACTCCCACACTCCTTAGCTCCATTTCTTGTCCAAATGTATTCATAGCCACTTTAACTCCATTTGTTCTCGTGTCAAAATTATCATGTGAATTCAAGAGCTTTTGTTTCTCCTTGGCATTTACCTCTTACTATCTGTACTTATAGATAGCAATTTTTACCCCTCTCAACCTCTGTTTTGCCGGTCACAGCTGCTTTTCAGACAGGCTATTCTTTCCTCTGATCATCATACTAGTCAGCAAATCATCACAGCTGTTAAAAATACCCAGAACATTTGCACCTCAACCATAGGGATTCAGAATGTCAGGTGATGTCTAACAAGCACTTTGGTCGATGGCATAAATACTTTTCTTGATTCATTAAAAATATTTTACTCAATATATCTCTAAATTGTATTTTCCTTTTCTGTGGTCTAAGTGCACTGGTAGTTCATAGTAATTCTGTGATTGACTGTTACAACTAGGTGGTTTTTCTTTCTGTCATTTCCTACTGATGAGCCTACAGGTCATAGCTGGTTCTTTTCATTAGTCCTTAAGTGCATGACCTTGCAGCACACGACCTTAAATTCCATTCCATTTCTACTACCCCAGTCTTCAAGGTCATTTAATTCTTCCTGTGTAATATTCCAATCCTCTTCTGTATTCATGACATCTCCCAGTTTTGTATCATCAGCAAATTAATTAGTACACTCCTACTTTTTCTGCCTAGGCCATTAAGGAAAATATTAAATAAAATTAATCCCCAGACCAATCCTAAAGGAACTCTACTAGTAACTTTCCTCCAGGGAGAGAAAGAAATCCTTTCAACATAACTCACTGTCGTCTCTTGTTCAATCACTTCTTTACTTATCTTACAGTCCTGATACTTGCTCTTATCTTTTTCAATTTGACTAATAATTCCCCATGTAGTAATGTATCAAATGCTTTACCAGAGCAGAAAGGTTGAATCTATTGCATTTGCTTTATCTCAACAATCAAGTTGTCATTAAAATAAAAGGGGTGATAACAAGTTTATCTGAATGACTTCTAAAAATAATAAATTCATCTTTTACTTAATCCCATTTTCCCATTTTTATTTTTTTTTTATTCTCGAAGTCTTGATTTAGTTTTTGGGTCACACACCTAGATTACATTTAATTTCTATTCAATCCTCAGTGCAGAGTGATTCTCTTGGTTATTTTCTCCTCATATGACTGAGAAAGTTTTGCTATCTGTTTAATTTGGTTTGCGAGGTCTGACTCTGCTCAACGTTTGCCAATTCTTTGCATCACTATGTGCCAAGATGCACATTTTTTGCTAAACTGTTATTACATGTCCTTCATTCCTTGTCAGGATTTTTTTTATTTCTTATGCACTGGTTGTAATTTATCTGAAAAGGCATATAGTCAGTCCCACACGTGAGTCCTCCTGCTTTGAGGCACATCACCTTGCTTATCCAGATTCCAGAAATGAATTGCAAATGCCTAGGAAACAAACATTAGGAGCCTGCTTTATCCTATTGTTTGTTTGCTTGTGGTTTGAACAACCACATGCTTTGATTAAGATTTTGGCTGTAACCATTACATTCCCTTAAGCTGCAACAATTTCAAAGTTGAATACTGCTCGTGTATTCTGTGAATTGAGCAGAGCTACATGTCTAGAGGTTGTCAGTTGATGTCACTTGTCCTTGTGAAGAGCAACACATCTACCTGGACAGACAAAAGCTCAGAATAATCTCAGATGGCAGGAAACATCTAGAAGGAATGTCAGAGAAAAATGACATCTCATAAAGCCTTCCTAGTGGCATTTGATTTGACATGAACCCTGTAGAGCTCACTCAATGGACCAGATTGCAGAGTTGCTTCCTTCAGCACATTCCGTAATGTACCAGAACTGGGCAGAACGGCTTCGTACAAGTATGAATGAGCTTTAGGTGCCCTTGCTTGAGTAGAAGAGGACCTATAAGAGGGGCAAGCAGGCACAATATTTTAGAGCAATGTGAAAGTGTTTTTGCAAGGGGTTTCAGGTTCCAACCAGAAACAGGAGTTATAGAAACAGCCAGAAGCTGTGGTCATTAAAATCCATGAAGATTTTGACCTTTGGAATAATTTTTCCCTGTATTTCTGTTTCTCCATATAATGATGTTATTCTTACTCTCAGAACCAACTCATGCATGTTTAAATTCAGCATGTTCACCTAGGGTTCTCCAGAATTTCTCTTGTTCAGCTGCTGTCCTGACTGATTGTGTAAAGTTTCTCTAAGTGCTCAAAAGCTGTTCTCTTCCAGCAGTACCTCTACCTCACTGATGATTTCAGGCTGCTTCTATAGTAAAATCTGTCAATATAAGGAGCATTATGAATGTTCTATGATTCACAAGTAATATAGCCAAATACAAGAAAATGAATGCTTTGGGGGAAGCCTCATGAAGGTTTCTTGTATTTCTCTTAGTATATTCTGATTTTTTAAAAAATTATTCTTGGATTTCAATGGTATATATGTTGAAGAAGAGACCTTTCCTATTTACTCCATGTTCTTATTCTATAGAGAAGCCAGAACACTACAGGTAAAGTATTCAATTTTGAAATTGTTGCAACTTAAGGGAATGTAATAAAAGTGCAGAATTAGTCATGCTGGCTAGACCAAATTTTCCATAGTTGCTCCTTGGCTCCAGCACTGGTGATTGGCTAGAAAAAAGAAGCAACTGGCATGCATAAAGTAATTTTTCCTTCTGCATTCTGGGTATTTCTGACTTACAAAGTTACTAAGATGAGTGTTGCCTCCAGGTCATCTGGTTTAAGAACCACTGATGGACTAAAACTACATGACTTTGCCTTATTGTTTTTTCAGTCCATCTTTACTTTTAGCCTCCATAGTTTTCTATAGAAATGAAGCCCACAACTGGCAGCATTTTCTCTATTTTAAACCTTAAAAGCTCATTTGCTGTGGGAGCCTTGGATCTCATACTGTGAGAAATAGTGAATGATGATTCCCTGTTCACATTCTGACATAATTCATGGTTTTTCATAGTCTTCTGTCATATCTCTCTTCTGACATGGCTTTTCCAAGATGAAGAGTCCTAACATACTTGAACTTATATGAAAGCAGTTACATTTTCCCCATCCTCTTTGTAATCCCTTCCCAGTTCTATAGTTTTTAGACAAGCAAAAATCAATACTGAACACAGTATTCATGATGTTTGTAGCAGTTTTATGCAGGAGCATAACCCTTTTGATTTTTTTTCTATTAATGTTTAACAATCAATTTTCAATTTTGACCATTACTGATGTTTTCAGAGTATCATACAATTGACTTCAAAAACTCTTCCCTGAATATTTTGCAAACCACTTTTACATAGGCCTAACACTATTTTTCTCCATAACTGTTAGAATACATCAGTTTCCCAAACACAGGCATGTAATGTCATGCAGCCAAAGACTAGCTCTGTGTGTGGCTTCTGCCATCATCATGTGGGCACGTCCCTCCTCAGATGATGAGGTATTTATTTTCAAGAGAACTGGAACACACACTGAATGTCCTTTACTATTTTGTCCCCCACTTGGCTAGGAAATACTATTCCAAACCTGCAAAGTCAGCTTTAGATCCATCAGCCTTAAATAATTTTGGATCATCTGTAAACAGTGGCACTTTCTGAATCATCCCCCTCCCTTGAGAAGTGTTACTTAAGAATATAAAGAGTGCACAAATCCTCTGTGCCTCTATCAGCAACCTATCTTTGTTGTGAAAAAAAGTTATTTTATTTCTGCTCGTTGTCTCCTATTTTCATTTGGTCATTAATCCAAGCCATTTTCTCTTATTTGTAAAGAATTTAGTTTCTTAAAGATCTTTTTGGTTAGGCATCCTTTATAAGGCTTTTAGAAAAAAACAGACACAGTATCTTGATCACACAACCTTATCTTGTGCTCATAGAGCTCCTACAAAATTGTGTCTGTTCTCATAGAAACTGTATTCAAACTTCATTAACTTACCTGACGTCAAATTTAAAATTCAGCAATTTCCCTGTTGAATTCTGTCTAGACAAATACAGTCTGACCCTTATAATTAGATTCTGTTGATTTTCTTATTTGTTGCAAAATCTTGTCTATGGACTCTTCAGTTCAAAATAGCTTCTTATATTCATGTCCTGTGAGACTAAACCTGGAAGAATCTCCTGATAGCCTTACTGCTGAAGGCTGATTCTAAAGTTTATTTTTAATTTCCTGCCATGACCTGACATTACTTAAGTGCCCCATTCATACTTGCAACATTGAGCTCCAGGAACTCCTTTCAGGATTTTCAGCAGACTTTGCTGTACCCATTGTACTAATCCTGAAGATGAACAGATAACAAATCAGATTTAATGCACTTACCCAAAACTGCACTCAGGTCAACCTGTCAGGCAGATCTTTCTTCTTTGCCAACCACTCCCAGCATACACCTACTATTGGTACTAAATTTGTTTCAAGAAAAATTAAATTAACACAGATCAGTGGATAACAAGGAAACATTTTTTTATTGGATAGAGAAGCCTACTCAGCCTTAATACGAGACAGAAGTAGATACTAATTTTCAGTATGTCACCAACCTTATTGTCTTTGATCTAACTCTCTGTAAAATACCTTTTTCCTTACTCATGTAGTACTATCACTTTTATAGATATTCAGTGCCAGTGATCCACTAGTTGTATTACAAATTAAAAAAAAAAAAACAAACCAAAAACATACTGTACACATTTCTGCTCTACAGAAGAATATGAAATGCCTATTAATTATATAGCAACTATGTGTATGCATAGAGTTAAAAAGGAGTTTCATGATAGACATACCACTTACTGAACTGAAAGGATATTTAAATCCCAGTTGTCTGAAAAAAGGGAGAATTGAATGTCTACTCTCTGTCTGCAATATCTTATTGAAATGAACAATATTGTGCACTTATGGACGAAAAAAGAAAATTGCTTGGACAGGTAATACCAATTCCAGACATGTCAGTGATTGCTTTGCTTTGCCATTTCTGAAGTGTCAAGTTTTCAAATCAGTATTACTCATCTCTAATTAATATCAATACCCTGAACCCAAATCTTTCTGTAATTGCTTTTTCATGTGTATTTTCCATATGTTCTCACCCTAAGACAGTATGTAGGCTTGAGAGGCCTAAACTATTTATAGTTCGGCAAAGACCTTAAGCTGTGCTTTTCAAGTTTTATTAACAACAAGTTCCAGTTCCATACTGATTTTCCTGCTGTGCATACAAAAATGCCACAAGCATTTTTGGTGGATATTAACAAATGTCAACAGTACAAAACCAATCCTACATTTTGCAGATAATTAGACCATCTGAAATAATTTTGAAAAGGTGGTTTCATTTGTGATCTGTGAGTAATTCACTTTCATGGATACATATTCCTTCTTAGAACTGGCTAGGGTAATTTACACATTACAAGGCTTCTAGATATAGTTGGCCACTTATCCAGTGCTAATAAATTGAAAATGTGTGTGCATGATTTAACAGAAAAAGGAAGATGTGAATGTAATGCAGGTAATTGCTCAACTACAGTTCTGCTTCTGACAGCTAAAGAATACATGAATAGGAGGACACAAGTTACTTTGCATCAACTTTCAAAATGTTGAATTTTCTTCTGACTATTTGAAAACAATTATATGACCATTTTTGAGAAAATGCTTTTTGTCAAGAAATCTGATTTCAGGCAAAGTAATTTTAGAGATTCAAGTGCGAGTCTGCATATGGGGAGGGGATGTGGGACCACATTCTTCCTTCTTCAGAATATGTTTTGGACTTCAGAGGAAAGCAAACCTTCCTGTAAAAAAAAAAAAAGGCAAGATTTTGTTGCAAAATATTTCCCTTTCAACAGAGGACTGATTTGTTTTAAAAATAATTTCTGTAATAGCTCATTTCTGCCAGACTGTTCATGTCACCAGCCACTGGCTAAATTAGTGTCTCATTTCCAATGCCTGACTTTACAAAATCGATCTTCTGGATTTGGTTTCTGGTTACTTGGGATGGGCCTTCACAGATTTGCAAAGATTTTCAGTTTTGAAGGTCTCTCTACCTCAAAGGATAAACCTTTTATCAGGGTCTGATTCCTGCCTCAAGAAGTCTGAGAGCTCTTAACAAAGGTGGAAATTTGTGAGGAAAAAAAGCAACATGGTTGAAGAATACAGGACTGTTGTGTGCCCTGGCATACTGATGATGCAGTAAAGTTTCCCTTTTTTTTCATATGTGTTTTTTCTTTTATCTTAAGACCCCCTCTGTTTGGGGTGGATTTTTTGGGGGGGTTTGGTGTGGGTTTTGGTTGTTGTTGTTGGTTTCGGTTTTGTTTGGTCAGTTGGTTGGTTGGTTTGGGGGTTTTTTACTGTTTGATACTGGATTTCTCCCATCCCAATGAGATTTTAAACAGACATGTATGAAAAATAAAACCCTAAACCTAAAACCCTTAAGCAGGAAAACAGAAAGAAATTGAGGGGACAAATGTCACAACTAAAGAAGCAAAATCTTATAAATTCTGTAACACTGAAATTATCTTGAAATTGTGTCACAGCTCAGAAATTGAATTGTAATTACTGAAAGCCTCAGCAAATACAAGCATTGCAGTTCCTGTTAAAGTGAGCAACATTAGCCACAGTAAAGAGAAATAGGGAAAGTAAAAAAAAGAAAATGCATAGGCATTCTTATATCTACTGGGGGTTTGTGGTTTTTGGTTTGTTTTTTTTTAATTTTTTAAATAAGACATTTCCTTAAATATCAGCCCAAGATTCAGTGTCTGGTCACATTATGGACATCAGGAGAAAAACCCATGTGGCTGGGTCATGTTACAAAGGCATGAAAGAGGTGCAAAGAGTTGGAGACTTAACTCAGTAGCTTATATATTCCAATTGGAGGAAAATACTTATCAGAAGGAACATTTGTTTTGGTTTTGTTTGCCAGCTAAAACTGCTCTCGTTAAGATTTATAGAACTAAAATTACCAGTAGGTCCTTTTTATATTTGAGGCACTGATAGTTGAAACTATCTACAATTACTTGGTAGTGAACTGACAGAGTATTTCAAACACAGCTCAGCCTCTCCTGCCTTCCTTCTTAATTCAGACATTCTGGAAATGGTGTCATTCTTACCACTCCTCCTATTATTTCTGCTCCACATCTCTGGCAGCTTCAGATCTTCCTGCCGCCCATCCAACGTGGTCTTTTAATATCTCTCAACGGCTCACACCAGCCACTGGCTTCAGAATCAGCCCTCAGCAGCCCAGCACTACCTTGGAAAGTGAATGTCATTATTACCATTGATCGCCAATGGAGCAGGGGATCTGTGTCAGCTGAAAAGACGCTTAACTCTTCCGTATTGCCTCAGTTCACAACGGTTTCTTTTCTGTCTCCTGATATTTTATTACAGCAGAATCATTTTAATTGGCACATGCTGGTGGAAACAAAACTGCATCTGTTGAGGGCCAGATTCTAGCACTCCTGCTCAGGTGGCACAAGTCCCTTGTTCTGGAGTCTGCCTATTGAAATCAAGAGATATGCCCAATTGTTAGAGGTTCATAGGAACACATTGTTCTGATAGGTATTCACTTTTATTCCGTAATATGCTTTAAAAATACACACTGTACAAACCATTAAAAAAACTCCTATTAAAGTAAGTTTTGCCATAATAGAGCAGGGAAGCAGCGGGAAGGGAACAAAGGGCTACCCAGCACGACACTTATGCTAGCAAACACCAATTCACACCTGTTAACTACTGTGAATAAAATCTTTGGAATCAGTTCCTCAAAAAAGTCAAAGAAAGAAAGAAAAACTGTTCACCATGAAAGAAAACGGGAACCTCAGGTGTGCTGCTGAAAGCTTACAGAGTCAGATCAGCATTTATAATCAGTCACTTCTGAGACTACCTGAAGGAATGGAAGGAGAGGACTTGGCAGGTATACAAAGTATACACAAGCACAGAAGAATCCATCCTTGTAATTTTGAAATGAAATGGAGGATAACACCACCAGGTCCCAGCAAAGACACAATGTTCTGAACTAAAAGTTCAGCCAGAGCTTTGGTTCTGGAAGATAATTATAAGGCTGCCTGACCTAACTGACCCAGCTTAATAAAATGAGTATGTGTGAACTGAGGAGAAAAGAAAAATATGCAGTAAGCATCAAAACGGGGTTCCTGATCTGTCACTGCTATTCAGATTCTTATGAAAAGAGATGTGTCAGTGTCAAAGGCTTTTCCATTAATAGATGTCAGCCTTCTCGGCTACACTTAACCAAGCAGAGTATAGAAACATAAGTGAAGAAATCCTGATCTCATTTCTATGTCCACAAACCTGGTGATGGTTGCCTGAAAACTGTCACTAAAGACTGAAGGGATTGTATTCAGAACATCTGCTCAAGATGGGCATTTTATGGTTAGTTGTACTTGTCAACCTAAAGTCCAGTTACACATCCTTACCTTTATGAGGATCATGCACTTGGGAAATGTTCCATCAACATGAAAAAGCAGGTCAAATCTGTCCCCTCATTATTAATAATGATATTTCATTATTTGGAATAGAATGTTCTTGCAGAGAGATCTAAGATTACTGAAGAACCTGTGGGTTTATATCTTACATATTTTAAATCAGTTTTACACTAACCCTGGCCCTAAAGTAAGCTTAAGCTAGAAAAATTCATCTGTGGAAGTCTGGCTTGGTGAATCTTCTAGTACTGTGGGGCTGCCTTCCACTGCATACCACTGAGAGTGAATGATATGGCTTGTGTATCCACAACCCAGAACCCAGCAATTCTTGGCTCCCCATGCAGTCCAAATGGACCTGTTCATAGATGACACAGCATAAATCCTGAGGCTGTATCCCATTTTTCTTTATTTACACACACATGTAGTCTTGAACAGGGGATGCTTCAGCAGGCAAGAGCAAGGTACAGTATTTAATGTGCAAATTCAGTTCAGCAGAACTCCAACTAAAGCACGTCAGCCTCAAGGGCTTCTCTCTCAAACAGTGGTTCTAAGTTCTCCACAGAAGGAAACTTGCTGAACTACATTTTTCTGAACTTTAAAGAAAAAGAGTCCTGATTCTAAACTGAACGAAGGAGTAAATGAATGAGCAACTTCACTGAAAGGAAGGAGTGGCCCTGGTCTATTCTAGGAGAGCTATAGAGGATCCCGACAATGAAAGACAAGAAAATGTTCCCATTTTTTTTTTTAACTCTTTTGTTGTAAGAATGTTTTCTATCTCAGTAGCTTTATTCTCAGCAGCAAACCTTAGTCTGGTCTTTGAGGACTCTGTTAAATAACTTCCAGTATGGATGTAAAAAGGAAGCAAACCAGAACAATCAAACCTAAGGTTTACTTTTTACCATATTTCTAAGCTACCTTTTTGATTCTCAGGCCCCTGTCTTCAGCCTTTTCCCAAGTCAATTTAATTCCCATCTTTTTCTCCCTGGATGATTCCCTCACAGCAGGCAGAGAGGCACTACTTCCAGGCAACTCCTGCTGTGCATCAGTTGTTCCACTCCAGTCTTTCTCTTGAGGCTCCTTTGCATGGCTCAGCCTTCCCAGCTACTTTGGACTCAATTTCCACGCTTCTGTGTCATTTAGGGGTTGGCTACAGTGAATCTCATTTGGTTGCAAGCTGACCTGCTGCCTATTCTGAATAATTTTATATTTGGTCCTGGGATTTGATGGGATCCTGTATTTTAAGAGCTCTTCTTTTTTTCCCTGGCAATTAACGAACCTTGTGAAACTGCCTCGTGGTATTACATCACAAGGTGCCTCTGTTTTGCAAAAAAAAAAAAAAAAATCCAAAATAATTAGTATTTAGCTGTTACACATCTCCTCTTTTCCTTATTCTTTGAAACTATGAGCATCTGGGAAATTATGATGTTCCCCTTCTAGTATGGCAGACCTTGATGGACTGACTCATACAGTCTCACAAACTTGGGCCCAGCCTTACGTTAAAATTGGAAAATCATGGCTCTGCAAATAAATAAACCAAAAAAGCTGGGGAAAAACCCTGGTCATTTTAGAACTTCAGTTGTCACTACACACTTCTGTGGATAAGTTTGGGGACTGCAGATCAGGAAAGAAATGAAGTTCAGAGGAGACTGATGAGGTTCATGGCTGGTCTGTCCTTTACTGGATACTCTAAACTAGAAGACTACTCATGCACTAGCTCCAAGTCAGTTACTTTAAGCCAACATAATTTTAATCTCTGCCTCATTCAGCTCCTCATCCTGTCTGGTTATACCCACCTACTTTCCTGTTGTGCAAACTTTTGCTGAGGGAGAAATAAATTTACTATTGCAGGTTCTTGGAAGAAAATCTGGGAGAGCGGTGAGACAATAGAGGAATAGAAGCCACAGCCTGAATTGGGCCAGAAGCATTATTAATCACATATTTGTGACTTGATCCTGCAGCAGAGGAATGTATGCCAGTATTCGTGATGGAAATTGCATGGAGTTCTCCTAGGCTCTACTTGGATGTAATGCCTAAATTTGGTTCCTTAAGACAAGGGCCAATCAGCAGCTCAACACATCCTTGGTGTTTCTGCTAGACAGAACTGCACTGTTGTTTTTGATCTTGAGGCAATCAGGATTTTGTCTTTGAGGTGAAATTTATCAGCATCGCCTGGCTTCTTTCATTTGCCATGCCAAAATTCATCCTAATATTGATGAAGATCTTTTCTGTCTTACTCCAGTCCATTTACATGTCTCTACTTGAATATGTAAGGACAGAATCATAAGATGTTTCCCATGCAGGCTGCTCTTTCTTTGGTCTTCATAACACTTCTTTGGCAGTTGTTAACATTTTTTGTCAGGAAATACAAAAAACTCCAGTTACTAAATTGTATAAAATAAATGAATTGGAACAACTAAGGTGAAGTCATTTAAGAAAGAACATTTAAAAAATGACCTTCAAGAACATTTTCAAAGATATTCCTCTCCTGACTAAATGTTTGAGAAAAATGCCAGTATTTCCTTTCTGTACTGGAAGATTCATAAGGCAAATATAAGCATAGGAAGCTTTCATAGTACACAAAGTAAAGCTAAATATCCTGCCTCATCATTTCTATATTAATGGTATCTTATGATATTAATTTTAAAAATGCTAAGAAAATTAACATTACATATTCATTAGCAGGTTACTCAAATGATTTATAATCTCAGATGTTCCTGTAACTACTGCTGAAAATTTTTCCATTCATTTCATTGGGCACAACAGTATAAAATGACTCAAAGTCCTTCTCTTGTTTACTTATATTTTCACCAGGTTATGTAATCTTTTCAGTCTGCCACCAGATAGTTCTCCTTTGTTTTGAAGAATCCTTAGGATTCTTCTACACAATTTCAGTATGCTTGTCTGAAGGAGGGAAAAAGCATCTATATAATCAGTTCAAATTATGAAAATATCTTACACTTACAACTCTTCCTTTTCACATTTAAAAAATATTGTTTGGGGGAATTTTTATTTTGTAAGGTCTCAAAAAGAAGACCTTCAAGGCTCAAGGACTAAAGACAAGACAGTCTCGCAGTGCAAAGATTTAGGTGAAAATTTTAATCAAGACTGGAAGTGGAGTTGGCAGATTGATTTAAATTAGGCAGGCTTGGCTCTATATTGCAAAGTCTATGCTTGCATATCCATTTTTTTACGCCAGTGCTTCTTTTGGATTCTTAGATAAAAGAGAATAAAGTGGGCATTCTCTACTTGATGCAATTTCACTATACAGTGATTCCCATCAATGTATAATTAAAAGTGGATTTCCTTTTCCCTGTTTGGCTGAGATGGGGGAGGGTCTGCATAAACCTGGTTGATGTGAAGTGAACAAAGAGAACTTTCATGAGTTCTCCTGCAAACAGTCTATCAGTTACAATTCCTAGTGTTCACACTGCTTCACTGTTCAAAAGGAGCTCTAAAAAAAAAAGTCAAGCAGGGGGTCCAAGAAAAATTCAACCCGCATGCCAACTAAGGGAAAGAAAGAGAAGGCAGGAAAAAAACTATAGCTTTTGTTGTAAAAAGAACTAATGAAGCTGCTCTTAGAACTGTCCACGGTGACACAACAAGCCTGTGCACCCACACACATTGTGAGAGTGCCAGTCACCCACGGTAATGAGAAAAGGAAACACTGTGGGCAAAGGAAATATATGAATACATTGCTTTTATGGTTTAACTGTAGGGAATCACAACGCTGGCCCACAATATCTTGTGCCAACTGCTGAAAGTGGTAAAGTAATACATAAGGTTGTCTACTTATATTTTTCTTACAGACAAGATGAACTGGTGGGGGGTAAAATCCCATTATCATTATAAATTGCTAATTAAATAATTATCAATTAGATGGGCAGACAGAACTCATTCCAATGAATTCCTTAGAGGGCTTTCAGTAAAGAAAAACAGTAATTTTGATTATTTTTTTTATCCATACTTCCTGCCTAGGGGCTCTAAATAGAGATGATATATGGTGTATCCCATGTTAGACTTTCACACAGTATATCCCATGTTAGAGCTCAGGGACAAACACTGAACTTTGGAGCATATATAGATCTTTTTTCAGGTTTTCAGATAAATGGCCTTAATTTCATGATATTAATTAGAAACCCAGGGTTATTTCCTAAGGAATAAAAAGAATACTTTACAGACTTTTACATGGCTTTGAGAAATCACTTTTTTCCCAAGTAACTGATAATATTTTCTAATATGCCATTGCATTTTCTTTTTCCTTTTTTGCACAATCCAGAATTTTTTTGAAATAAAATATTAAAATATGTAATATAGATATGTGTGCAGATGATAGGACTGAACACAGTACAGGGAGTATTTTTAATGAATTTTGCTCCATTCATTAGCATTAAGACCAATGAAAAATGAAACCCTATGCATGTATGTTTTAGCTGTGAAGTTTTCAGATCAGACCCCTGGGCAGAAAACTGTTGTCATAGTCCTGAACAACTGAATGGATCCTGTCCCTTCCTGTATCCCTTACTTGTGTAGGTCTGCTTTTCCTGAGAAGAGGGGTCCCGCTGGCTTTAATAAACTTACTCAGCTATAATCAGCCATTACTCATGTGTGCACAGAGTGGTTGCATCCACACCTTTCTTGTCCTAAATCAGTTTTCCAAGACAATTAAAAGCTACAATGATGCGTAAATGCTATTTAAGAAAGCCTCAGTTGTCTGTGATAGGGAATATTTTCTAAGAACAGAAATTCTGCAGACTGAACTGAAGAGTAACTCTAATGTTTTGGGGCAGAGCTTTCACTGCCAGCAAACACCAACAAAAAAGTGAGGAACGGAAATGGTAACATGAGAGATGGATTTTCATTCCAAAGCCAGGAACATTTAAATATGAATGGGTCTTGCTGCCGTCCTCTGTCTTTTGTCAGGAAATATGAAGCTCTGGAAGTCCTTTTGTTGCCTTCTTTGTTAACTGTATGAGCCTGAAAGGAGTTAGAATGGCTTGTTTCATTTTCAAGACCCATCACAATGAGGCTCTCAAAAAATGAATGCTGATAAATACATGAAAATGCTGAAGGGTTCATAAAGGACAGAAAACTTTCTCTTTTATAATCATCTGTCACTCGATGACTTACCAGGGACAATCAGAATGAAAAACAAATACCAAGGTAGATTTTTAAGGTTTAAAAAGGGTAACTGAATTGTAATATAAAATTGAAGTATCATGACAGGAAGACAGATATTTGAGAACAAAATCAAGTGATATAAAGTATGTTTAGCAGTATGCACATATTTTCATCCTATTTTGCTATTTTCGCCTGTTAGTTTCTGGGAGATCATAGAATACAAGGTAAGTTCCTCATGGTGATGTTCTCTAATGTGATTTACTTTGAGGAATACTTCATGGAGAAAGGTGCCTACTACATTTAGTTATTGAGTTTTTGTTCATGGTTCAGGATTGATCCACTTGAGTCTTTCAGCAGGGAGTAATTTTCCAGTGTGGCACAGCATGGCTCCAAATCAATAAGGTTAATAGATGTGGTGGCCACACAGTTAGAGGTGATGTGCCTGGCATTTTCTGTGCCAATGAAGAAAATTTCTGATGACGAGATGTCATTTTTGTGCCGGCAGTAATGTCACCCTGATTACCTAGAGCACATAGCAGTTAGTAAGTTAGCAAGACTGTAAATGGCCCATTAATCTGAATTATCTTTACAGGAACTGTTTCAAAAAATTTTGCTTGCACCCAAATTACTGGTGCCTCTGTGATTCTTGAAATGCCAACAGCATATTTGCTATATAAAAACACCATTGCTGTGTAAAAGTGACTAAATCAGAATGGCTAGCCTGGAAACTCACTCTATATTTTTAAACTCTCAACAACACTTATAAAACCAGCAAAATGACACACTTTAAAAAAGATAAAAAGTTGCAAGTTGTTTTAAAATATAAATACATGAGCAAAGAGGAAAAACATACACTGCAAGATATCACTGTAAAAAAGTAATAATGTGGATGTCAAATCTACTGATGTATTAGTGTGATATGTTGGTCTTCCTGCAATTCTAATTTTCTCTGACTTTTTAAAATATGCAAACTCTTAACAGTGCCTCCCAGATCATTAATGGGTACACATTCCCAGATGGCCTGCATTGTGAACAAAGTGTTGGACTGGACTGGAAAGAGAAATCTGTTTAATATTCCAATATCTAAATGTCAGGAAGGTGTCATTCAGAGTGCCACTGAAAGATGAGCTGAACAGAATACAATTTATGGTGACTTTAGTTAACAAATGGCATTAAGGGAAGAATTTCCATAATTAAATCATTAACTAATATGAAATATTGATTTCCTCTCTGATGTTACTGTATTACCTCTTGTCAGACTTGCAGATACCCAAAGAGCACTCAGTGCAGTCACTACCAGCAACAACAATAATTTGCATTATGATAACACTGTCAAGCACTATCAAGCATAGAAAACAGAGCAAGGTACTGTGTGCATCAAACCATCTCTGCCCCAAAGAGTTCACAGATAAAATTTTGATGAAATATAATAGGATGGTTGCAAAGGACATCTGTGCAAACAGACTGGATAAAATGATGACTTGTATTAGGAGGCTGCTTCCTCACTGGCTTCCTCACACTCTCTCTCTGCTGCGTGGTAACTGATTTGGAGCTTCTCCGAGCCATCTTGACAGGGCTTCTAGATAGCTGGTTATCTGAAGAGCTAAATTTTGTTGCAGACTATGTGAAGAACTTCCATTTTCTAACTGAAAGATTTTGGGGTGATTTTGGCCACTTTTTAAATATTCCCCATGCCCAAGAGAAGTTGAGTATGTACTGTAGAAGAAATACAGCACATTAAATAACAATTTTACTTATTATTATTCCAGTGTGCTCATTAAACATGTTAAATAGTGGAACATATTAAGTTACCTTGAAATTGCAGAAGGACTAGAAGAGGCAAGATTAAAAAAATTACACTGAAAAGATGCTCCTTAATTGAGTTGTAATCAGTTAGTATTGATCATTAGTCCTTTCTTTTATCAGCATGATGAAGATAATGATGATAATGATGACGATGATGCAATGTGCAGCTCTTAGATCATAAAGAGAGGCTGGAAAATTGTTTAAATATTTGACGATAATATTCTCTTGAAGGTGATATAGGTTGCAAAACATTGTATATTACCCTCAAGTTCATGACAAATCAAGAAAAGAAGTTGAATAAGCAAATTTTTATATATATTTTCACAGACCTACTCTTCAAGAATTGGTCCACTCCACACTAAAATGGAAAGGGGCTATATTTTTGAGAAAAGCTTTCAAAAAATGTTATTTTCTACCTCAGCCTTTCAGTAGCAAAGCAGATCTTTTGCCAGTTAAACATTCAAAAATCATGTCTCATTTGAATAAATTAACATATTTTGTGGCAAAAATTAATTCCAAGGAAGGAACAATAAATAGGAAAGCAATTTAAATTGTGTATTTTACAGGGGAGGGGGAAAAAAAAGAAAACCCAACATTGTCATGTGTATGACAGCTCAGCTAATTTGATGGGCTTTGATGTTAATTTAGGGTTTACTTTAATTTCAAAACATATTTTTTCACTTAATAAGGGAAACAAAAGAAACTTTCAACCAGTTTGTTATCTGGGAATGTTTTGGCTTCTCAAATGTGAGAACATGATTGTTTTTATTTCCAGGAGGAGATAATAACACTGAAGCAATAAAAAAGAGTCAAGGCAGCTTGCACAGCACAGGAAGTTCACAGCCAGAGACTTAATTTCCCACACAATGTACTGTGCAATGGGCCCATTAACATAGATGAATAGGCTCTTTAAAGGGTTTTTTTTTCCAGATATGCAGCTGCCGCTGAATGGTGCTATGTTAATAAGGTACTCACTTGCCTATTCTTCAGGTACTCTGGCATTCTCTACCTAGGTAATCTCCATATAGGAAAAGCTGTTAGGGGTTGTATCTCCTACCACACCTTCAATTATTTTAACACCTGCACTGATAATCCAGGCAAGGTAAACTGGGAGGGGGCTGAGGGTCTACGTCCATCCTCCTTCCCCCGCAAAGTTACATCTCGTGGGGAGGAGCTGAAGGAGAGGGGGGAAGGAAAAAAGTAAAGTCACTTTTATTACACATCAGTGGGAACATTCTGAAAAAGCTTTCATGCCTAGGAAATTGTTATTTCTTCAAACAACTGACAGCCTGCAGAGGAAACTCTAATGGAAATCCAGCTCATGCATTGTTATGCATGGCCCTCATGTAGATACATGGGGGTGGATTAAGTTAGCTTCCAAAGGGTCTATTGTGTGCAGCATTAATTTGCAGTGCTCTTGATATTTGAGTTTGAAGGTTTTACAACCTTTGTGTTTACTTAGATGCACTGTATCCTAGATTTGTTTATTTCCTTCCACAATCTCTTATTACCCAGTAAATGTTACATTTATCTTTATTAACTTTCAATACATTGCTGTAAGTCACAGACAAGGAAATAATTACAACCATCTTCAAATGTACGAGATTAAGAAGGTTTTGGTTCCCCCCCCCCCCCCGGTCAGTTCTGACTTTTCCATCTGTTAAAATAG
>JAOXXN010000137.1:12875427-12895194 GCA_026770055.1 Myrmophylax atrothorax
CCCGCCACTGTAGACATGAAGTTCTGAGGGTTTAATATGTTAAGTATATTAACAGTTGACATCTAAGCACTCTTACAGAGTTTATTTCCATGCATAGAGTGTCTAATTTGGAAGTAAAATAAAAAAAGAAAAATGAAAAAGATGAGAAAGATATTTTTTTTCTGAACAAAAGGAAATAGGATTTGATTTTAGGATCGAATAGATAATTATATAAAGGAATGTCTGTATTCTGTGTCAATTACTTCCTCTACTTTGAACTCATGTTCTCTACTTCACAATTGAAACTGTTCTTTCCCTCTGACTGAAGTTGCCAAAATATAGTCCTCATCAACATTGATTCAACACATCATCATCTAAGCCGAGGTGATAAAGCTGGTATATATATTGTCAGGGGACTGATTACAGATGATGGCAATGACCATCACAAAAGGTATAATTCTCTGCCACAGTGTATATCAGTATTTTTCTTAATTATTTCTGACATTTTACCTATTACTCCAAGGACTTTCTCAGAGGGCGGAAATAAAGGGAAAAAATGGGTTTTGTGCCACAGATGAAGAAATACATCTTCTGTAAGTAATTCCCAGAAGAAATCTTGGAAATCTCATGGGGTCAGGAAAGAGGCAAGAAAGTAGCATTTGTCACCCTTGCTGAATTGGTCATCTAAACTTACAGTAGCACTAAAGCTGAGTGACTTATCTGCCACCCCTTATGGAAGAAAAAAAGTGAGGATAAAGAAGTATAAGGAGAAAAAAAGCACAGTTTGAAAGTATTATCTAGAAAGCTGTCTAAAGATTTTGATCTTTCAGCTACTTGTCTTCCCTATTTCCCTATAGTAAATGTGGACACCAATTCTGTTATTAGAAATTACACATAGCAATAATGCAGAATGGTACGGCTGAGGTTATGTCAAGAGTAAAAGTTCACCAAGTTTTGAGAGGCTGGGAGAAAAATGTCCAAGTGAAGAGCTGTACAGATGCAATACAAATGGGCAATGATCACCATCTACAGGGAATATTGAGGTAGAATGAGTGACAGGCAACCCACAAAATCCAAAGACGCACATGAAAAGGCTTGCTACAAGTCATTGCTTTTGACATGAGTTTGATGTGGGATGGACAACTGGGTTACAAAAATCAACTCGTCATATAGCTCTAGAAAAATTTCAAGCACAGTTGGCTGCTCAACCTAATGACACCATTATTAAACTCAAGATAAGTAAAACAGGCTATAACAGAGCTTCCTCTTCTTATCTTAAAAACATACAAAGACTGCAGCCATCTCAGAGCAATACACTAAGAACTCATCACTTGGTTTACAGGCTTGGAG
This sequence comes from Myrmophylax atrothorax, assembly GCA_026770055.1. Taxonomy (NCBI): domain Eukaryota; kingdom Metazoa; phylum Chordata; class Aves; order Passeriformes; family Thamnophilidae; genus Myrmophylax; species Myrmophylax atrothorax. Next base: position 12,876,757 of record JAOXXN010000137.1, read on the forward strand.
CCAGTTTCTGTACAAATACCCTACCCTCATCCTCTGAAACCTCCAGCATGTTGGTGACCCACGAGCATGGTTAGCAAAACATGAGTTTGACATAGATATTGGACATATTTTATCTTGCATTACACAAATACAAACAAAACTAACAGCACTCCACAGAAGATCCTACATATAGAAAGGGATTGTTAGATATAACAGGGTTTTTGACATGGGCTACTTAGCACATGCCACAAGCATGTGAATTATCAAGTATTTAACAGAATAAAACATCTATCTTTGAGGTATTCACTAGTCATGTGGTTTGTCCTTAATTTACGCTCAATCAGAAATGAAAATGCCTTTTTTCCTCTATTTCTAGTGTTGGCTGCATGGTGGCCTGTCTTTAATAAGGCATTGACTGCCTACCTCTGAGAGATAGAAGAGGAAGGGTGAGTGATTTTCATGCTCTGGCACTCATTGTAGGCTGTTTAATTTGTCAGGACTACTAGGCCATGGTTTTGTGCTTTGACAGGTTTTTGTTATTCCTGCTAATCCCATTTCTGTTGTGTAATGTGCGTGGCAGCATCTGGTGACAACAGAATAGAACACCTAATTGTGAATGAATACAGAGAGCCCTGTTCTGCCACATTTCCTGTTGCACTATTTTTGCATTTTTATGGCTGAGGGTGGGCTTCCAGAAGCTGCAAAGCAGACAGCCCATCGTTGTAATCAAATTTGCCATTTGCATGTGTGTGTTCTCAGCAGTCTTCGTATTTCTACGACCCTCAGGATTCCTTGAGTTTGGCTTTCTGGCTCCCTCTTCTGAATGGAGATGATGATCTTATATATTTATTAAACAACTTCTCTTTACTTAACTATTAAGTCACAATGCAAAACTGATGGGTTTAAGTACATTTGGGTGTCACTAAATGGAGCAGTATGCGAGGAGATCCAACGCACTACCAGAACAGTTGTCGCTGCTTCCATCCATTGCATGGCTTAATTCACTTGCTAGACACAAAAACCAGCAGCTGCCTGGAGATTTCCTCTCCATCTGAGCATTTTTTTTGCTGCTCCACTCCATAATGATTTGTCAGTGACTCAGTGACTTCAGATCCTATTCTACTTTGCTAGGCATAGTGAGCAAGCCTGGGAGCTACAGGCTACGCTCAGCATTGCTCAGATAGACAAGATTAGCACCTTGTATGAAAATGGGACACTGACCATAAATTCTTCCAAATTCAGGACTAGGATTTCTATTTTTAAACAGTTGTCTTAGGGGTTTTGGTGGAAGGAGTTCAGCTTAATGTCTTTAAAAGTTCCTGAAAGTAGATTAATGATTTAATCAAAAGTTTATACAAATACTCTCCTGGTAGGGTTCTAATCAGATGACTCCATCACCATTCCAGGGATTGATGTGAGACTGACTGGCCAGTAGTTCCCTGGGTCCTCTTTTTTTGCCCTTTTTGAAGACAACAGTGACATTTGATTTCATCCAGTCCTCAAGCACCTCTCCACGACCTTTCAAAGATGATCGTGAGTGGCCTTGCTATGTTGTCCCCCAGCTCTCTCAGCACTCACGGGTGCATTCTATCAGGGCCCATAGACTTGTGGATGTCAAGTCTGCCTAGATATTCTCTTAACTCAATCCTCCTTGACCAGAGGACTTCACACATTTTCAACTTAGATTCATCTCAGGCAAAAGGATTAGTATTGCATAACAACACTGACAAAATTCACTGTTCACGTCAATCTTGCAAAAACTTTCAAAAGGTTAATTAAAACAAAGCTCTAAACCCCGAGAGATATGAAGTACATGAATGACAACATCAAAAAGAAAAGCTTTAATGAAAGCATTCAAAATTTTAAATTAAAAGGCAAGCTTCAATTTTCTCCTGGTAACACTTGGTACAATTTTTCTTCCAGGAAACAACACAGCTCTTCCGTATTTACCACAACAATATGGAATCAAAACACAAAACCACTTGTATGCAGCAATGAAGAAAAGATCTAAAGTTTGCATAAAATTTAACAGATTATTTATTCGCTTTTCTAACTCCTTGGTATTATAAGATGTTGAATTCACTAAGTTTTAACAAGGTGGTCAAATAATACAGTAAATATGAAAGCACTTTCAGGACTGAAGCATGAGGCAGCATACAATTCACACATGAAACCAAGATCTTGTCTTGTGCTTCCTCTTATCAGCTACAGTTCAATTCTAAACTGAGTTCTAAGAAACATAAGATGGTGTGAAAGCAAAAATATTTATGTATGCTATGCATACAAAATAGACAACCAAAGGAGAAATGTTCCTCCTTATCAAAGACTTGTATTAGATGTATCCTTCTTCTAACCGTCTGTGGATGAGTTCCCCAGAAAAGATGCCTTTCATCAACTATGGGAGCTGTTATTCGTTATCATCATCTGTTTATAATCAATGAGAACAGTTGGATGCTCAGCAGTCTTGAAAATTGAACCAATTATTTAGGTCAGTAGTTTTTAACCTTTTTCTATTTCTGGATTCTTAAGCATTTTCCAGTGGATGTGAGGCACTGTTAGAAATTTTGCTCATATAGATAGCTGTCAATTTCTTTGGCACTTACAAAAACTGTCAAGAATTTATCCCTTCACTTTCATCTCCTTATGAAAATATCCTGACTCCAAGCTGAAAAAAACCCAAACTACATTAGTCAAATGTATACATTTTTGGCTAAATTAAAAAAAAAAAAAAGGAGAAAAAAAAAAAGTGGCTACCTGAATTCAAGTGTTTTTAAGTGCCTTGATAAACTATGCAAACAAAACTTTCTCAGTCTCAAGCTATGTTATTTTGACTACAACCCAGGAAAAGTGCAGTTCTGCAGACATTATTCTTAGCCCTATAGAATCCTTTCTGTCCCTGGCTGCCCTGCACTGGCCTCCATCACATCAGCACGTTTCTTTCCTGATCAGTGAGCTGTGCTGTGAGACCAAGAGTAATCAGGTAGGGACAGGCATCTTTAACTAGGAACTGCTACCAAAAATACTTGTGACACTCTACCCCAATAGCATTTTTTATACTATAATGCTCAGGAAAAATGAGAACATAATATTGAACAGAGAGGGAGGGAGAAGAGCAGAGACGAGCAAGGGATGATCCTAATTTAGTCATAACATCACAAATTAAAACATCCAGTTCCATCCAGTATTTAACTTTACAATCCCAAGCATACATTATAACCAAGCAGGATGGCTTGGGGCTGCCTTGGGAAGGAGCTGTGACTGAGGTCTAACCACAGGTAGCTTCTGGAGTCCCACCTGAAGGTACCTTTCACTGTGTCTGGTGACTGGTAGCAGCAGAAACTGCTTCTGGCATTTATGCCACTTGTGAAAATGGTTCTGCTCAAACATATTGCTGGGTCACTACAGCAAATCCAACCAAATCCAAGGATCACACACTGAGCAGGGATTTGTTTGTAAGATCTCAAAATATTTCTAATGTAATTTTGTTTTATATTGTAATTATTATAGTTACTGGAATACAGAGCAATTACATATATTTGATCATATCTTCATTGGGTTATGGTACTGCAGATATGTTTGTACAACCAGTGTGGAGAACGTTAAACAGAGCAGGCTCTTGGGGTTCCAAAGCAGCTCAACCCCTGGCTTAGGCAATGAGGCAGCATACTTAGGTCAGCCCCATGGAGGCTTTGGTAACGCCTAACACAAACCTCCTGGAAAATGCTCCGAATCAACAACTGACAAAATACTTAAAAAAAAAAACCTGCTGAAATGACACTTAAAATAAAGAAATGGTTGGGAGGAGGCAAGACTCTTCCTGGCTTTAATGAAAAAAACCTTTAGGCCTGACTACTGTATTTAAATTAAATCTATTTGCTTTTTGCACAGTTCGAATAGATGCTTTTTAATTATTGCTAATTGTTTAAGATATTGTTGTATCCCCCTGAAGATTTAAACTGAATAAATTTAATTCCTTTAAAATATCCTTCAGCTACAGACAATACTGTAAGAAGCCCCATAGGTATGGCAGTAAAAATAACCATAAAGGCATAAGCATTTAAATGAGGAGACCATGGAATACTTCCCACTAGACTGGGGACAAAAAAAAAAAAAGAATAAAGAGACAGAAAAGAAAAGAAAGAAAGAGGGGTGGGGGTGGTGGTGGGGGGAGCTATGTGTTTTGGAGACACAAGAACCAAACCATGAAACACACAGTTGAAACATTTAGGATGACTATGAAAAAGGTCTATGTTCACTTGTTAAGGAATGCGCTAAGGCAGACTAAAGCATATGAATGGCCCTTTCACAGGTCACAGATTCTATTCAGTTCTTGGACATTGTTATTATCCAACAGAAATAGATGGGCCTAATTAATATTCTGCACATACCTGAGGGAACATTCTTAAGGAAATCATCCTCTGGTGGTTTAGGTTTGTTGTGTTTTGGGGTTTTTGTTTTTTGTTGGGTTTTCTTGGTTGCTATATGGTTTTTGGTTTTGTTTTTAACAAACGGAAAATGTTACAAGTAGCATCTGGTTAAAAAAAACTATGAGCACAATTTTGGTGTTAAAAATTTAATCAAGAGTCTACTTCTGAATATATTTGTTTATGCAAAGACTTGATTTTTTTTTTATTTTAGTAAACAACTTTGCCATGTAGATTAAAGCTGAACCGCACAGTCATTTTGCAAGCAATTATATTCTTGGCACTTTTTTGAACATAATGTAACGATTACCACAGCAAATGCATTTTATCAGAGCACTCCAAGCATGCAGCAGGTTAACATCAGTGTTCAGCAACTTCAGATAATATTTCTAAGATGCTAATGTTTAGCCAGTTTCAAATGAGCAAACAGCTTCTGATATGAACTGACTTCTGTTTTTTTAAGATAATGCCTTTATATAGGCCCCAATCTTATGTGTAACGGGACTACTATCCCCCTCAGAAAATCCTGTTAAACTTGATGGGACTGTGTGGAAGCAAATCCAAATCAGGGCCAGCTTCGCAGCAAGAAAGATAGACTGATTAGAAAGTTAACTTTCCAAGGAACATAACGTGCTGCACAGCTGGGTGAGGATCTTGGCACTCCCTCTGACTGATGTGGGGCGAGCTGCCCCTTTGTACAGCTTGTCCATTTGCCTTTGCAAGCATCAGCTATTCACTGAGTGTCTTTTCCTGATACCAACCACTGCCCTAAATGATTTTGTTATTGCACTAATCTACACTGAATTTTAAAGATATGTGGTTTGGTTTCACTTATTTGACTCCAGCTGAACAATCCCAAAATGCACAATCTTATTTTTTGAGTCTTGGTTCCCTTCACTGCTGACCCTTGTGGGAGTTTTGCTGTTGATTTCACAGAGAATAGAAGGGCCAAAAAATGTATAATCTTCCAAAGTCATCCAAGCTGTATCACTGCATTTTGAACTCAGGACACTGCTTCAATACAGTGACTTGTTCTTCTCATCTTAAATGTCTGAATGGCACACAAATATAGATAAAAGTAGATGACTAATTATCACATCTATTCTCAAGGCATGCATGGAGGGAGGCAATAAAGAGGAGGGGAAGTTTGTGGGTTACTCCCACACATAAATCCTCTATGTGTCAGTGGGTGAATAGACACTACTCTAGCCTATTGTGCAAAGCTGTTTTATAACAACAATAAGCTGAAACAGAGAAGAAACTATATTAGAAAGGCAAATATCAAAATACATCACTACTAAAATGCCTTCAGGTAATCCATAATTCAGTTCTGTAGTAAACCCAGAAACAGGAGTCAAGTGTTCTGTACTTAAACCTTAGTATGGCATACGTGGAAAAAAAATCCCATTGAAATAAATAGACCTATTCATTTCAGAGACAGTGAAAAAGAGACGAACTTTCTTTGTCTTGCCACTTTAGAGCCCCTTGATAGCATTTTCCTTTTTTATTGTCTTTTAGATATAGATGCCCCTCTGCTTAAGTATCACCAAAGCTACTAGTAACAAATACCTAAATATATAACAGATGCATAAGTGCATCTTGGGATAAATACATTATGGACAATTAACTGTCATCATACCCCTCAATTACATTTTCACCCGCTCCTGTAGTGTACACCTGTGGCTTGTTAGCAATGCAATAAGTGTTGTAAAGCAACTCTAAGGTTCAAAGGTAGCACCACAAAAATCTGTTTTCCTCTCTTTTCTTGAATGTGAATTACATAAATGTGAAAACAGAGAAACAAACTCAAGAAAAAAGAACACTACCTTTTCTTTTATTGGCTGACACTGTTGACCAAGTGAACATTTTTCACTTTCCTCTTACATCACACAGGAAAGACCATCTGCATGAAATATTTGGCCTGATTCTGAATTAATTAATGTAGAAATCAACCCAGAGAAGCAGCAATCAAAACTCACTTTAGCACAGTTTGTAACATTATTTTAAATGTCACATTTCTCATCTGTAAGGTGATAATATAAAGACCACAAAAATTATTTTAGAAAATTTTGCAATGCCCATAATTTTTAGCAAAAAGTAAAAGAGCTTGTTAGAAGCACAACTAAAATTGATACACATCTAGGTTACAGAATAATTAAGTCTGCAACTTTGCGAATTGGATATTTTTATAAGTTAAAATAGCTATTGGATATCCTTACCATAACCACACTTAAATCCATAATATTTCCTGCAAGGATTATTTGTTATTAAATATGTCAGTGGCATAGTTTAGTAAGCTCTGTATATGACATTGATGGAGTGCCTGTAAAGAAAAATGTTAAATAAAAATATACTGTACAAATGGTCTTATAATTGTAGCTAGAGGCAAATTCAGCACTGGATTTGTAACTCAGTTACTATCCCAATAGCATTAATACATTTGTGTGGCTGAAATGTTTGTTTTTATGCATTAGTCTTATATGGTCAACATCAGGATTTTTTTATTTCTATCCTGCAATTTTCCAACCTTATTTACTATCTCCCTCTGCTAATACCTCTGGACTACTGCTCTACTTGTTCAGGGAGGGAGCACAGTAAACCAGAGGTCTTCCTGTCCTTCAGTACAAATGATGGGTGACGTTCACTGCTCCACTGACATTGCTTGGCCTAAAGAATCACTCCAAAATCTCACATGCTGGAGTCCAGATGACCCACTTCACAATCAGGCTGGCTGAAGCAGCCTGGCTGGCACAGGTTGGGACACCTGTCCCTGTGTTGCAGACTCTACCTCACACCCACTGCTGCATCCCTCCTAGATGATGCATCCAGCAAGTCCCAGCCACGGCCCACTGAGCAAAGCTGCTCCCATAAAATTGCCTCATCAATGAGGAAAAGGAAATATCATAATTCTTTTTGGTTCAAGACTTTCTGCATAGACGGGACATAACTGGTCATACCCCTGATGCTGATCCAATACAAACCAGGCTGTTAGGAATTGCCAGCTACATTGTTATTGTTTTTTGTCTGACCTCGGTACTGAAAGGGTGAATCAGCAGACTAAAGCTAATCTTACCCAAGTTGACTCAGGGACAGTGAGACGTTCATGTACTCACCAACAATTTCAGCAGAGGTTCTCAATATGTTTATTCCTTTTTCCTTTTTGCAAAAGAAAGCCTTTTTTCAAGTCTTCACATAGCTTTTCACAGATCATTCATATATGTAGAAGTCAATAACTTTATCTGTATAATAAACAGTAGTGCCAGCTGACACTTCTATAGCTTTTGACAGCTTCCTTTGATTGTGTTGTTTTTAATGTGCCTGTCTTTTTAAAGCTCTGTGAAAGTGAGTTGAAGGATACGACACCATGGTATTCACAGATAACATTCAAGAACTGCATTTTGTTGTACGTCCCAAGTGACTTATCTGAGAGACACTGAGAGGCTGGAAGTTGCCCTGCAGAATTAATTAAGAATATTACAGGTGTTTATTCATAGGCAAGAGTCAAATATGCCTGGCTTGACCAACAGTGACTCAGGGATTGTCAGATAACAACATTTCAATGTATTCATGCAGCCCTATGAAGAACTGTGTTAGCTGACTAAATGGTAACAGTGACTGGCCAGTCAGCGTAAGCTGTGATGAGTTTTATCATCTTACTTTACTAAATCCGTGGTCTCAAATGAGTTTAATCACAGTCGGATGACATAAAGCCAAATACAAATTGCCTTGCTAGCAATGACTGTCAGCTAACTTCCCTTTTTGCAACCACATTCATCATAAAGTGAATCCTAGAAGGAGCAAGAGAAGAGACCTAAACAAAAACATTCAGAGACCGTTAGGGACGTAGCAGAAGCAGGAAAGGAAGTAATTGTTAAATTGAGAAAAACCTTTCTGGTACACACTGTATGCAAATCTTCTGATGTTTGGATGCTTTGTGGCATTTCTGAAAAACTTAGAGAGGACTAAACAGTAGAAAAACATGTTATGAAGAATAATCTTGCATGATCCAGGAACTGGACTGAATGATCTAATTGGATTTGTTTCTAGCATTTTTTTTCCTTGGAAGCATTACTACTTTTGCTAAAAAGCTGGCACCATTAAAAACAATTAAAAAACTCTCTGTCTTTCCTGTCTCAGGTCTATTATTATTATTATTATTATTATTATTATTATTATTATTAACAACAATAACAAAAAGCATCTTCAGGATTTTAGTGTCTTTAATGATGACAGGAAACACCCTAATGTTTGTGATACAAGCATTTTTATTGACTAGCTAGGGCAAAATTAGTACTAGTAGCATTTACATTGTTCTATAAATGGCCTGAGCAAAATCTCATAACAAGTTCACAGTGTAGTCGGAACTCATCTGTTCTTTGCACTTCCTACTTTGCAGATGAGACAGTCTCAAAAGACAGGGTAGGCTGAAGACTGGTTGGACAACTCTATAAGTGAAGTCTCAAGACTCTTGTCATTCTAGCTGTCTAAATTACTTAAACAGGACTCAGAGGGATTTAAGGGGGAGAAACGACATGACAAACAATTATATTCTAACACACTATTTATAACAATGCCCTTTCAGATTATTGTTCCGCTCAGACTGACACATTACTGTAATCCCAGGGATGAATCGAGGGACTTAGAGTTAGATCGTGCACAGCTTGTAGGCATAAAAAAATACGAATAAAGAACTGACATTCAGGAAATACAGAGCGACTCAAGGATAAATTCTGCTGGGATGAGCTTAATTTATCAATGTCAATAACAACGGTGAACACATCGCAAGAATACATGCATATTAATTGAAAATAACTCAGATTAAATCACTGCAGTTTGACATTTTGAGATAGGCACTTTATCTTTTCAAGAAAGAGAGCACTATAAAATCTTTAATCTGAAAACACATCTTAATTGCGTGTTATCACCTCCTAATTGCTTCTATATTATATTAAACATTTTGCTAATTACTAGCCTGATCATGGTGTAAATAGCTTGAGGCTAGAGCTCATAACCAGCTGAAGACAACTGGGCACAATGAGGGCCACCGAAGTTTATCACTTCGGTGTATTATCTCGGACTTCCATCATTATCAGTGTCTATCACTCTTTATCTCTGCTTCCCTTGTGAGATAAAGAAGAGAAACAATAATGTAGATCAGAGGTTGGGTTGCATTTCAGTTAATCCATCTATTTCTAGCTCTAGATTTCTAATATTCCCTGGGGACAAAAGTTGTCTGCCTACTGCTGTCACTAATCTACTGCTTGAAGACTGAGGCCAAAATGCTATTTGCTCTACCACAAGGCTGGGTAATGGAGGCCCTCCCAGACAGCTGGAAGTGCATGCTGCATCCAAAACCAAAGGACATGGATGAAATACGTTGCTGTGAGCGATCTACCCACTCAGTTTCAGACCTCGAGTAATACACAGATGATACATAGGGAGAATCTGAAGCAGCAGCTTGTGAATTCATCAGGAAAGAAAATTATTTATGTACAGGCAATAAAAATGCTCATAAAAAAACTGTCAGATGACCCAGAAATGCAGACTGCCACTTGGGCAGCAACTAATAGTTTTGATACAGCAATTGTTTAAACAACCACTGTTATCTGAAATGAGATGACCAAAACATAATTGGTACAGGTTTTTTGAAAGAAATCCAATTTTATCCAACATCACATTCAGGAATTAAGTGACTTTTGGTTCCAAACTGTAATGTAAAACACAGCTTTGTAAAAAATTACTTGCATTTCCCAAAGAAACCAACCTTAAGTAGGAATAAATCAGCACACAGGTAAATAGCGTTTCTTACCATCTCTTTGGCAGAACATGAGTTTAACCAGTGCTAAGAGGATGTGTTGATGTGTAGTCTAGGAATTTTGCTCTCTGTGTTTAACATTAGATTTTGACTACAGGTACTTTGTCAGGGCTTGCTGTAAGATGCCAGAGGCCCAAGTTCATCTCTGTTAATGAAAGCTTACTTTTTTTGTCTGTCTTTGAACTGGGGCAACAACAAAGAATTTACATCTGGAGCTGCACTTGCTAGATAGAAAAACATCACAACTTCTACTGAGTAGAAAATTTACAAGTCAGGAAGGAAGAAACAGACTGCAAATGAGACAATATGAAATATAAATAAATTTAGGCCTGAGTAATGAGATGCAAAAGCAGAGCATTCTCACTGTCAAATAATTTTTGTATTGGAAGACCGTGTTTAGTGAAATTGTACATAATTAACTAATCAGAAAGTAATGCTCAAATCTGAAGAAACGTCCTACCTTCTCTACAGAGGTGGATGCTTCATTGATGAGATAAGTGACACTTTCTCCAGTGAGACAAGAGGTAGTGTCCCTGCCTGGCCCTTTGCCTTCCAGATTCCCTCTCACACCTCCTGGACACAGCTGTAGACTGGGGGTTTTTTTCTACTCCAAAGTCTACCTCTCTCTCTCTTTACCTGAATTTCCATTTTTCAAGAGCAACATAAAACCAGCCGGAGAAGTAGGCAGTGTCCCTGTCCATGACAGAGAGGTTTGAACAAGATGATCTTTAGGATATTTTCTAACCCAAACTATTTTATGATTCTATAAAATAAGAAGTGCTAACACCATCCCTTTACACTACCTATGTACCACTCAACTTGCTGCCCACCTCCCCCAGGGTCTGTCTCTCTCCCCCCCTGTGCCTGCTGCATCGCCTTGGCCATCCCATCTCTGTACTCCTCTTCTGTGGCAGCAGGATTGATGGCTTTAGTGACATGAGCTTCAGTCTGACACTGACAGGAATCCAGAGCTCTGAAAGACTTTGTGTCAAAGCTTAAGAAACTGGGTTTCTTGTTAAAAAAAGGTGGAATCAAATACATCACAGCTATCCTGAAGGAATCAATGATGCACATCTGTTTTATTGCCTGGTACAGGTAAGATATTTTTAGGGAATATATTCTGTCTTTTAATAAGGCCAGTGCAGAAGGCCCTGGATTTATCTCAGCTGCCAGAATCCTCTCACTCTTTCAGGTTCCTATTATCTTTGTTTCCTTCTTTCTTTGTTTCTAGGCTGTCTGTTTAAAAGTGTCTAGCTTCTTTCATCAGCTCCTAAGCAGTTTTTATAGGTGCCTGTGTTCTTCCCAAGTTCTTAATTTGTCATCTCCACTGCCTCTTATGGCTATGGGAAAGCCATGCTGTATTCTTGTTCTGTTTTGTATGGGAAGTGAGGAGAGGGAGACATCTCCCAGTAGAATAAATATTCTGTCATGACAGGTTGGTGCAAAGCTGGGCCCCCTATGTGGTGGTCGGCAATTTCAAGAATACTTTGTATATACACACAAAGGTGCACACAGCTTAAAGGAAAGGCTGTATCATGCAACACACAACTCTTCCAAGGGCTCATTTCTACAATTGTATTTTAAGCCCATGCTACAGATGAGTTTTATGATATTTGCTTGTTTGTGTTTTCTCCTCTGTGTTAACATATATTATCTCCACAGCCACTAATTCTTGATATAAATAATGCTAAGCAGTAAAGTATGGTCCATTAACTTGATTTTTAAAAGTATCTAAAATTTACGCAGTGATTTAAATAATAATATAAATTATTTTAAGTATGTGCAGCAGCAGAGGGTACAGCCTCCTAAACAGAATGAATTTCTCCTTGGAGAGCACTGATTAGTTCATTTTTCCTAATGAATCTTTCGTTATAGTCAGAAGTTCCTTTTTTTCTCCCTCACTGTCTCACTTATGAAGCATGCATATGTATATATGTATGTTCCATTTATATATTTGATAGCTAGATTAAGTAATATCGTACTTCACCTCCAGAAAGGGCACAGCACTCCTCAAGGAGGCAGCTGCATGTCTTTGGTGGGGGAAACTGAGGCCAAGGCACTCCACCCACAGGTCCTTGGCCTGCTCAGTCTATGGGCCAGCCACTTCCAAGTATGTAATTCATGGTTAAAATGCCCTCTGCAGAAAAGTGGATGGATACTGCTGGTTCTCTCAGTGAAACTGACTGTTGAGGCCAATTAGAAAGTGTCACCTGTTAAGACTGATGTACCTAGCTAGCATTGCTCCCGTCCAGTCAAAAAAGTGCAGCAGATGGTTTTGCATTGCCTTCTCCAGTGTCTGGCGATGCCCCCCTGCTTCAGCTCACCCCTCACTCTGCATGTTCACACTGTTCTTCCCCAGGGCAGAGTGAAGGAGAGAGAAGTCTCTCCATTCCCACATAAGTGCTTTACGTGCTCCTGGAAGACAGGCTGCCATCTGGCCTAATGAGCTTTGGAACAAACTGCCTTTAAGACAACTTTCCTTTACCTGCAGTGATGCTCCTTTGGTGGTTGTTTACCAGCACCCAGGTCATTTAGGCTGTAGTTTAAGATGCATCACAGTTGTGGGGTTTTTTTCCCCTAGAAATACCAATGTAGGTAGTGCTTTCCAATAAGTGGACATTAATTCATGCTGAATTACAGTGAGATTCCCAAGAAACTACACATGAATACTGAAAGAAATCATTATGATTAATGATATAATTTATATGTGCATGTTGATGAAAGAATCATAATCTAGAGTAAATTAGTAGAGATTTATGTACTAATAATTTTGTTGTGCTCTAAGGTCCAGATGAAAACCAGCTAAGTGATGTTGTATTGACAGCCAGTTCATATTAGCATATCTTAAAGGTATAGTATAACAGTATCAAATAAACAGTTTCTAATGCATATTACCTCCATTTCACCTTTTTTCCCCCTCCCATAATCTATATTTATGGCATTGATAGGAATAAGATTTCATCCCTTTCTCCTTCACATATATGCCCAAAGGCCAATGTAGACGAGATGACTGAAAATATTTAAACATAAAATAACTGACTTTTAGTAGAAAAAAGTAAATGAACTGACCTGGTCCATCCATGTACTTCTGAGTGTGTGAAGGCCATGTGGCTGCATGCAGGGAAGAGGAATTTCATGCCTTCCAGGACAGCTGGTTCAGCTCTCTCCAATCCCAAGGTGCCCCAGGTCAGTGCCCAGGACAGTAGCACCCTCCACCCACTCCGGCCACCAACGGCACTGCAGACGGCAGCACCTCACCAACCCTCACAAATGCACAGCACATTCATCATCTTAAAGGCAGACTTTATTGCTTATTGCAATCAAGTGGCACTTGGGGAGAGCCAAGGCCGTGAAGCAAATTCATGTTCAGTTTTCCACACAGGAAAACACCAGCAGAAGCACCTCTCTTTTTGGAAATTTTATTCAAGTGCTTATTGCACAAGCTGGAGCACATTGAAGCTGAGGGTGGTATGGGTCTTTTCAAAACTCTGTGTGGCAGAGGCCACGCACCAGTGTCACACAGTCACCTTGTGGGGTTTGAAACGCCAACTGATGGTAAACACATAAAGTGCATTACTTAATATTCTAAAGAGATGTTTGTGAATTGTTTTACATTAATCACTAAAGCAAATGTTTATAAAATGCAACTCTGTATAATAACTAAGCGATCCTACCTCTGAAATTCTTTTGGAAAACAGAAAGCGGAATGTGAGTGATATTAACTATTCCAATTTATTTTTAAAAACAAGGATAAATTGCTGACCTAGGAAAGTCTGCAATATTTTTATCCTGCGGTGCTGTTAGTACTTCATCGTACTTTTCAAGTATTTTATTAAAAGAATTGATGTAATCTAGTCAAAATAGCCTTATGTTTTTGTAATAAGCTACTTTATCAATCTATAGCAACTCAGATAGAACTCCTTCCCAAGGAGTTTAAAGCATAAACTGCTTGCAGTTTCCAAGAAGAAAACATCCCCTGAGCTATGTGTCTGAGACTGTAGGGATGTGATCCAACAGCAGTACTACTACTGTACATTAGTAATTTAAACAAGAATGTTTCCTCCTGTATTTTCCCTTTTAATTTAGGTATCGAAACTTTTTGCTGCTGGGGACATACTTTTTTGTAGCACAAAACTCAATACCAGGAGCAATGTTTAAATTTTATACAAGCTCAGATATATTTGTTCATAACAAAGCCTGCCAGAGGAATTAACTCTCTTCTACAGGGAACCTGAAGTCAATTTACAAAGGAGAAACTACTAACAACATTTCCAATGAAAACCAGACTGAGTCTATGCATTTTACCTAGCTATTTTGCATGGAACCTGTAGCCACCACTAGACACTATGCAGAATACCTAACTAATTTTCAAAATCCTCACTTAAACTTTAATTCAAGGGAAAGCCCTCTTGATCTTACAAAAGGCATTATTGCTGGAGATTAAACTGCTTGATGCTATGTATTGTTCTAGCTGTAGTCAAGAGGGAATATTAATTGAGATGTTCCATGGATTACAGTGTATATTCCACAGTGGTTCACATGTTTCCTGGTGGTCTTTCCAACAGGAATAGCACAAATGAGGGGAGTAAGACGGATCATTTTGAACCTTAGTTGTTAAGCCATTGTTCTGTTGTGCACAAAAGGTAATGCTTGGTTGATTTGCTTTATTTCTGAGCTGTTCTGATTTTTTCCCTGTGCACCTAATCTCTGCCACTTCCTCTGTGAGTCATCAGCAGCTGGACCCAGTGAAACCACAGGAACTAGCTCCTGGTAAAGAGCTCTAATGGTGCTATTACTCAAGTTCAATTCTCTTTAAGCCTAGTAAAGAAGCATCATGAGTCATATGGTACAGACAAGAGTTCTTTTGCATTTGCTTCTTTAGGAAAATCAAAACCCATGCCTTGCTTTTTCAGAGTGATTACAATGGGTGTCTCTCATACCTATCTCACTCTGCCTGTCCTTTGCAGCAAGGATGAAGTGTCATTTTCCTTTCAATTCTTCATTATTTTTCTTGTACTTGACAGTTGCACTGCCTGTCATTTAAAGACAGTTTTTAGAAATAAAACAAAACAAAAATTCACCATCATTTAGCTCTCTCCTTTCTGGTCGTTTTCATTGCACAAGAAGTGCAAAGTGATTCACACCTCCGATTCAGCTGATTTGATTAGTTGTTGCTGCCATACACCTGCTGCTGTCGCCACAGTAGTCTGTATTTGTGGCATACATTCCTGCTGTCTGACAGAACAGGTGGATATTGTATAGTAGATTGAAAAGAATGGTTTGAATGGTAACTGTTCTGCATCCCTACTTACACAAACTCAGCAAAAGTTGAGTCTATAAAATGAGTCTCTTGATTTGCCTTCAGTAAATAGGTTGGTCAGGTATCTTATTTTAAACTAAAGCCAAATTTTTAACTTCAGAGGCAAACAACTTCTTCAGATAAACTTTACAGTAAAATGGCTGGAAATTTTTTATAATCCTTATTCATTTCTCATTCTCAGGCACTTCTATACAAGACAATTTGAAGACTTCAGAGCACTGGGGGATCTCTTTGACTCTTGGTAGGAGTTCCTTTCCTCTCCTTCAATTAAAACAAGTCATTCTTAACATTTAAAAATGGTCCTTATTTAAAGAATGTCTCAGTTATTATCCTCTCAGACTAGCATTTTGCCTTCTGATGAAGTCTTGCATGCTGGTTGAAGGAGGTTTACTTGAATTGTAATGCAATGCTGCTCAGGGACAGATAGCCTGTGACAGTCTGTAACACTGGGCAGCAGGAAAAGCAATGGAGTTTACTGTTCAGATTATTGAACAGAATGAACTATATGACAGTTGGCAAAGATCCCCTTGCAAAGTGGAGGGGTACCTCTGACCACAGAGGTCTTTGAATTGTCCCTTAAACATGAAATGGGAAGACCCCAAAATCCCACGCTTCCCAAGTCCAAAGTATTTCAGTGAAAAACTGAGGGACAGTACAAGTATCATTTAACTGGTAGAAAGAAATGGAGAAACCAAATACAGAAAATACGAAACTTCACAAAGAGAGGTAAAATGAAATTGTGGTCTCTAAACCAGGGAGTTTGTTTATTAGCACGGTTGTATTTTATTGGATTAAGAGCTTCAATATAGACACTCCCAAGTTGCAAGCCACATACAACAAGTGGAACGCAAGTCTGTGCCCTGACATGTGAGCCCGTGCAGAGCTCCAGGCTGAGTCTGCTCTCACCACTGTTGCTGCTTTTAGTACTTGGCAAGGAAAGTTTGAAAATCATAGTCCTAAGGGATGAACAGTTTCCCCTTCCATTCAAGATAATTTTTAGTCAAGTGGTGTGTTTCATCTAAAGCACACACTTTATTCCTCCAGTTTGAACAAAAGGAAATGTTTTGATATTTTCATACAATAAATGTCATCTAAATACCAATTTACCAGCAGTGCCAAGATTTGAAATTAATTATTGCTGCCTATTTCTCCAGCTAGCTATTACATTTTTGGCAGATTGTAAATCATGTATTTGTAGAGGAAAAATCCAACAAATATTTGAAGAAAATATTGTGCACATTTTTAATGTGCACTTTTTCAAATATGCACATCCAAGATGCTGTGTTATGGAGGAATTTATTTTTCTAAAAGCAGGGGAAAAGCATAACAAGACAAAATTTTAGGCAGACTTATTCTACATTCTGGAAGTTTCCACAAAGTTTTATGGCATATATTTCAAATTAATATTTCATTAACCTACTTTCATTTGCTATCTTTAGAATGATTCATTTATACTTTACCTCAGGTTTTACCTTTTATCTAGTGTTTTGGAATCATGCTACTGATGATTTTTCAACTCTCAGGTACATAAGAGGATAGGATGGAACCAAAGAACTTTCAATTTTTATCCAGTTCTAACAGATGTATTTGATTTATAGTAGAAGATGGTTTCATATTCTTAAAAATGTTGCAAACAATTTGCAGCTGCTTGATTTTTTGATGCCATCATAAATATTCATGATAATTTTCCAAGATCTACAAATATAAGGTGACCTTAGACAAAAAAAAAATCAGACTCGGGTGTACAGAGTGTTAAGTCATTGCTTTTTCACCTTTCTAAGAACTACAGAGACAGCTGCAAAGTCTGAGCTCAACATCACATACAGAGCTTCTGGAAAATGTCTTGCCATGCATTTTAAACAGACAAAAAGAAAAGTCACTGCACTAAAGTTATGCCAGCAGAGAGCCTGATGACACAGTTTGGCATAAATATAGTAGCCTGGCAAGAAGTCACTGCATTTGTAATCAATAGCTCCAAACATGACCTTTAATCACATTAGTAGACATTTTTCAGCATGTCATAGCACAGTTTTCTGGCCAGAAGAGTGGAAAGGAATGAGAATGATTGAAAATGGATAGAAGAATTAAAAAAAATAAAATAAAAAGAAAAGCAAAACTGGCAAAACTAACTATTCTGTTTACAAACTTATTAATTGTTCAGCAAATAAAACTGATACTAAAGAACAAAATATATTCCATTGTGTCATATCTTATTACATGATAGGATACTGTGTTATCATAACTTTATGTAGCTAACAGGTACATTTTGCTCACTCTTTAGCAAAGTTGTCTCTGTTTCTTTCCCCTCCTTGAGATTTTCTCCTTCAATAGTTTCCCACACCATCTAAAACAGGTAGATTTGTATTTCAGGTGATTTTTTATGGTTTTTTAAGACAATTGTAGAGTGTATATGGAGACAGTAATTGCACCAGTATCATAAGGCAGTCAGATAAGCTTGTGATGGGAAGGCAGGGGGTCTTGACAAAAATGAGAAGAAATAAGAAAAGACTTGAGAAGGTGAAATAATTCCACTCAGGAAGATGCAGGACTTTGAGGGTGTTGATCTTCAGTGGCATAAATTGCTTAAAGTGATGCTGAATTACACCAACTTGACTTAAACATTTGGGTCATCTGATATGTAATTTAAGCATGGCCTATGTGACTCAGATTTTTAATGATACAGCTCAGTAAGTAATGACTAAGATGACACACTAGTGACAAAAAACCCAGGATTTGTCCCAAAAGTCATAGAACATATTTTATACTAACACACTGCATCCACAACACATCTTTTTCGTGGGGTATTCACAAGGTAAATAAATTACAGGTAATATTTTCATAAGTACATATATGATTTAGAAACCCATGCCCCATTTTTTAAATTGAAGGAAAATGTTTAA
>JAOXXN010000137.1:12903363-12914031 GCA_026770055.1 Myrmophylax atrothorax
TATTATATATATACATACATGCATACACAACACCAGTTTATGTCAAGGCAATTTACGCATGCACTCTCAACCGAGAGTAAATTTTAGCCCTTTTCTTGTTCACTGACATTGTACAAGCATTTTCCCAGCTTGGCAGAGCTAAATTAAATTGGGCAATGTTCTGTGTGCTTGATGTCTGCTAAATGAAGTGAGCATCCAATTCGTCATATTTGCTCAAGCTCACTCAACTCTGGTAAAAATTAAAATGTTCCAGTTAATTTAACGAGATAATTCAGCTCTCTGAAATATTTCTTGCTCAACATTTGTTGCTATTTAGAAGTTGAGGGTATGTGCTGCCATGTAATTCTTTGGACAGGTCTGAAGACTCAGTAGCAGACATTTAAGACACTAGACTGACATTATGTTTAATCTCAAGTAAGTTCCTGAGCTGCCACTGGAGAGAGGAAGTCTAGGATCAGATCTCCCTTGATTTCATTATTTAGGGAAAAGGGATAACACACAAAAAGCCATAGAATGTTTAGGAAAAACTCAGGGTAACTAAGGTAGCAGTTGGAAGATGAGAAGTAAAGAAGTGCCACATTGAATATCTTGGATAAAAAATATGAAGCAGGCAAGGGCTCCAAAAAATAAAACAACCAAAGTATCCATACAAAAAGCTCCTCATGCTTCGTACTTGCAAATAACAGCTCAGCCTTGAGGTGAACATGTGTCTTGATCTTGCAACTCTGTTTTATGTAATACAGACAAGGAAGCCAAAACATCATGCCATATCAGTGGTACATGTGGGACAAAGTCTGCTGGAATTAATACTTAATGAAACAAAGCAAGACTGAGAATTTACAATTGTCCATACCTGCAACATAGAAATTTACTCATAGGAACTTGTAATTTTGTCTCTCTGCAATCCAGCACCACTAGCTGCTATCTGTTGCCTTGGGCTCTATCCTCTTCATGGAGGATAGGAAACTTAGGGAGATCAGTGTCCGAAGAGAGCTGAATGTCTAAAGCTAACGAAAACTATTCTGTCTCACATACAGGTGTCTTCAGTCCTGCAATTTCCTATGAGACTGTGGAAGAGATAGTCACATTTTGGTAAGAATACATTGAGCATCTTAGTAGCTTGACAATATTCACTGTACCCTGAAGAACATGCAGGCAGGTGGAATGCAAAAAGCTAGTACACAAATGCAGAGCAATTTAAGAAAAATCTTGCTGGGGATTTGAGTAAAATTACAGCTATGTGTTACTCTTGCAGTAGAATCGAAAGCAATGCAGAACACACCTGGTTTTGTTATGTAAACTGTAAGCAGTTGAAGATGACTATAATTCACCCTTGGAGAGATGTAAGTTAGATGAGCGAACAGGTACCATTATAATAAATATATTTTAATGTGTAAATATATGGGATTTTTTTCTGACTTTTTTTTTCTTCTAGTGACTCTTAAAATGTTTTCACTTAACATCCATTTGGAAAACAGATGACACAAAAATCAGTAATGCTAGTGTTGAAATGCAGTGAGAAAAAAAGCAAATACAAATATGGTAGCAAATTAAAAATATCATTAATGACTTTCTCAATGATAAAGCCTTTTTAAAAATACATTATTATTTCTAATCACTTGAACAAAAGGGATGATGCAGAGATAAATGGAAAGCTGATAAAATAGAAAGATAATTGAGAATAGCCAAGAATATAAAACAAAACTCCCTCACCTAAAGAGAAGTTAAAAGCACAGGGTTATTTATATTAGAAAGGAGACACAGAAGAAGGACATGATCCAAGTATGAAAACTGAATAGCTGGGAAAGGTTAAAAATTTCATCTAAAACAAGGGATCTACTGAAGTGAAAAGATGACAAATGCAACTATGATAAAAAGAAATGTATTATTTTCATAATTGAACTATGGTAGAGAGCTGAAAAAACTTTTTCAGTTTTCCGCTGTATAGAATAACATAATAAAAATTGAAGCATTATAAATAAAGTATCTATAACAATATCTACAAATGTTATAAATCTAACAAACATTTTTCAGAGAAAGTAAAATACCACATTTAAATTTTAATGTGTTGATTAAGCTTCTTTCATTGTATCATATACTAGACAAAAGTTAAAAAGATACAGTCAAATGTTATTGAAGTAAAATATCTCAGTGACCACCCATTAATATTTCGGACCAAAAGTGGGAACTGGTAATTATTGAGAATTTTTTCTTTCATTTTTGTGTTTCATTTTTTGCAAAATGGAAATGATTATTTCCAACTATTTGGGAGCTCACCAACAAAAGCTTTAGCTTCTTTTTAGCAAGAATTCACCACAGTTAAATATTCACAAAGGAAAGAACATCCACATGATTAGAGAGAATAAGAATTAATATTTTGTAAAGAACATTAAATCTCTGGGACTTTCCCTACTTTCAGACACTCTGACTTGGTTCCTGGGATGGTTCACTGTGTTTACTTACTAAAACTTTTTTACACCCTCTTTCATAGCACCTGTAAGTGGAAGGAAGTGGGGCTAGAAGGAGCTCCATTCAGGTAGAAAGGTTTCTGCATTGAGTGCAGTGAGTTCAGGGCACAGTGAGAGCAGCTCCCCAGCCATGCAGAGCTGATGTGAACTTATGAGATCAGGATTTCAGCCTGCCTTTTCTATCAGCAACAGGGAAACGGCTCCCTGGAATGCTGCTGAAGCCTTGCAGCTCTCCTGTGAATGGAGGAGAGAGCTGATATCAAAGGAATTTGGCAAAATTATTTCCTTTTGTACCCAAGAACTCAAATCTGGTAACAAAAATGAGAGAATGAAACTGGAGCCAGAAGTGGAGATAGCAGAATAAAATACATTTTCATTCCTTTCAGGCTAAAAAACCCTTTTGTTCGGTCCCTATGCTGAAGATGGAAAAAGCACACACGTGCACTGAGTTCACAGACTGAGCATTACTTGCAACTCTTTCAGATGATGAAAAATGCAGATGAGGTTGATAAGACGACTCAGGGGTTTCTGCTGGGTGCTGCAGCATGAAGAGGTTGCCTTTCATACAGGACAGAAAGCCAAATTAGGTCCATGTAACTGTTCAAAATTCATTAGAATGACCTTAGTTAAGCTTTGCTTGCATGCACACTATGGTATATGATAATATAGCCTGAAGCAACAGCAGTAGTGGTGGTAGCAGTTTCTGAAATATTTCCACTACTTGAAAGCTGTAGGATTTGTTAAAATTTCTAAAAGGATTATAACAGGATGAACTGGGTTTTTTCCTTTTACTTTCTCCAAGCCAGTATAATAATATTACACAGAGCTTTTCATCTTCAAAGATCTTTACAAATCTTAGCAATTCACAGTAACTGAACAATTATGAAACTATAGTAAACCTAATTTTTGCTGTCTTGCTATTTTTTTCTTATTATTTGTAAGAATTAGCTTTAAATAGAAATAACTTTAACTGGGCTGGTTCTGCAAATGTAACATTAAACTCATTAAGAAGGGAATTTGAACAGTCACATATCCCATATAGTCATTAGTCATAATAATAATAAAAATAAAATCAAATATTTTTTCTAATTCCCTGCTATTCCAATGGGTGACACACTTTTTTCAATAATTAGATAATTAATTCATAGATGTTTTACTACTTAAATCACAAGCAGGAATAACATTGAAACAAGTATTACCAAAGATATCATCTTACAAAATATAATCATATATAGCTGTGTCAGGTAAGAACACAAAGTAATTTTATTATTCCCTTTTTCATTTCTGATCACTTTCTCTAATAATGTCTAAAATGCTCCCACAACATTCAAGTTGTTGATGTATAACCAGGTAATTTCTCTACTTAACCCTAAAGGTCTGTGTTTGCCAACTGTGAGCAAATGCCCTCTGCTCCTGCCGACTCCAGTGGATGCTGAAGGCACCCACCAACCAACAGGACTGACTCTTCTGGGCTTCACTTCACATCAAAAAACCACACTGAACAACACCAGGTGCTTCTCAGTGCAGGGAAAGGAATCTGCATCCATGCCTTGATGAAGCAGTTTTGTGCATCTGAAGACTCACAGCCACCTTTGCCCACTTATTCCCAACAACACATGAGAAGCTCAAAGGCTGCTGACTTGCTCCTGAGGACCTTACAGATGCAAAATGCCTATTAAAGCACTTTCTGCTCCTGGCACTTTTACCAGTGTCCCAGTTTGAACAGTCTAATAATACTTGGCAATAACTTCTTTGAAGCCAGAGAAGGGGTCAGGCTTTTGATGGCCCTAAAACATTTCCTAACTGAGGCCTAATTCTGCAGTCCTTTCTCACACTGAGTAGCACTTAACGGTCCCACTGATGCCAAGGTGACAGCTTGCACAGAATTGTCACTGCAGAGGCAGAGAAAGAAAAGGTAAAAACTAAATTTGCATGTAAAGATAACTGCAAGGATCAAGTACCTCAGTCAAGCATCACTGGCTCATTCCTTTGTCTTAGCTTGCTCCACAGTAAGAGGGCATTTTATATCATAGAACTCCCATTTGCACAAGGGTCCAACAAGGTCTCATGAACATTTCATAAATGCTGGAACTGCATTAGAGAGAAAGAAAATGAGACATCTCCTTCAAAGTAAGTTGAATTAGAGCAGGGAGGAGTGAGAGAGGATCTCCTGACTTCTGGACCAAGCCTCGTCTTGAAGCTCAGTGCAGACTGTGGAGAGCAGCTGAATGAATAGCAGACTACATACCCAAAATAACAGAAAACAGGAGAGCGGCAGGTCACGAATAGAAAGGTCTGAAAAGGAAAAAAACAACCCACTTTTCTTTTTTTCTCACAACATCCTTGCAGCAGCTTTTTTTCCCTGCCAACTGATCCCAATACTGAATACTAAAGCCTGGGTTCTGGCCTCCTGGTATTCCATAATTTGCAACAGCCTGGTCACAGACAGGTCAGAAAACCATGTAAATTGCTTGGATGGGAAAACCTCTTTCACAGGAGGAAGCTGTAGGTGGTAGAGAGGTTCCCTGCCACAATTTTACATTCTCTGGACAAAGTGATATAGAAAGAGACAAGAGAGCAATGCTGATCTTGTCCCATCAGGCACCCTTTGGCTGCCCTCTGTGGCAGGGATGGATGTCAGGCCTCTAGTAAATAGTGAGTCTGGTTTCTGTTCTTTATAGCAACGTCAACACAACTTTTCAGCAATTAGGCAGGAAATCGTTTTAAACAGTGTCCAAAGGCTGAAAATGTTATATTGAGTTTTACTATATATCTAGTTGCACAAGCTTAATTTTTACTGTCACATTCCCAGAGAAGGGATGAGACAATATACTTCCCGTACTGACAAGGTTTTACTTCAAGGGGATTTACTGTGGGTTTTGCATTTAATTTCCCTATGAATACAGCTTTGTGATATGAGGAAAACAGAAGATAAAGAGCATACTCTAGGAGCTCTTCTTCAGCTGGAGTAACTCTTACCCACATGCAGAACCAAGCTGATGGGTTGATCTGGAGTAACTTGTTAGAGGTAAAGGCCTAATTCACTGAGAAGCCACATTCTGTCACACTTTTCCTTTCTGGCCTACCCAAGAGGTCAAGAACCCCTTCCTGTGGGTCATATCTCCTCTCCCATGCCTCCCCCATTCACCATCCAGACCCTCAGAGAACTTAGCTGGGTCATCATAATTGGAAATACTTCAGTAAGGAGCTGGTAACTTCCACGATGCTCACAACCCACCACCTTCCTTTCACATGTCAAACGTTTCACATGGAGCATATTGCAAAATGAGCACTCGGCTTTGCCAACTCTATTGTTCAGCTGCATCTCAAATTCTGCTTGTTCAGTGTTGGAACTGTAGTAATCTCATTGAATGAGATTAAAATATTTTTACCTGTCAAGATGTATGTCCTGAATATTCTCCTTTAGATCTCACTAAATACACAGCAAGCAACAAAATATTTCAGCCAGCATTATACATCATATGAGTAACCAAACACAAACGTTAGAATTAAATGTAGTTGTAGTGCAATAAACACCTTCACATCTCCCTTCTAGGGACATTTTCAAACAGCCTTTGTGCTAAAATCAACATGGCTGGTCTCTGTTATTTAATTATTGTCTAGGCGTAAAGATCACCCTTTTCTTTAATTTGAAAAAAGAAAAGCCTTTTTTTCAGGATTAACACAAATATTAAATGGCAAGACTGTGGAACATAAAGGCCATGGGCTGCATTTTGCACAGGATAGGTTCTGGTTGAATGAGATCTGGGATGTGTGCCAAATTAATAGAAAAAATCCTGTTCTTCCTCTCCAATAGCCACAATGTTCATTATTAAGAAAAGCATATGAACCACAGGATTTGATTTTAATAACACCAATGTCTTCATTAATCTGTGCTTTTCATTTAGCCTCATTATTAAGTAAATGCTGAGTTAATGCAGCACCTATTATTGTTGGATTTTCCATGAAAAACCTCCTTTCTCTCTTCTTTTTTTTTATTCATTCAAGGACTATCAGGTGTGTGTGTCATGTTTTTAAACAGGCTGTCCCTTGTCAATGGCTGTTTTCTTCTCTCAGGTCTATGCAGCTACTCCAGCAATGCATGGTCTGCAATGCTGATAAGTAATAAAAAAAATCAACCCAAGAGAACAAAACCCTGATAAAACCACTCAACTCAAAACCATATTTGTTTTGGTGTTGTTTTAAATGCTGTCATGTCAAGGAGCCTCTTATATCACCTGCAACTGAGCTGATCTTTCCTGGATGCTCCATGCAGCCTCCTTCTAAATCACGATTGCTGATGGCCAACACCGCTTTGTATCTGCTGAACAAATAGTGGCCTTTTGTCCAGCACAAGTTCCTAAACAAACTTAATCTCTCTAACACTGTGACAGATGACATTTAGATGTCCTTGTTACCCTTAAAATGAGTTTTATTGACAATCAGAGAACAAAAAGAAGGCCCAGATAAAGCCCAATGTTTTATAGGCCTGCTAACAACATCTTAGTTCTTAGTGCAGAGGGTGTAGAGAAAGCCTGCAGTTGCCCCCATTTTCCCCTGCTTTGCTATATCACCATGACAACAGATATAGAAATCACTTAGTGACTCCTAGAAAGAAAACACAGTGACACAGTACCCCTTGTATGGCGAATCAAACTAAAGCTTGCATTCAAATGGCTATTCAGCTTGGGCATTCATGTAGAGGATGGGGTGGATTTTACACAGGTAACAACAACAGAAAGGCCAGCAAGCACTCCAGCCACAGCATATGGTAAAGTCTCTGTTTAATTAATGCATCCTCAATAGAATTTATCCATTTTAAATTTGTTTTCTTTTACTTGAAACATCATTAATGTAAAGGGCAACATTAATCAACATCTTGCAACTTAAAAGGGCATTAAAAAGTGATCTTTCCCCCTCCACACACCATAGAATCTTTTCAAGTACTTTTGCTCACTGCGACTGATTCCAGGCAGAGTCCTTAATCGTAAGGCAAATCTAGAGAGGCCTCTACTGGCCAGCCTCTCCAGCTGCAATTTTTCCATTTTTAAGTGACTTGGAAGAGCAAGCAGTGGAGTAGCTACAAGCTTTTATCTTAAAGTTGCACACAGAACGGATTACTGATAAACATATGGTGCAAAACATAGGATAATTGCGCTTTTTTGAAGCTGTCATGTAAGGTATAACTTTTGGGGTTTTTTAAAAGTAAGAAGACTAGAAAGATTTATCCTGGCTGTGATGTGTTTGCCTCTATGACATTTTGAGACATTTTAAGATTATAGGTCTAAAAATTAACAGGTAATCATTTTCCTTTGTGGACAGGGCTCCCCTTAAAGTTGGGGCTTAAATCCATTTACATTTGAAATTCTCATATGCATGTGTCATTTTACCTATGCGTTTCTCACAACTGCACTAAAACATACATCAAAACTCAGAGAAATTAAATCAAGAGCACCAGAAAAGGAAGTTATTGAATGATAGAGGAATCCTGCTTCTCTGGGCTTTCCACAGTGACAAAATAAAGACGAAGAACCTCAAAATCCCGCATTAAAGTAAAATTTGATGTTTCAGGCAATGGTTTGTGTGCTTTGTACTAATATCAACAGTTTGCCCAGGAAAAAAGAGAAGGAATTGCTGTTGTATCTTTTAAATGAAAATATGAAGTGTGAGTTTGAAGATACTTAAAACTAATTTGACTTTCGTTCTTTAAGTCTTGTTATTTTACTTATCAATCACAAACCAGAGGAATAAAAAATATCTAGTAGACAGAGAACTCAACTCACTAGGTTTTAACTTATTGCTGTGTAGATAGGAAACTTCTAAAAATCCATGGAAAATGGGCAAACTGATAGATCTGGTGAAATAATTCACAAAATTGAAGGCTGAAAGAAGAATTGATTCCAGAAATAAAGTGCAAAATGTTGATGGCAAACATAATTAACCAGAGAAGCAACTTACCTCACCTTGTGGTAGGCTGCTCCAAAACTTTAGCCTAACTTACTACCATTTTTTGTTTGTGCTTGTGTAGAATATGCATCACAGTAATTCCTTTTTTTTTTCCTTTTCCTTTTTTTAAAGCCTATAGTCTCTAATAAATCCTTAGGAATTCACACAGATTATTTGCATTATACTTATGGTTAGAAATTTTTCAAACCTTGGGTGATCTATAAATATACTTTCCCCCCCCCTTAATAGAAAAGAATTTAATAAGTATCAAATATCTTAAGAACATTATCTAGTAAGATCTCAACATTTACACAGTAAATCTCTCATCACATAAATTCATCTGTCCTTCACCTCAAAGACTATTAAAATGAAAAACAAGCAAACAAATAAACAAAAAAATTATATCAAGACAATTTCTCTAGTATAATGTAAAACATTGAAAAAATGGGGAAAACCCTTTATTTTAACAAGCCTGCATTAGCTTATATTTCATATGGTACCCAGCACTCCCTGTCTTTTTGTAAATTTTTTCTTGCCCATAACGCCATATAAGCCCCCAGCTAATTTTACCTCTGATTACCTTTCCCCAGAAAGGCTGGGGGTAGGGAAGGAGATGTAATACAGGTCAATTCCTACCTCATGGTCAATGTAGCCTTTAAAAAATAAACAGCAGCTCTGGAGCTCGCCCTGCTAGTCCCAACAGTGACACCTCCTGGGGCAAGCGGGCTCCAGGCAGCTGCGAGACTCTCTGCTTTGAAGTACAGTGAGAGCTCCAGTCTGCAGAGCAGCACCAGTCCCAGGCCGAGAGTTTCTTTGCAGAAACTTTTCAGGACTGAAGCACTGCAGGGAGGAAAATGAACAATCCTGTTTAATTACATCCGTTTAGTGAGGAAAGCACAGGAGCCAGCGGCCAGGTGGATGGACAATATGAAACACTAATATTATCCTTCAGGTATTTCGTTAAAAAAAATGGGATTCAGTTTGGAAAGTAGTGCTCCAGAAATAGTTCAGTGATATGTCCAAAAACTGTGCCCACAGTGCAGGGTGAACATTAGACACTGTGGCTTTCTTGCTTTTAGTGTTTTGTTTTTGTTTGGGGTTTTTTTTATTTGTTTGGTTTGGTTTGGTAGGCATTGTTTGTTTGGGTTTGTTTTTTTTTTGTTAGTTGGTTTCTTTGTTTGCTGGTTTGGTGTAGTATAAGTTCACCTTTGCAGAAAAGCTGGAAACATTTTAAATGACAATTTCCACTGGTCTCACAGCATTTCATATCAAACTTTTTAAAACTATGGGACAAATAACAAGTCCAGTTCTGCAAACTCTAGGTAATGGGCACAAATTTTCTAACAGCAGGAGCCCAGTTAAGAACTAATCATCACAATAAGATTTTGTCACAAGCCACAATGTTCTGAAAGAAAATTGATAAAACTGGATTGGAGGAAAAACATATTCTACAATACGTCTAGATTTAGAATAACCTTTACTGGTGTTTGACTTAAAACATAAAAAAATTTTCAAATTTAACCCAAGACCACCCCTTTGCAAGTGGAGCTATTTTTTCCTTTAGATTACTGCAGAACTAATATTACCAACGAGTTCACAATGGCTAAAAATTCCACAGTGGTCTTTGATGTCAGGCTA
This sequence comes from Myrmophylax atrothorax, assembly GCA_026770055.1. Classification (NCBI taxonomy): domain Eukaryota; kingdom Metazoa; phylum Chordata; class Aves; order Passeriformes; family Thamnophilidae; genus Myrmophylax; species Myrmophylax atrothorax. The sequence goes on from JAOXXN010000137.1 coordinate 12,913,416, forward strand.
ATAAAAATAACTTTTAAGAATCATATATTTTTAAGAATATGGACTGTCAGCATTTCATCAAGGAATCTCTGGCATGTGGTAATTTCCTGACAGAGATAGAATTACTCAGATTTGGTGACATCAAAGTGTAAAAGTGCTCACACAAATTGGTTGAGAGGGGTTTTATTTTCTTATTTCTAGTGAGTTCATTATTTCTATTTAAAAATCAAAAAAACCCAGCATATGAACAACCAATTAATAAACATTTTTAGTATATGAATTTCCAGGAATGATTATGTGGACAGAAGTAATCTCAAAATGATACACAATTCCGTCAAATCTAACAAGTGATCTGACAGCTTTCTGAGGAGTAGCACACTAGAAAGCACATAGAGCACTCAGGGAAAAAGCTCTCTACAGATCTGCTTTTGCAGGTGAAGCTGCAATAGAATTTTCTGCATTTTTATTGTAATCTTTTGACAAATATGCAATTTACTTATTATAGCAAAAAATCCAAAATTAGTAAACTGGAATTTAGAAATCCACATAGAAGTAAATCACTATTCAAGAAATGTATTTTTTTCAATTCATCTGCAAATGAAGTAGAACAAACTGGGAGGGGAGGGGGGGAGGGAGA
>JAOXXN010000137.1:12914131-12931621 GCA_026770055.1 Myrmophylax atrothorax
GAGGGGGGGGAGGGAGAAGAAACAATACAAAAATATGTATAGCATTATTGTCTGATTTATGAAAAACCCAGGAGTCTTACTCATTTATCTCTTTCATAAATATAATTCTTTCAATTTTGTGAAATAATACACATGTAAAAGAAATCTTTTATATTGGTGGCACAGCAATGTATGTATCTAAAAGACAGGATAATGTTTAAAAACATTTTAAGATAATTGTATCTACATGTTCTAGATGGAACATGCAGAATGACTTAAAATCAGTGTATTTTCTACATCTTCTTTATATTTTAAAGCATGATTCAGTTACAAGTAAATTGGGGAGGAGGAATCTGTCATTGTTGCCAAGAACAGAACTGACCTTTTTTTTTACTCTTCTAGTCATATTTGAGATACTATATTTACTTTCTGATGGTGTGGTGTTGTTAATATATCGTAAATAAGGTACAACTAAAAAGAAAGGGTTTTCAAAGAGTACAAAATACAGTAGCAGCAACAAAAGACAGTTTAAAAAAAAAGTTGGGGTGGAGAGGAGTGGAACAAGCAAAGAATAACACCTGGACTTGTACCTGGCTGTGCCTTTGTGACTTATATTACAGCTTAGGGAAGCCAAAAATTGCAAAATGGAAGAAGTTTCTCCAAGTACCTGGAGTAGTAATTCACCTAATGCCTACACCAGCCAGGAAACAGATTCCCTTTCTGCCTTAGAAGAGCCCATTTATCTATTTCACAGGGGATTTGTGCAGTGTAAAGCTCCCAAAAGCCCATGGGCTGACAGGGGGAAATGGCATCCAGCAGCACAGGGCAGCCCAGGCAGCCCATCAAGAGCAAAGCCACAAAACAGAGCCAGAGGCAGCTCCAAGGCTGCCAACACAACTGCCTACAAAAGCTGCCAACGAGCCAGAAACTGCTTGTGGGAAAATATCACTTACCCTTAGCATCTGGGTCCCGTGATTACTGTCCAAAGAAACACAGACTGGTAAGATAATGACAGGATAAATAGCACTTCATTGCTCCTATTTTTCTCCCTTTACTCCCATAGATTTTTGATACACTACCCCCCCAACCTGAGTAGAATTTTTAAAAAATTAGTTGTTTTAATCTTTGTGTTACTCACAAAGTGAAATTAGTTCATTCCTGCTTCATCTCTAAAAATAGCTTTCACACACACTTCCCCTGGCTCTCGATGTACGACACATAGTGGGGCCATTTGTTACCATTATTGACATGTTTATGGTGAACTGCAAGCATGTTTACAGTAGAAATGAAGTCCCTGCTCTCTTGGAGGTAATCGTGGGGTGTCTAAAAGACTCACGGGAGTCCTTGACATGCATGCTCTAAAATACATTTCTGTTCCCATAGAAATAAATTATCTTGGGACCCAATATTTATATTTTCCTTCTATTTCAGAAGGGCAGCAGATTCAAAAGTTCCTGATGGTTCTAGCAGTAGTGTCCTGCACAAGCTCTCTGCTATTGGACATGAGGATGAATAGGGAAAAAAAAAAAAAAAAGAGGAAGAGGAGGGCTTCGCACTTACCCCTTGCAGTGTGATAGAATGAGAAACAGGGCTTTCGCCTCAAGTAAATTGGGCAAAGTGAGAACTGGCTCCCTGAGGTGATGGGTGTCAAAAATGCTAGGGAACCTAAAGGCCAGAGATGCCTTATGGCAAGAGAATTGGCCCTAACTTCTCCAAATTATGCCAAAGGCTGACCAGAAAATTTTACAGTCAGTGACTTTCGGTTAGAACTGATAGATTTCCATTTTCCTGCAGTGTTTATTCACTGCAGTTTCTATTAAAAATATACAGTATTATCATTTTATCAACGTAGGCTGGTTTGTTTGTTGGTTTGGTTTTTTTCCCCTGCAGAAATTCACTAAGAGTGGTAAACTTTAACCAGAATTGCAGCTTGTACATTTGCACTATATTGAAATACATCCAGACAGGCACTAGTTAAAACTGTCCAGTTATGTGTAACATATATGGGGACTGTGCAACATGCCAGGTGTTAAACAAAACATGAGGTGACATCATTCTGTGGACTGGGCTATAGAAAATACAATCTCCTGGTGATCTACAGGGAAAAATCTCACTGCATTTTAGTGAACTTAATAGAAAATGACAGAAGAGTGCAAGTTGTTATTGTCTTTATATTTGGAAATTGGGTAAATCTGTCTCTGCATGCACAAATTCATGTTTATAAGCAGCAAGCCTACACTAAATGTGTCATTAAAAATATCCTTTCTAATGAGGAATACGGAGCTTGCAGTAAAATAAACAAAATTTATAGGAATATCTGTGAGCTGCAGGTATATTTAAGTGTATAACCAGCAAGAAGATAACCAAGGGAGGCTAACCACTAACATAAGAGGAAACTGCAAACTGGAGTTCCTGTATAATAAACAGAGAATTACGGATTCAATGCCACAATTTGGTTTCTTGTTTGGTTGTTTGTTTTGGGGGTTTGGTGTGGGGGGTTTTTTTGGTTTGTTTTTTTTTTTTTTAAATTCTCACAGACAGAAAGGTGCTTGACTCCATCTGTGGACTCTTTTGACTGATGGATCACTTGATCAAATGTTGCCAAGAGATTATTATTATTTCTATTCCTGTGTAAACTAATGAATTCCAAAACCCATTCAAATTTATTTGTTCAATGGCAAACATTGTTGTTAAACAGTTCAGCTCCTCCTTATGCATTGGACAAGGGCTTATATTGAAAACCAAATGTATCTCCAGTGTGAGGCTGAGCTCTGAGAGGAAGTTACTGTACATATCATTAGTATTAGCCAGTCTTGTACTTGGAAACAAGAGAGAAAGGATATGTGAAAATGCATTTTTTTCATCGAAGCAAAGTACAGAAAACTAACCAGGGTACCCAAGATGCATGACCCTTGCTTTCAATACTGTGGGAAGATGAGTACAGAAAACTGATAGCACTGAGTATGTCAAAAGGAAACATATCTTGGACAACAATACATGTATGGCAAGAGACAGATGACAGGCTAAATCTGTTTTACATTAAGCAGAAAAGTTGATAGTGGTATAAAGACATAATAAAATGTTGTCACTAAAGTCAGACTTTACATGCAGGCTTCCTAGTGCTGGTTTTAGAATAATTAAAAAAAAAAAAGCAAAGGAGATTATTTGTTCCTTTTAATAGCTTGCTTTTTCTGTTCATATACAGTTTGTTTATTGCTTTTTCTTTTCAGTTATCTTAGTGTCTTGAATATTTAGTGGTATACGGATCCTGCTTACATTCAACATTTTCATATTTCATTGTATTTTAATTACTACAAAACCTTATGCATAATCTACATCATAATATTACTTGCTTCTGCTCAACTGAAAATCACGTACATTTTCTTGAACATGGAAATATTTTTAATTTTTAATATGGAATCGTTTGAGAAGGCACAGAGTTTCAAATGTTCCAAATAAAACATATCACCTGTGTTTCAGGACAGAAAAAGACACTGTATCTCACATACTTCAAAAGAATGCCAGTGACACTTCATCCTTCACAATGTTATAGCTCCTACATGACCAACAGAAAAATGTTGAAAGTGTCACTAGTATCCAACTATTTAAAAAACTAAAACCTAAAATACGTTTGGTTTCTTTTCCTACAGAAAGGCACTTATGCTTTTACAAGGGCAGACTTTTTTTCTGTCTTAAGACATCATCTGAAACTACAGAGAACTAGTTAGCTGCACACACACTCCATGTTCATCCTGTATTCTTTGGAATAACTGTCCAAATTTTATTAGGATTTTCTTATAATGATGTTATATGATGTCCTTGTGATACCTGCATATGTAGAGATCTTAATATTGATTTACTGTGTCTTTTGCCCATCCTTGAGTAGGGTAGATAGCAATTACAGCTGTTGGTGGTATCTATTTTGTCTTTTCATAATTGTCATTTTTGGTTCTACTTAGGATTAAAATATGAAAATTGCATCCCGTGCACAGGAACAGGGCTGCAGCCCAGTGATCAGCAATATCATGGCAGCGTCACCATTTCAACCAGCATCCTCTTCATCTTGTTTATGAAAACTGCATACTACAACTAAACTTTTAGAACGAATGTATCTTCACAAGAGCTGCCCTGACAAGAAGCCCTCATTCAGATCATTAATATCTTCCCCTAAAAATTCATCAGGGACAGAGAAGCACCTGTACAGCTGCACCAGATGTTTCTTAATAGTTCTGCTTGGGCTGCTGTCTGAGATTGATCAGTTCCATGTTATTCCTTCCCTAGATCTAAAATCTTTTACAAGCTCCTTATCTTTAGGAGCTTTGCTCAGCCCCAGTTGCAAAGGTGCAGCGGCACATGCAATTTCTTAATTACAAAATGGATTTTTTAAAAGCAGTAAAATTAAATACTCTGATAAATAGTAAATGACTGTTCATTCTCCCCAGTAACCAAAATAAAACATATTCCAACAGCATACTTGGAAGAGAGATGGGTTATATATGCAAAGAAACAGCAGAAAATATTTTCTAACTGCCAAAGTTCCTGGTTTTGGAGCAGTGTTTTCTTCAGCACTGGAAAAAGAAATCCTTGTGCAGGGTTGACTTGGTGCTGGGTTTTTGTATAGCACGTTTGTGTACAACACACAGCTGAGATAATGGAGAACAAACATTACATGCAACATCCTTGCAATCATCAACTTTACCAGTCCTCCCAAGCAGGGTATCCTTGCACTTGTCGATGAACTGAATCTTCTATTAAAAATTGAGTTGAACAAAGGAAAACTGTATGAGAAGGTGTTTGATTTTGGTTTTTGGTTTTGTGCCTTTTTGATATTTTACACACACTCTGACTGGTATTTTAAAAGATATTTTGCGCACATTTGGATACCAATGAGAACAATTAAATGCCCTCTAATAATTAATGTATATGCAATCTATAGCATGCATTCTCTTCTTATTAGAAGCTGTGGGTTTTTTGTTGCAATCTAGCTAATAAAGGCTTTCTTTTCCACAAGAGAATTTTGACAGGGTTGACTCCAGACGGCTTTCCAGCTGAGGTCTGGGGCCTTGCTGAACCTTCAAAATTTTCCCATTTGAGCTGCATCAAAGTGAAGGAAATTCAAGGATCACTAACGTCTCAGATGGTAGCACTTGCCCTAACAACCAAGGTTCAGGAATTCTTTGGAGCAGGCTGAGGTCATTTTTCTCCCCTTTTCTCCTAATGCTTTTCTCTATTAATCAGAGCTCACAGCTCAGATTGGTCTTCAACTTCCTCCCAATCCTTGCTAAGCCTGTCATTTCTAGCTATTATTTACTTTAATGGACTTTGGCTGATCCCTTATGAAGCTTTGGATCTGAGAATAATAAGGCTGGAGAGTAACGGGCACAGACATGGGTGTGGGTTTGCCTGCAGATTAACCGTGGCAGATGGGCTTTATTGCGGTTTCCTGTGTGCCGAGTGTTGATTGAGAGGGTATAATGAGAGAGGTGGTGTCTGCACAATGGCTGCAGCCACTTCATTGCACCTCGCGTCTAAACAACCCCATTTTTCTAAATCTTTGGGTTGTGAAATTTTAGGAAGTCAGAGCACAAGAACAAGTACAAAAACAACTGTAAATAACCATGAATGTTAATCCAATCCTAATTGGTCCCTTCTTTCATTATGGGTACATTTTGCTAAGCTTTCCCCCCCTTTTTCTTTTAACAAATGAATGATATGGACAGCTATGCATACGTTTCACTTTTATAACAGTTTAACACAAATATTACTTCATATCACCTAATATAATTATTAATATTAATGTCCCATTAGCTTTTGCATTATTAACATCAGCAGCAAAAGCTTATCTTGCAATCATCCTGTTATGCTTTAGGCTTTTGTCATCTTGGGGAAAATTGTTTGAATTAAATTATCTATTGTCTAAAGAATATCAAAAATAACAGCAGGAAAATTGCTTAGTATCTGGCAAAATGTGTCAAAAATATGCTTTTCTAAGTCCAAATGTCATTAACTTTCAACAGCAATCAGATGATAAATTATTTTCAGCTATAGGCACTATCAAAAGATCTTTTACAAATTCCCCATTTTAAGGATTTTACTTAATTCCTCCCTTTCACTGATGGATTAAATCACAACTATTGATTCTTTTCTTCCTTTGGGGTTTTACCCATCTGTCCTAACGCTTTCATCCCAGCACCCCTTGGGCTGAGAGAAGTGTTCTACAAATGAACCAGTGAAAACCTGGAGAAGATTCCAGGTCAAGTTTGTGTACAAGAGTTTAAATTTTTAGTGACAGTCTTCCCTTACCACAGACGAAAGTTTCCACACAGAGCTGCACAAGCTAGCCCCACCAATTATCCTCCTCCTTTGAAAACCATTATCAAGTTTTTCAAAACTTCTTTCATTTCACTGTTGTCACTTGATGAAAAGGAAACTAACCACCATGTCAAGACAACTCGGCTGCCTGGCAACCAAGGGCCACATTTTAATTCTGACTTGCTTCTGGTCTTGACTAATGGAAAGTGACTATGTTAAGCCAGTCAGAAGAGTTGTTTGTCACTTCTGAAATGCAAACAAAACTATATTGTTTCGAAAGTCCTGGGTGTGATTGATGTAAAGATTTACAGTAACATCATTCATTTGCCCTTGTGTTTTAGTGGGATTGATGTCATATCTTTTCATGCTTTATTAAATGCTTTTGGAAAACTCAAATACATGATGCTTTTTGTCCTAAAGAATCTAAAGAGATTTTTCTTGTGCAAGAAAACTAAACTCCAGTTTGTGAGATTAAATGATTCAACTCAACATGTGTCTCTAATTTAATAAGAAACACCAGCCAAGATATGTGGATATAACAAACTGAAAAAAAAAGAAAAAAGGCCAAGAAAGGAAAAAAAAAATTAAAATCAACAAATTGGGGGAGGGGAAGGAAAGATACACTGCTAACTTGCCAGCAGTAAAGCTTGTCTGAACAAAATTTCCTATAGCTAATTTTTTTCACTTCCATTACTAAAAAGAGGAGTTCACATTCTGCTCCCCAACTTTTTAACTGTAAATATATCCAGTCATAAATATGAAACATGTGTCCAATTTTCAATAAAAAATTACTGAAAACATTACAAGTAATATCAACATCAATTATCCTGACTAACTATGACAGAGTCAAAGAGGTTTAAACAGTCATCCAAAGTCATCTAAAAAATCCCCTCTAAAAACAATTATATTGCAAATTATTTTTTAAAGGCCAGGTTGACTTTTCTATTAAATTAAGAATCAGGAGAGGATGAATGAGCCTGCCGAGAGTTTTCTTTTCTGAAAAAGGGGGACACACACATTCTCTATGTATAGATACAGTTTTTTGTTATAACAAATGAAAAATATTGATATGTATAGACAAATGAAGCAGGAAAACATAGCTAATGCAGTAGTTTCTTTTCTATTTCAAGTATATAAATCATTCTTTAGATGCCTATTACGCATTGAGACAATAATTTAAGAAATATTTAGGGTAGTAGACTTAGGCTTTTGCAAGTATACTTATATCAGCACCGATCATCAATGCTATGCTGGAGTTGTTTTCCAAAATCAGTACCTGTGCTTTTTGCTGTTCTTGCAATACCTGTTAATAATCAGATCTTTATCATTATTTTTTTTAAAACACATATCAAAATTTAAGCACAGTAATAACATATGCAGTAATTACTGTTGTCATCTGGGATTCTTAGGGGTAGTCCACAAGGCATCCAGCGTGTCAATTCTCTGAGCAGAGATTTAGAAGTTTTGGTGAATGGAAGGTATATGTGAAGAAAAGAGAAGTAATTCAGCCTTCTTTGAGTCCTGGTCCTTCTTGGTGGATGGTGGATGGTAATCCTGTTTCAAGCCATCCTACAAATCAAGCTGTCCTATACTCAGCTCATGCAATACAAAACCCTGCTTAGCATTCTGATCTCATGAGATGGCAGACTTCACACTCCATGTTATCTAAACTTGACAAACAAATGGTCCAAAATATGAACTTAGCATCGGCACTCTGTCCTACAAGGAAGAGGATAATGGATATGGATTACAGGTGGCTGCTGGGAGCTATCATGTGGATTCAGTCCCCAGAATATGACAGTATTGCTACCAGTGGAGTGAGCAGTTGCCAGAGCCATGTGAGCAGGCTTTCAGCTGAGGGCCATGCTGCAAGGGGTCAGAACACCCAGTAGAGGACAAGCAGAGAAAGCCCAGCACCAACAGCACCACTGTTGTGGCTCAGCAGGGGAGAGTGTAGGACTCCAAGCACTGAACCTGTTGGTCTGTTGATGCCTATAAACAAGGATGTGTGCCTCTCCACTTTACAGAAAATAATTAAGGTCTCCGCAAGGCCTGCTACTTCAGGACTGCTCAAGGCATAATTAAGTTGAAGAATTAGTGACCTCAAAGAAGGAGAAGGAGGAAGAGGAGGAAGGGAATCAGCTGCCCAATCTTTCCTTCAAGTGGAAGTCAGGACTGGCTCAGACACAATAACTCCATTGACTCAGGAAAATAATTATTCATTCATTCGGAAGATTATCTAATCAGTCTAGGTCTAGGTATTAGGTCAGTGGGTTACCTCAGCCTACCACCAGTCTCAGCAAGCCCTGTATCTCCAAGAAGAAACAATTTAAGAACATGCACATTCCAGGATCGCAGCGTTTTTACAATCCTCATCATAGCCAAAATGCAAGATCTGAGTGTAAAACTGTCTCTCTACAGCCAAATTACACACAAAGCATGTTGTAAATCAGCTTCACCCCAGGGAAGGCAAGCAGTAAACTACCTATCATTTTACACAGCTACGTCTAACCATCATGGTGGAGGAAGCCTGAAAAGGTCAAGAGATTTTTCTAAACTACCTACATCTCCGGAGTAGCTCAAGAAGCCATATAATCTAAAGTCCTCAGATAGTATCTCTCTCTCTCTGATGTTGGGGTTTTTTTTCCCTTATGGAAACAAATGTGTAGCGTTCTAACTGTCTTCAGCTTCTGCTGAATTAAACACATTCCAGCGTCTCTAGAGCAGCACTCAGGCAGTTGCACTCCCCCTTGCACTCTTCTGGGTAATCCTTCTGGGGGAAAGAAAACATAACGAAGCCCTCAGCTGACAATTTGGGAGGCCTGCCACTGCTTATTGCCATCAGTTATTTTTCAACTGATTCAAAGATAACACAAGGGCTGAAAGCTTGTAACTACTTCTTTTGACAAAATGGAGTCCAAACAACTTCTTTTAAACCTGGGAATTACCCAAGAGATTCCAGTAACCTACCTTAGACCAACTCAAAATTTAAAAAAAAAAAAAAAATTCCTCTCTTACAGTATTTGAAGGCCCATGCTTGCTTCCAAAAACAAATATGCAAATGAAATTGGAGTGCAACTGACTGAAACTTTCTACAATTGTTCCACGTTCATAAACATTTCATGAACTCAGATTAAATTTCAATTACAATACAAGTACTTCCACGAGCGGCAGAATGAAAAATGCCTGTTCTCTGGCTTTGTGCTCATAGTTAGACACCCTGGGACTTCAGGGGGTGCAAAGCTCCGATGGAAAGTGTTGCCCCAGGTGAGACAATCTCTCTCCTGCAAGGACTCCTGATACCTTTCCCCCAGTGGGAACAATAGCACACCTTCACTTGCTACCAATTTCCACAAAACCTATAGCAGATTGACAGACTATAGGGCACAGACTGACATAGACATAAAATGCAAAGATATGTGATCATACAAAACATATTTACAAACAGGATAAAACCTGCACTTCTTTGGGTCTAGACAGAAACAACGACAGGGAAAGGCCAAGGCCACATATGCAAGGACTAGTATGAGACTCATTAGTGTCCCTGCCTCTTTGTCACAGAAAGAACTTTTGCTCTGGCTCCTGGCTAAGCTACCCTCCATAGGACTTCTCTGCCTTTCCATCTGGTTTAGCCAAAGCTCCTTCATCTTTTACCTTGTATACTGCTGCTTTCTCTCTTTCAGCCCTGCCTTTCAGCTGCTGCTGAGCTCACCTTCTCCCCGCACTGCAGGCGCATGGCCAGTTCTGATCCCCTTGCTAATTCTCATCAGCAATGGCATTCACAGCCCATACCACCACTCCCAGGAGGGCAGGAGACCCTCCCCAGCCTCTGATTTCAATTCACTGGGCTGCTTGCAAGCCCCTCACCTCGCTTCTGGCAGATGAGAGCTCTTCAGCTGGACTCACACTGCCCCCTGTCCCAAGACAGGGTTCTGGCCCTTCCAATCTCTTAGAATCCTGATTTCCAGGAAGGGGATCACTATTTCTTGTAACTCCAGATGATGCACCGGTGCCTCACATTGTGTATGTTTGTCAGCTTTTCATTGTATGTTCCTTTTCAGCAATGAATACTGCTTATTTGTGTTGCACATAGTGCCATGCAAATTTAGGGCACTATTTTAATGCATGATAAATAATTACTATAATTAACAGAAGAAAAAAAGCCTCCTGGCAATTTGTCAGGTCTAGACACCTCTTTTCATGCCAGATATTTTCATATGTATGACATGTACATATAAGATCCCTCTTGCCTCTGTGGAGGGACATACATCTCCCATTAGCAGTAATGGGAATTATGTGTGTGCACTGAGGGGAAACTGTAGTCTACCCTGGCTGGTGTGCTATGTTAGTTGTGCTTTATTGGATCATATGGAGCATGCCATATAAGAAAAGGAAAAATACTTTTCCATCTTCATTGTTCAGGGAGAAATATATAGGAAGCCCCTGTATACAATCATGCTTTTAATTAAGTGTTATTTGCAGGTGCTATTTCTCTCCATATTCCTCTAGCCATTTCTGAAAGAGAAATAACAAAAATAATCTGCAAAATGATTAGGCATAAAAATTAGCCAGGGTTACTAGACTTATGAGACTTTTTTCTAAGAATAAGCATTTTTAATAAACCATATTTTGAAACTATAAACAGCCTTGTATTGGTAGATGCTGCACTGCAAAATACTAAACTTCATTTCACTATCAATTTTCTGATTCATCTGAAGAAGTTCATTATCTGTTAAATTGAAGGCAAGTCTCCCACAGAGGAATGCTATCTAAAGATGGATGTGTTTGTGTGTGAAAGGATAGTCTTTCTTAGCTGTTTATGAAGAAGGACATTCTTGGACTAGGTACTATACTTCACTACTTTGCAAATATAGAGTACAATAAATACATACATACAGTCATATAACACTGGCTCATTTTTGTCATCTGGCTGTAACACATTAATACAAATTTAGTTCAAACATCCAAAGTTATGCTGCTAGGAATGCTGCCATCTGGTTTTAATGAATATCTGGGGTCCATTTTTCAGTTAAGCTTTTCATATTGTGTTTGTATGTTGCTTTTTCCAAGCTATCTGCATAATTGCGTAAAGATTTTACTGCAAAATTAATATCCTCACTGTGAATGAAAGAGAAGGGCAAAAACCAGGATGACAAAGGCTGAAATGAGGTGAAAGGCAAATTCAATTTTTCCTTGCACCATAGAAACCTCGTCAGGACTAGCTTTATCTGGTAATCCACATTTAAACTTTAACCTGTAGGGGGGCTCTTTGTGTTAGTTAATGTAAGCATAAAAAGAGTCTGAACCACTAATCAGATTAATCATATTTTGTGAGACTCAAAAGCTTCATTAAAAGGACCTCGTTTCCAAGCTACACATTTCAGAAAGGGAAAAAAAGTTGGCTATGAAAAGGAAAGAGTAACACCGAAATTCAAAAAGACACAGACTATGTGTCTCCTGGAATTAAACCAAAGACAGTTAAGAACTGGAACAATAGCCACCTTCGTAAAATACACCTTGACAATGCCAAAACAATTAGGACATTTTGCAACTGAAATTATGCATTCCCTGCATTCATAAAGCTTTACCTTATGCATGAGAAAGAAATATTTATTAGATAAATACAATAAATGTCTTCCTTTCCCTCACATTTATGGAAGTCTCCCTCTCCACTGAAGCAATCGTGTTTTCTAAGTACTTCAGGTGACCCCTTAGAGACAAGAAAATGCGAACATCAGAAGAATAAGAACTGGAATCTGTTATCTGTAGTCAGGTTATTTACATTCACACAGGAAACACCCTAGTTCCCTAATGAGCATGAAAGTGAAAGAGCAAGCCGCTCTCCCAAGTTGGTTCAGCATTGTGCTCTCTCTCAAAAAAACAGAGTATCTCCATTTTCAATTAAAAAAATGAAGTTCCAGTGAGCTTTTGTTCATGCCTATGCAATAAAACCTGGTTTATGATCTGAATTCCAAATTCAAGATTTTTGCCATTAAGTCTCACAGGAACTATTTGCACTTAGGACAGTGTGAAACCCATTCAGATCTCAGCTTACCCTGTATTGATCTAGAGTTAGTGGGCATTTGAAATCAGGAGATGCTTTGAGAAAACCTTAAAAAGTTAGAATCATAGAATCATAGAATTGATTGGGTTGGAAAAGACCTACGAGATCATCGAGTCCAACCCTTGAAAAATTATTCAATACTGAGCAAATAAGTAGTTATATTCTCCCTAAAATATCTTATTTTCAAGTGGTAGGGAGAGAAATCAAGACATGACATCATGGGGAAGATCATTTGAAATACAGACTCATCCATTTTCCAGCCTTGAGACTGGGGAAGCGGTGTTAACCTCACCTTTTTTTTTTCCAAGTGAGAAGGAACATCCTCCTGCTGTATCACAGCCAAACTTTTTGATTGCATTTCACCATTATGCTTCCATTTTTCTTTCTGCATAACTTGCCAAAACTCCTTGTTCCTGCCAGCTGCAGGATCTGATGATCTGTATTCAGCTAGTAAGTTCACTTCTAGACAATTCAGGTAACCTAAAATACATTTTTACACATACAATGAATTCTATATGAGGTTGCACTCTTAATTAATAGTTTTCTAAATGCCTATTTACAAGTTTTATCCATAATTGCACTGAGCCTGCATTGCTTGGCACAGTCAGTTACACCTAAAGGCACTACTTGTTCCTTGGCTAGGGTGACAGCAGGTGAGGAATCTTCCGTAGTAAATTACCAGTCACCATGGAATTGTTGCCACAATGCAAAGCTCAGAAAGGAAGGTCGGAGCTTGGGTGGGCCAGCTCCCTCTCCCACCTTCACTCTTTCAGAGAGCTGATGTTCAGTTGCTGTATGTGCTACAGAGGCTTCAAAAGAAACACAGTGGCCAAACTTTCTGCCCTTCACAGACCATACATTTACCACAAAGTTTTACCACAAGCTGTCATTGCATGGCTGCATTTCTCAGTGTGTGTCATTGTGTGCCATCCTGTGCCCTGAGGTCTTCAGTATTTCTTTATCAAACCAAGCAGCTGTCGAAATGTTCTTCAGCTCCATCCAGCACACATTCCCCAGCTTTCTCACCCAAAGAACAGGAGGGGAGAAAGGACACCAATACCAAGGTCTTGCTCCAGTGAGGAGCTGGGACGTGGCCATGGACAGGCTCCCAGGTGCCTAGTGTAGATGTAGACTATCATAATAATGAATTTCTCAGAAAATATAATAAAAAGCTAAGTTATTTATGAGCTGACTGCAGCACATGTTTGCACCAGTGTAAAACAGGAGCAACTGCACTACCTTAGGCAGAGCCTTTCTAAGTCTAAGCAAATGCAACTTAAAGCAGAATCTGTCCATCTAGTTTGGATAATAAACCAGAAATGTTTCCCTAAAAATGCAGGCACAAAGAATTTTCCTGAACACAAAGAGAACCATTCACAGGTCTGTCCCAAAGCTATGAATTTAAATGATCCAAATGTAACTCTAAAAAAGTGAGATCTTAGTATTAGGAAAAAATAAGTAAAGCACTGCGATACTTTAGTACCATTCAGTACCAGTTTGTATTAGGTCAGGTTTTCTCAGCCTTCCTGATACCGTCTCACCTTGACAAATTCCAGTGGCATCCATATACACACTTCCAGAGCCTGCTTATAGGCAGCACAAATTGTTATAGTAAAAAATAGCCCTAGCAGCTTGTCATCTGAGTGTGGTATTTCCCAGATTGTAGCAGGGCAGAGTTGCAGGGATTAGCTCACAGTGCTCCTGTCAGTCTGCTAGCACTGCTGGAGGTGGTTTAAGCTGGTCTGTTTGCCTCTGCCCTGAATGGCACTGGGGCTGTTCCCAAGTCAGGTTCTAGCTGAGATTCAGAAATAACTGAGAAGCAGCAAACTCCTGCAGCTGTTCTGCATATGTGCTGGGTATGTTTCTTATTTTATAGATTGGGAAAATGAGTCTCAGAAACAGAAAAATCACATGATTGTGACCACAGAATTTTGTGCCAGTGATCCTCACAGAACCAGTCTTCGACCTCCACATCTACAGTCCTTCCTGCCTGTACACTGATTGCCCTCCGCCTATAGTGGCAAAGGGCAGGGAGTGCTGGTTGCCCCACAGGCAGCGCTACTGGGGTGGCAGAACACTGGGCTCACTC
Organism: Myrmophylax atrothorax; assembly: GCA_026770055.1. Classification (NCBI taxonomy): domain Eukaryota; kingdom Metazoa; phylum Chordata; class Aves; order Passeriformes; family Thamnophilidae; genus Myrmophylax; species Myrmophylax atrothorax. The sequence continues at coordinate 12,928,576 of JAOXXN010000137.1, forward strand.
ACTGGCCAGCACATGGGGGACTCAACAGGGCACGTTCATTTCCTGAGAGATGGACCCACAGTGGCACACCAGCAAACAGCTTCAACAATGGAGTTCAAAGGCTGGGAGGCTTCAAATTATACTCACCAGCTCACAGAAAATATATTCAATAATTTTTAATGGGGTCTCTAATGAAACCATGTTAAAACCTGGTCAACTCCATAACAAGCTCTCAGCCAGAATGATAAATATCTAGTGAATGAGACAAATTTTTCACAAAGATCTTGAGAATCTCTGTGAAAATAAGACAATAATTTATAAAAGTCTAACTCCACCTTGCTTTAAATTTCTAGATCTGTCAAAACCCAAGGAACTTTTGGGTTCATTTTCTAAATTGGATGAGGTCCACATTCCCTGAGCTGCATAATGTGACTTGTCTCTGATCAGTCCAGAATAGATTTTTCCTTTTCCTACCTTTTACCTAAGCACACAAAAACCCCATACAAACACACAAAGTTTTTTTCCATAATTGATAGAGTAGTTATTTGAAAAGGTAGTACAAACCTTATAAATTCAAAGAAAGGCAACATTGGAATGCCCACCAGTGCTGCCCACAGTAAAGCAAACACATCCAGAGCTTTTATCACTTCAAATAAAAATTTCTGTTCTGCAAGGAGAAAATTCCCTCTCTTCAGTAGTTCCAGACACTACAGATCATTAGGTAGGTATAGAAACTTCTGATCTTTTGATCATTTGCAACTCTTTGGAAAGAAGTTTCCCACAAGGCTCATGATGCTCTAAGTCACTTTTGTTTCTGTTCTGCAGCCTCCGTCTCTCCAAGTTAAAACTCATGCAGAACAAAACACAATGCTGAGCTCAGCAGCATCTTGAAGGAGAAATCTGTGTTGCCCTAAGGCCTGATTGTATAAAAATGTGTACTGTTACCAAGAAACGGGAGTGGGAAAACATTCCCATGACTGCTTGGTAGGGCTTCATGCCTATGAGGCGTGTGTGAAGAGAGCTTCACACCTGTGAATATCGTAGAGTCGGACCCTCATCTCGTCTCTGAGATCTTAAATAATGTTCCAGATGGGGACCCAACTATAAACATTTTTGCACTTAGAGAGCAATAAAAAGAGAACACATTGGGTAGAAAACACTTGGTTAAATTTGAAGCCTTTCTCTACATTATAAATAATCAGGATGCATCTTTTCCTTCCTCTTCCTGTCAGCCACCTTCTGTTCCCTTGTCCCTGCTGCACTACCATCTAAAAACTCCTATCTTTAATCTTTTAAGTACCTGGATTAACTTACAGCATCTAGAATACTGCAGAACACAAAATGTCGTATGGCAAACTCCTGTAGGGGAAGAGTAAAATGAGCTCCCTCTTCTGTCAGAGCTGCCCCAAACACAGTGAGGACCCCAACTGTTAAAATTCCTGATATGTCTGACTGTGAACAGGGAACTGCAAAATTCTTCCACCTCACTCAGTGATGTTCTACAGAGAAAGTCTAAACCTACTCACTTGCCTGGATTGGTTTTGGGTGCATGTAATGACAAAAATATAGAAACAGATTGTTCCTTGGGCATCATAAAAGATTTGGAGGAAAGAGAGTACGAAAGATCAGGCCAGGTCCTTAAATTGTTTGGATGCAATTCAAGTCAATCTCCAGTTGTTTGAATTTTTGTTTACTATTGCAAGTCAGAGGAGGCATTTCACCAGAGAATCTGTTGGTTTGCAGTATTTCAGAATGTTATTTCAGCTGGACGAACTATGAGCAGTTTTGCAGCTGCAAGCATGTATAGTACCTTAAATTTTTAGTGACAAAGTAGTATTGTATCCTTAAGAAATTATATTGCTATGGTATAATATTTTATTAAGATCATCAGAGTAATAAAAGAATAGTTTTCTCTTGCCTGAATTGCTATCAAACCAAACAGGTAATTTCTCTACTTCTAAATGAAGAGAAATAAGGTATTTTTTCCAGCGTTTGGCACCAATAGGGTATTTTTAGAATGTTTCCAGTTAGGGACCCATCTGCATCCTATTCCACCATTACTGCACAAAGGAAAGAGAAGCAGAACTGCACAAAAACAGAGGGACAAAGAAATTACTGCTGGTATGCCCCCTCTTTTAACATGAAACCAGATTTTGAAATATTATCAGCTACCATCTCATATGAGAGACTGCACTTCACCAGTGATGAATTTGCTCTATCAAAATTATAGTATGGGCCCATTGCTAAACTCACGTTTGTGAGCCAACATCACCTAAATTACAGTTTTATGACACAGTATTAGAAAAAGAAGGTTACCAACAGTGAAACCTGATTTTAACTGGGAATGTAGTAGTCAATTTAGTAGGGAAATTTAGTCATTGGCAGAAACATATTTTTAAAAGCCATATTGTCTAGAGGAACAGATATATCCCTGTCTTTCAGACTATCTTCTCATGGGCCTTAACAATAGTACTTTTCAAACAGCTTTTTGCAATGAAATAAGCATTAACCCACATGCATAAATTGCACACAGGCCTCAGTTGTTTCATCTCACTCTGCTTCTCACTCATCTCATGTTGCAACTTTCCTGATTTTCAAGTGCTAAACTTCCCCATAACAGATTTGACTGTAAATCTATTAAACCTTTATAATGCAATGCTTCAGCTGTAACTTGTATCTTCAGCTCACTACACACATGCAGAACTGAGGCCCCAAAAGGCTAATTGAGATGCCTAAATTTATACAGTGAGAACCAAAAAATGAGGCTTATTTTCCTTCCAGTTCTACACTTAGACCACAGTTTCTACAACAACATAAAGAGAACCTATGCAGTGCTTAGACAAAGCCTGCTGCGTTTCTCTGGCAATTCCTTTTAAAATGGACAGAGATTATCTGTACCCTATGGGTACAGTTTTAGATCACCTTAAAAAGGCTCAAACTAGTTGCTTAATTAGGTGACATTTTTGAAAACTCTCCTTAAAACTGTCTTCATTTTCAATCTGAAAGTAAACACTGGTTTCACTGTGTGTCTGGTGACACCAAGGTGCTGCAGTCCCTGATGTCCCTC
>JAOXXN010000137.1:12931646-13008183 GCA_026770055.1 Myrmophylax atrothorax
GTAGCCTTCAGAGAGAACAAGCGAGAGCACTGCACATCCCACACCAGCAGAAGCACAACTCTTTCTTCTAAGGAAAAGTGCACTTCTAAACTTAAGAGGGCTCATCCAGATACATTAATACTGATACTGACAGTTATGTGACCTCGGTGAAAACATCCTTAATTCAGAAATTAAGATATGAAGTGCTACCTGAATGTTAAGCATTAATTTAATGTAAGGGAGAAACATAGTTTGGGATCTAATGGACACTTCCCTTACCTTTCCACCAGTAACTCCCTCAGCTCTCCTCACAGGTGGATCTTCTGTCTTCTCGAAACAATAATCACATGGGTGAATTTTCCAGTAGATTTCCAATGATTTTAAAACTATTCTACAAGTCAATCCTGGGGGAAAATGTAGAAATGATCTTTAATGAAGCATAACTTTTAACAGCTACCAGAAAAAACCAAATACATTCCAGTGAAAACCAACAATTTTACAATCAGATATGAGCATTGATTCACTCAGTTGGCTGGTGGTAGATCACCCACAAAAGAGTTTGGAGGGTCTCTGTATAAGAACTGGGAAGTTAGGATCAGAAATGTGTCTGACTTAAGAGGGAGTTTTAAGCAATTAACTCTGCAAACACACAAAAGTGAAGCACAAAGAAACGCTAATGGGAAGAGATCATTATTGCAATCCATCCACATTCTCCATCTATATGCTCATTACCTGCTGTCAACACCAATAGGATTTGCCTATATGAGGAAATGGGCCAAAATAGCTATTGCAGAATAAGCCATTATTCAATAGCTTTCTGTTTGTCCCTGTGTAGACACTGTAGGAATAATTAGTGCACTTAATTCTGTTCTAGAATAATCGCTGCACTAATTATTCAAGACTAAAGTATCTTTTATTCCAAAACAATTTGTCCACAAGGGGAGCTATTGTGAAATAGCTTGTGGTCCTCTGCTCAATTTCCATGTGTAAAAGGACGTAATCCGTGCTGTTGGAATAGCAGTACCCCAGACTCCACGCACAAATCAAACTATAGACAAGCTCCAATTCTCACAGCCTTCAGAAGGTTTTTTTAAAGTAAATGAACACATAGAGTTGTTGTGAAAACAGGATTCAGCTGTATGGCAATGAGTAAGCTGGTCTTTTAGGAGCTTTTTCTTCATAAAATTATTTCAGCCACATTTGCATCCAAGCTTATTACTGGATTTAAGGATTTTAGTGTATAGTGGCTGACATGGTAGATGAGACTTTGCCCACTCTTTCGCAAAGTGTGAAATGCTGAAATTGGATAAACACATAGTGTAATTAGCTAATTTGATGGGGTAGCTTTATCCAGTCTGTGTGTTTAGAAACACCACTGATCTCTTGGGTTTTTGTGGTGCAATGTAATTAAACTAAAGACCAATATGCCTAGACAGTGACCCCATAACACTGCTAAAATCCTTTTAAAATGAAGGATGGAAATGGTGGTGTCAGATCTTCCCAAACTTGAAAGAGAGTCCCAATTCTCTTGTCTACCTTCTGTCCTTTCAGCAGCCAGCATATCAACTTTGCAGAGTAAATTACAGAGGCAGACTCAAACCTCTATTTCTGTCTGTTTCTTTTGTTGGGGTTTTGTTGCCAATTTTTTGTTTGTTTTTTTTGTTGGTTTGTTGGTTGGTTGGTTTGTTTTTTAAAATCCTTCCATTTTATCAAGGGACTTACAGCCACATCTGAAAAACCAGCCTCCTCCTTTTTGCTCAGGAAATGGCAGAATAACAGTGGAACGAGAGGATAAAAACCCTTTTTCTCTCACAGCACACATGATTAGGCCCAATATTTGAGAACTACAATACTCAGACAGCAAGGCTGTGTAATACCCTACTTTGTGAAATTGGATCCAAGATATTTACATGCAACAAATAATACTATTTTCCAGTTTCACTTTTCATGTGGGTGGCACTGTCTCACCATTTAACCTCTGCCTTTGTCTCACTAGAGAGAAACCAAAACCAGTTTGGGATATATTTCAAAATAAGTGGCATCATTGCTTAGCATGTATTTTCAATAACATTTGCAATGGTCATATGTTATGATTTGCTAAGGTTTTACCAATCTCTCTTGTGTCTGACTAGGATCTAGGAAGTTGTCTAATATTTCCCAAAATGCATTAATTGTCTTGAAGGGTCCAGGCCCTGTTCACAGTATTATTTTGTAGTCAATTTCTCAGACTTTGATCTTGAGTTTATTTAACCCAAGATATATTGTTAACCAATAACTGCTCCAAATGTACTACTACTACTACTACTATTTTAGAAATAAAGTACATTGATTTTTATTATAACTTTAATACAGAATTCTGCATAGAAAAATTGTCATTAAATAGCTCCTTACCAGAACAAAATATTGACATTCAACATATCTGTAGCTCCGAAAAGCTCTGCTGATGGATTTATCATCACTTTGCCAATGTAATAGAATAAATTTGATTTGTGACAAATAAAACTTGTCTATTTGGGGCTCATAAGACAGCTTTTTGTGATTCCCATAATAGGTTTTTGCTCAATTAAAGTTTCTGTTCATTTACAAGATGGATGCAATTAGAAATACAAGATGCTCAGTTTTCTCAGCTCAAAGTCTTTTATTATCTTGTGTTTCTTATGTGCTACTGTAGCTGTTTTACCCTGAATTGAACTAGATTATGATTACTAGTTAAGAACTGAAAACACTGCAACTTGTACTTCTTTCTTTAAGTTACTTTACAAATAAATACTTTCAATTACAAAATTGTTCCCAAAGAAATGGGAATTATGTTGAAAGTACCCCACTGCTGCTATAACATTTTCAGATCTATTGAATCCTTCTGACCGTATTACAATGGCTCCTGCTGTTTTACCTGGACTGCAGCAATCCCAAACTCCAGCCTTGTGTTTTGTAATGTTTCAAATCATCTGGGACCAAAAAAACCACCCAACATTCTTCTATTTTCAAGTTTTTGATTAGAATCAGAATGGAAATACTAAGAAATTTTAAAACATCCCTTTCTCATTTCCAGTAGGCTGGGTAAGAGCCATGCAGCTACATTTCAGTTTTACAGTTACCTTGGATTTTACAGGCAAGGGTGTAATTTTATTTTATTTGTATTTATTAAGGCTAACTCTAGCATAGTGCCACAGATGATTCCGCTGAGGCAGAGAGAAAAAGTATGATTAGCATTAAAACAATGCTGAACTTGGAGAGACATCCTTCCCCATCTGCAGTTATCCTACAGCTAGTGCTGTGCTTTTAAAGTCATTCTCATGAGGAAGTTTCATATCAAATTTCTTGGTCTGATTGTCATAATCATTAAAGTGTGAATACAGGCTCTGGGTACGGGGTTCATCGCTGTATGAAGGCATGACGAGAAATCAAATGTTTGGGTAATATCACCATCCAATTGCTTAAGTACTGCATCGTTCTCATTTCTTTTTCAACACAACAATAATTTCAAAATGAAAGCTATGTGATGATACTCTTTCTTCCTTATATCTACACTGACCTTTGTGCTCAAGCTTTGCCTCGGTGTTTTAAATTGTTTCTTTAATTTAGTTCACAGAAACTGCAAGTTATAGCTGGTTTCCTGACTATTGCATCCCAAGCAGCAAACATAAAAATAGAAAGCGTAGTACTTTATATTACAAAAGTTCCAAGACAAGAATTGACTTGGTTTTACACTATAAATAACTCCATTGGACACTTCTGGTACACCAAAAGGAAGCAATGGCATTTTTTACTTTTTCTATTTAATTTTTGTTGTTGTCATTAAGCACTCTGTATATATACATGGAAGAGAGGAAAAACCTGCTCCTACCTGCTACTGCTTAGTCCTTACCCCTTTGAGTACCTAATAATCTAAACCAAATATTATTCACCTATTTTAATTGTATCACTGAGGTTAAAGGGATTATTTACTTGTCTAAATTAGTCCTAAATAATAAGTAAGGCAGCTAAATGATACTTACAGATTGTTCCAAAATAATATAAACAAAACCAGATCAGCTGTCTTGCCAGTTGCTCACGTGGAGATTCCAGAAAAGCTATCTATAACACATCAAATTCTTTCTTTTTATTTTCATTTTTGAGAAACTATTCACAAGGGCAGGAAAAATCAAGTGCCAGATGGTGAGCCAGGGTATCGGCTGTTGGATCCAACAGCACATTGAAAGCAGCCAACATTCTCAAGGAAAGACATTTAATGGTATCTGAAAGAAAAAGCACCCAGTTTCTGGGGAAAAGGAAAATAGAATTAATGAAATGGACAACTGCAAAGCATATCCACAACGAGAATTCTCACTGCATAAACTGAGATTAGAAGAAAGTGAACTAGATCCAGAAGAGCTGTTTAGACAGTGACTTCTGTTGTAAATTACATACACAGAGGAAGTCCTGCAAATAACCAGCTTTTCATGCCAGGACATCAGGCATATAGAAATTTATGCTGAATTTGTCAGAGGTAGATGGCATTTTTGGCTTTTCTGCCGTTCTTGTCCCTGTTCTTCACTGGTATTCCCTTTGCTCCTGAAAGTATTATAGAATGCTTTCACTGTTCTATCCCTTGCCACCTTTGCAGATGCATTCACATTACTGAAATTAGCCCTCCATGAGATCCTGGCAGTTTAGAACAGCCTCAAGCAGAGAAAGAGATAAACACATATTTGTATAACTATGAAATGCCTCAGTTGAAGGTAAGCAAAGAAATTAGACTTGGAGAGTTCATAAGGGGAATGCGGATCATAAAATCCACAGACTCCCCGAGATAAAAATAATGACCAAGCACTTCAAGCCGGTAACACAGTGAAGATCATACAAAATGAGCTTGGCAAAGCACAATACACAGAACAGTCATTTACAAACACCATACCATGCTCAGATTAGGGAACCATTCGGTATAACCTCACTGATTTAGGGATTTGTTTTATCATGGCCTATACAGTGAATTTCCAAATACGCTTCCAAATCAGACCCTAATGTAATCTCTATTTACAAACTAGACTCCTTTCCTTTTTGAGTTTCTTACCAAAACCCACCTCCCTGCCTGAGATTTAAAAGGCCTTTAGATTTCCTTATTGCAATTAGGGGCTTTTTAATTTTTTTACACCCACCACTCAAGTGTAAGCAGTGTCTTGAAACACAGTAACTCAAGCAACTGAAATGTGACATCAGGCATCAGCTAGTTTAACCAAGACAAACATTTGGCCTTGAGAAAATTAGGGAGCTGAAGTCACCCTCTCACAATCTATTTTGAAATGTTTATTGAACATAACAGATGCAACATGAAGATATCTCTAGACTGTGACAATAAGAAGTCCGAGAAACGTAAAAGCTTCATACAGGAATCTCAGTTCTGTCCCCCGAATGTCAAAGAAAAACATCCTCTGAGGTCAGTTTATTCTCTTTTTATGAGAGTTACTTTACTTTCCCCTGAAACAGATGCTTCTGGTTCCTCCCAATCATTAGACTAAGTGGACCACACGTGAAATAAAAAGGAAATAACATGGATATTTACACATTTCCACTTTCATTTATGGATCAAGCAAGAAAATGACCTTGTAAAATTATGTTCTTCCAATTGATACCTAATACTTTTAATTATTCTTTGCACAGTCCAAATTGAAGACCAGCTGACATCCAGATGTCCCACAGACATAATAACATCAAGAAACAGGGAGGGAACAGGATCCATTGTTATGTCCTTCCACTGTGGTTCACAAATGCAGGACAGAAGAAGAGATGGAAAAGCAGAACCTCGACTGAAATTCACCCAATGTTTTGGCTACCAGAACTGGATGGCAATACTAACAGAAAGATTTCTCTGCCCCTAAAGTGGAGCAGCAAAGTGACAACTACTTTGGGCTGCCAGGACACCTAGTAGGGCTTCTGCATTTTGAGGCATGATTCCTTGAGGCAATATGACTGAAGGGATGTGGCTCCCTCCAGTGAAGGGTTCTGCTTAAATGCAGCACAGAGCCCTGGAAAAAGATATTAACTCATTCCTCATTTGAGCTGCCAAACGTACCAGGAATACCTGGCAGCAGCTCTCTGCCATGCTGCCAACCATCCTAGGTACACAGCTGGCTATCTCAGTGATTTCAGAAGAACTCAGAGGATTTGCAGCACAGCAGCAAAGGAACAAACCCAGCATTTGATTTCTTTGCACAAATGTCTGTCCCAGATGACAAACCCACCTGAGCACAGACCTGCAGAACTAAGCAATGTCCTGCATGGCCCAAGCTGATGTTCAGCTCCCTCTCTATAAAGCAGACAATGAAACAGCCAATACCAAGCAATTGCCTCTCCTATTCTCAGAATGTTTTATGTTCACATCACAAGCAATCCTCCAAAGTCTTGATAGGTATATTCATTATTTATGGTCTGCCATAATTATATTTGGTACTTCTAGCTTAGCCTGCAGGAAGCAGGGTCATGTGTGGGAATCAGAACTTATCAATGCTAATGAACTTATGCAGGGGTTTTGAAAACCTATAATTTCTCTTAAAAACAAGAAATGTAAAATGGCAAGAAGTTTAGTAAGAACATCTGGACAACGGTAAAACTGGAAAGGGTGCCATCGCTTTTGAAACATAAGGGGCTACCTTAAAATTTTTTTGCTTCAAATAAAAACTGCAGCCCATCTTTTAGCTTCTACTTTTATAGTGTCCATGCTCTTAGTTCTTCACACAAATTTACACACACTGCGGAATTTCTTAATAGCAAGATATTTAAGTAGCAGCCAGTGCTCACCTTCAGGCTGGAGTTAGGTACCAGTCACTGGCAGCATGTTAACAGCCTGATTTTGAAGGTTAAAATCAAAATAGGGTGATAAACCGGGATGAATATATCTCTCTGTCTTTTTCCTAATGCAATTTCCGTAAGTAAAAACCAGGAAGGTGGCTGACACTCATACAAATAACATCCTTTCTATTGTTATATATGGGCCCAGTGACATCTCTGGGATTATAAAGACTAACAAATGTTAAGATCAGCAGTCTAAAGAAGGAAGGGGGCTTCAGGCAATATGGTGCCCTATGGTTGTGGCAGAGATGGTTCAAATCAAGAAACTGGCAAGACTGGTAAGGTTTGAAATACAAACGCTCGGCTTAATTGAGCTAGTAAAAAAGGAAATGATAAAACAGACACTCACCAAAGGCTCTTCACAGAATGCCAGACAAAGGTTCAGCTTTTTTTCTTGCTTTTATTATTATTTTTAAAGTCTGCTAGTTTGTGTTTATCAGCATAATGAAGGTTTGCATGGAGAAAGATATTCAGAACTTAAAAGCTAAAACTGGACTGTCTACATTTCATTCTCTTTTTATTAACCATCAGCAAGAGTTCTGCACAGACACAGCCTATGAAAGTAATAATAGAAGGAAATTAATTAGATGACTATATTTCAATCATGGGGTTTTCATGACATTTTATACCAAAGGAATGCAGCTCAAGCAGTTTGCAACTGACAGCAATGCCATGAAATTGCACTACAGCCTTGATAATTACCCTCTTCATTATTTTTATAATATATAAAGAGATATTTTATAATAGTATGCAGTATAGTGGAAGCAGCTGAACGGGGATGTTTGTCTTACAATGCTACAGTTTAAATCTAGTGACGAGAGTTACCACATTAATGATGCACAGAGAAGAGCACTACAAGCAGCCATACTTTATATAATTATTCTATGCAAACTGTAAACATGTGAGATAAATAATATACCCCAAACTTTTTTCTTCCTCTGTAATTAATATTCAAGAAATGTCAATGACAATTCACTAAAAGTAAAAATATATTAATCTCATTTACATAAATTTCCTCCTTTGTTAAAAATTAGTGTCATCAAAGCTTATAGAAAGATTCATGACACAGAAAGGTTGGCCATTTCTTTTATAAAACAGTACCAAGGTCTCGAGCACTACACAAGCCCAGAAAATTACTTGAAGGGAGAAGATTCCTTTCGGATCCAGATGGAGACACTGAAGGAGCAAAGGTAGTATGGATAACTTTAATTCAAGTTAATTCAAGTAGTATGGATAACCTTAATTAGGAAGAGTAGCAGAAAAGGAGTAATAATTCCATAAACCGGCAAATTATTTTAGATAATATTCAGAAAATTTAGTTAGGGAAGTCTCAGACATATATTTGGATCTTTGCCCAGGTATTGTATGAATCACAAAACATGTATTTCTGTGTCTTCAAAGTTGCATGTTCTTTTAAATATGCGTGACAGCTCTAAGTGTTTTGGCAACATGTATACTTTTGCAATGAGTTTTGGGTAAATCTACAACTTCAGTCATTCACCCACCAGTTCCAGTGTCACTCAGCCCAGCTAAGCCTGTAGTTTCTTGGAAGCATGGACAAAAGTCTATAGCCAAGGGCAATGCCTGCTGTGCACTGCTTGCATCTGCTGCATAGGAATACAGAACATGGGGTAGGCAGAATGGCCCTCCTAAACATATACATCCAACCTGTGCATCCCTGGCACTGCCAGTGCCTCCTCTGCATATAACCCATGGCTATGACTGATCTGGTGCTTCCTCACTACAAAGATACACAGTGTATGTGCTGCAGGGTGTGTGGGGAATGCAGAATTGTGACATCTCTTGGGAACACAGAGGTCAGTTCCATACTAACAGCACATCTCTGAGACACCAATGAACCACTGCAATCTTGCCCAGTGATACAGTGGAGGATAGCCTTTAAACATACCTAAAGCCAACCTTTTCTGTTCTAAAACACATGATGACTCTTCAAGAATGTTCTATTCAGTCATTTATTTTCAGTTTTTCCATGGCTCAGAGCAGATGATGGTATTTTGTGGCATAGAAAACATAAGGCTAGCTTTTGATCCTGAAGAACAAAAGGCCAGCATTACCCTATGTGTAAAGACAGGAGAGCTGAAAAAATGGTGGGGGTGGGAGTGAGGGAGAGAGAGAGAGAATCCAACAGACCTTTGAAGTAATCCAAGGTCAAAAGTTTCCCCTTAAGAATATGTGAGCAATGTGAACTTACCGTACCCAGGAAGCCACCTCACAAGGTAAACACTTTCAGAAGACAAGTCCTTGAAACTTTTCATAGTGTCAAAAGTTGAAATGAGCAAAGTGGCAGCTGGTTTAAGGCATTTCTCCTTTGAAATGCCCAAACTTCCTTCATTTTCAGAGACAAAAGTCCCCTTGGTATATACAAAAAGAGATTGCATCCTTGAAATAAACAAAGGGATTCAAGTTAAGCTTGAGGAAAAGAAAAACCCTCCACCACTCCCAATAAAAAAAAAAAAAGCCCCAATGGTCAGATACCTCTAAAAAATTAATGTGACTTGTGTATCCAAAAATGTGAGCTATCAAAATTGCCCATTGGAACAAAATTAGAGAGCGTTTCAGAAATAGCTGAAGTGCTGAAGACCTTTCCACCCATCAAGTGTTCATTATTTGGCTCAGCTGAATTGTCTGAGCAGCTTCCATGAACTTGCCAATGCTCAGCCTGCTCATATCACTCTCCAAGCAGTTTATACTGAGTGGGGAACTTTACAATGAAGCTGACAGCAGGTGTTCACACAAATCCTTTTAGCAATTTAGCAAAGAGTTAATAGAGGTTTCCTGAATGTAACCAAAACATCCTCCCTTTTTAAATTGTGGAATTTTATACCTTTATGTATAAAGTTAAGAAAATTCAGACTTTTAGAAACAACAGTATCGCAATACTTTCAAACAGCTGTCACTTCTATATGCATACATTGTTTTCATTTGCTCAAACCAAAGTTATTATTTTCACTTTTTCCATCAATAGGATATTAAGCATTTGAAAAGTTTTAAGCACATGGATAGGACCATCAGATTAGTGCAGACTCACACAGGTAATACAATTTCCCACTGATTTAAGTACTTAAAATAATACTTAAAGTTAGAAAAGAAACAAAGAGAGGAAGTTGTTTAAAATGAAAGCTTGAAGGAACATAAAGCATGCAGCAAATTTCTTCATATGGAGGCACTGCTGCAATGGTGTTGTTTCTTCAAAGAGGTAGCCCCTAAACAACATAAAAATACACTGATTTTCAAACACGGTGAAATATTTTCTAATATGAACATCCTAAAAAGGGGAAATCAATAAATGGCATGAAAAACTTCAAAGACAGACCTCCTGTCAATGACAGAGGTTCTTCAACGATGTAAAGTCTTTGAAGAAGGACTCCCAGTGCTGGGAAACCTTTGAAGTGACAGAAAGCAGGCATTTATAATTACAGAAAGGTGCGGTGTCCAGCAGAGATAGTAAAAAGATATAACTGGGGTTTGTGTGGGGGAGGTTGAGCGGTGGCTTGGGCCCTGAGTGACCCTGTTCACTTGAAGCCTAATAGCTTGCAAGGTCAACTCTATATCCATATGAAAGAGACAATTTGTGAATCGGAGATGTGGGTAGGGCTTAGAAACCAAATTACTGCAGCTTTCACACTGCTGGCATATGTTTATTACACAAGGCATATCTCTCTTTTCTCACTACCTCAGATTTCAGCACACACATAACCACACAGCCCATTCTCACTTTGCAGCCTATGGCTCCCCAAGGAGGGAGCGAGGCTTGTTCTGTCCACTGGCTCAGAAGCTGGCTTGAAGTGAGGCAGTCCAGTTTTACTTATATTTATCCATATGTTTTTCATGAGTATCACTTCTTCCTGAAATTTTTGCTTTTGTCTTCTCCCCTGCTTCCTGGCTATTTTTTGATAAAATGATATAGAAATCCAGATAAGTGAAAAATTACATTTGGGAAGAAAACTGAAGTGTCTGGATTCTGAAGTTCTCTGTATTGTTGTCTACTTGAAATGAAAAATGTGAAAATTTAATTTACATGAATAGATTTTTGTTTTCCCCTTAGACTACAAGGCAACTCTTTGCTGTGGTTTTGGAGCAGAGCAAGGTTTGCCCTCACTTTGAGTAGTCTGAAAGCAGAAGTCATTTTAGCATGGTATTGAGATCACACTAGTGTGTCCAGCTGAGTGACAGAGCAAATAGCTCACACTTCCCCCTGCCTTTCATATATTCACAGATCCTGGTTGTCCTAAAGCACTTGCTTATGTTAGAAAGATCACATAGCTACATCCCACATATTCATTTTCAGGGAAACATAGCATTTACAGGGAAAAAAACCCAACCAAAAAACAACCCAAAACAAAAAATCCCAACAAAATCAGCATCTGATGCCAGCCAAGATTTTCTGAGAAGTTGAAAAGAAAGACAAGAAAATCAGCAGATGTTGCCACCTTGTTTGGAGTCTCTCGGTCTTTCTTGTATAGTTGGACCAGGAACCGGAAGCAGGACTGCTCACTGTGGGCTGAGATGGGTTCTCCGCTAAGAGGTTTGTATTCTGCTGCCCTGGTTGAGGAAGACACCAGAGCACCCTGTTCGGCAATGACCTAAAGCTCCACCTGGGAGCCTCAAAGCCATACAGACCCTTGGCAGGAAGAAAGAGAACTATCAAAAATCAAACACCAGTTCTTTTTTTCTTGTGCTTCCCTGCAGTCTAGCATAACTAAGTACTTCCAAACAAAGGCTGGGAGAAGATGGCACCCTTTAAACCCTGAAACAAACACATAAACAATGATGCTCAGTAACTTTTACATGCACATGGCATTCACAGATCTCAAATTGGTGAGCAACCTAGTTTATGAATGGGAAAACTGAGGTTCTGGACAGAAATTCAGGTTGGCTCTGTAGAAAGTAAAGTCTTAGCACAAACATACCAACATCTATTACTGCAGGAAATCTGGAGTAGACAGCACTGAGTCTATTTTTGTCTTCAGATAACCTTCAGTCCCAGGTTAAGGTCAAAACTAGAGAAAATAACGCCAAAGTCCAATGCAGCCTTCAGAGAATTGCTGAAGCTTATTTTGTTGAACTCTTTTGCTGGCCAGACAGCAACCATGTAATTAGGATAACTATGCAATACTGTGTCTAAAGGAATACTATAGAGAAAAACTCAAACTACAGTACATATAAAGGCACTGTATTTGTTTTCTCATGCATCAACAATTCAGTTTTTCCTCTGTTCAGGAGGTTGGCCTGAAGGGAATGGAAATCACAGAGATTATTACCTTTTTATAACTATCTTTCTAAAAGTTATGGCATTGGCTACATGAGGTGTGCAGTAAAAAGGAAAAAAAATCCTAAATACTAATGGAGAGACCGTATGGAAACTCAGAAGCAATTATCATGCAGGCAAAATTTTTAAGAGTAGTGATGAAATTAAGCATTATTGCCAGAAGATGTTTACTAAAAATATCTTTCAGGTCTTTCAAAATATTGCTTGGAGGATTTGGCATGACAAAGAAAGCAGATGTCAGATAACACAAAACACATCAAGAAAACAATAATATATTCTGAGCTTAAGAGTCCTGCTGGTGATATGGGACAAGAATATGCCTGGGCAATCTGAAATAGCTTTTAAATAAAACAAAACCAAAACAAATTTAGATGTTTTGAAGTGCCTACATAACACATGAATTTTGTGCTGCAAAAAGTTAGGCAACAGACAGGATAAATTCAGCAAAAACTGATATTACCCAAATGCAACAGATAAGTGGAAATTGTTTTCTGATGTGTAGTATTTGCTACCTGTGTAACACACATTATAAGATACAGACCATCTGAATTATGGTACACAGTGCTGGTTGTACTGCAGCAGTTAAATGCCAACACTTCTATGCAATAAGCACCCTAAATCCACAGCTGGACATCATTACAAAGAGGAGGGTGCAAATGTAAAGAACTCTTTAAACTGAGAAGTAAGGATACCTTCCTCATGGCCACTGCACTATGACCCTTTTGCATGCCTAGCAGTACCACATTCAGTGTGTTCTGGCACAAGATACAACACAGAAAGATCTGCACCCATTAAGATACCTGCCTTATCTCCTATTCATCCCTGTTACTGGGCTCCCTCAGAAGTCACGCACAAATTGTTCCTCACTCTCACATCCTGGATTCTAGAGTATTTCTGTAGTCAGTTTAGCAGAGTACAGACTACCAAGAGCAGCAGAGCACCTTGAACAATAGCACAATACCAGAGGTCATTGTACCATGAGAGACATTTGGGTAATGTCTTATTTGCAAACAAGACCAGAGAAAAACAAAATTATGTCTAGTGCACTAATTATGCACGGGGACATCCTTTCTGTTGTAGCAAGAAAGGGATCTAAGTAACCATCCACAGTGGAACCAGTAGTGAGACTTTAAAAATAGGACCAAAACACCATGAATTTAATAACAGAAAATAAACCATGAGCAGAGTGCACAATGATTCAGAAGAGGGAGGCTGGTACTTGTACCAGTATTTCTGGTAATTGGAAAGACATCAAGGCACATTTCAGGGGCAGACAACTGCTATCACTTGTGTTACAGATAACAGGAACTTAAATCAGGCTCAGTGGGCAGATAGGATGGACTACCTCATTCAGGTATTTAACAGAAAAAAATTGTCACATTTCATCATAGTCTAAAGATCAAGAGAAAGAGTAGTACAGAATGACCCAAAGTTACATTCCTGATTGATGTTCCAGGTTTTTACTGTAGATGATAATAAGTTTGGTGAGTTTGCCAAGATGTCATCTTCGTCATATTCCTTTTTGCTGTTCTTTCCTTATATTTTCCCTGAGAACACAAGAATCAGATTTATGAAAAATGTATGCTGTTGTCAAATACATACAAGCAATTTCTGTGAAGTGTTAACTAGAAGGACTTATCTGCCAAAATTTAAGTATATGTTGGTTTTTAAGCACTTTTTAGTTTCATTCTACTGTGGGAATCATCAAAATATGATAATACATTGTTTAAATTTTAAACTTCAAATATAATAAACTAACCTGAGACAGGACTAATGCTGAGAACTAAGTAATTCTTCTACCCATTGTATTTCAGGCACCTCTCAAGCTCCCAAATGCGTTTCAAATTCTAGAGATGTCTCACAAAAACCCCATACAACCAAAACAAAAAACCCCAGACTTCTCATTTTTTCAAATATCAGTCAGAATACATTGCTTACTTCATTTACTAGCCTTTTCCAACCATACAGGAGCTGCACAAAATGAAAACTTGAAATGTTGTATTAGCAGCTAAAAGAGGAAATCTATTAAAAAATGGACATTAGAAAACTTCTCCAGATAGATTCATTGATTATATTTAATTTTATCAGGTAACATCTATATCTAGTTTCCATAGTATGTTCTTTAAAAAACAAAGTGGATAAGAAAGAAGGACATGGATGATATCTCTAGTATTCTTCATGCAGCAAACCACAATCAGGAGAGAGTCCCTTGCTCTGACAAGTGCATCATGTTACAGCCTTATCCTGCAAATAGTGATGCATGTGTGAAATTCAAAGTTGGTAATTGTGAAACCAATTTTATCAATATTAGTAGAATTAAATCTACTTTTGAATATTAACTGCTTAGCAGGATTAACTTGATACATGAAATATAACAGAAAGGAGAGGATAAAAGTCCCAATGGAACAGAAAATGTTGATAATTTAGTAGCATCTGCTGTTTCTGGCTCCAGTCTGTGCACCTTCTGCAAAAGAGAACTGACGGGTTTAAGCGAAAAGCAGTGGAAAAGAGTAAGACTTCAAATACCACAGCATCAAGCTTTCCAAGCACCAAGTATTAAGTGGGTATTTAAGTATTCAGCAGTGAAAAGGCAGAAGGAGATGGCAGACATGATATAGGACACACAGATACCAGAACTTTCTGGAATAGCAGACAGGCCAGCAAAACATACTAAGGCTTCTTAAATGGCACTAGACTGCTCTATGGAGACAACTGAATGCTCCTGCACCCCATGGTATGTGGGGCCCAGCTCTGAAGTGCAATCCCTCCAAGTTTCTCTAAACACTGATGATGTGTTTTGCCTGCAAGTGTCCTAGGAACACCTTAAAACTTGTCCCTTCACTCTGGGCAGGTCAGTGCTTTGGCTTAGGATGCACAGATTAGAGGACAGGCTATGGGACCAACCCAATATGCAAGTATCACTAAACACAGTAGCAGTTCCATTTAATGCTGTGCTGCTCCCTGAGCATCCAGTCCATTGAGCAGCCAGACCCACTTCTATCTGCCTGCAGGGTCACCCTTCCCTCCAAAACCAGGATGCACTGCATGACAAAAGCCTGAATCCCACAACCCACATGAGTCAGATCACAGCCTGGGCGGGCACTTATATCCGACGGCTCAGGTAAATGTCTTATGGTGTCTTGGCAATGACAATGACTGCTCTTCCTCCGGGTTTTTGGGGTAGGTACAGACCTTAACATTTAGGAGGTTTTAGCTGCTGTGATGAGAGGGGTTGTCTATGACACAAGGTGCAAAATGAATTCAATTCCCACAGCTGCTAAATGACAAAGACTTCAGACATACCACTCCTTCACTTTGAAGGATAACAGGATACAGAACAGGAGAAAAGGGGAGCCTCATCCTAAAGAAAGAATGGCTTCTTAGACTCTCCCCTCTGGTTTTTTTTTTTTTTTCCTAAAGGGAAACCATGAGGTACAAAAATCCACAGGGAAAAAAGAAAGCAACAAGGAAGCAGAATATTGTTCTTCAGTATATTCCAGATTCCTTGCAAATAACAGCGATTTGCTATGCTGCAGGAAAACTGAGCACCTCGCTGGAGCCCTCCTGCAGAAATAAGGACCTGAAGTGTGTAAGTCTTTCACCTTACCTGATTTTCAAGGGCATTTTTCTTAGCTCTTTTACAAACTGTGTTATCTCAATTTCTGTGGCAGTATCAGCCTAAAATTCCAAGCCCCAAGTTTAGTTATCTCCCAGACTGTTCGCTTTTTTGCCTTTTACTATCAATATTATAATACAATGTATTCAGAGTCTAACTTTTAGAGGGCTTGAAATTAACCTGTTCAAATTGTTATTGTTTGAAAAGCATGCATTTTTCTAAGAATCACCTACCTCTTGTACCCATAAACTATGAACAGTATGGTGAGCTGGATAACATCAAAGGAAGAAGATCTTTTTCAGTAATATATCGTATTCCGTAAATCAGCTTGAAAGGTATTTTTCAGCTCATTTTGACTTTTATGCTTTCTTTTTCCTGCTGCTTGATGTAAAACTGACAAAGTAAAACTGACAATAAGCTGCAGAGAGATGCAAGCTTCCTGGTACAGAGGAGTAAACATTTCTCCTAACAGATGGAGTAATTTTCACTTTTATTATCATTAACAAACTTCAAAACTCCATGCAAGTGGAGGAGCTGACAAGCTTGAAGTTTACTCCTGGATGTTTCTTTACTGCTCTATTTTTACAGGTACTTGTATATTATCCTTAGAAGATTATGTAAGTTAAGACAATATCAGCCACACATATTGGGCATCCTCTAGGCCTGCAGTTCAATACTTTGAGAAGGACCACAACAATCAGACTGTGAAGGATAAGACAGACTACTCTCTCCGAGTCACTGAACTCTTATCACTCAAAAGCCAGTATTTTCCACTCCACAGCAACACTGGACTGCAGTTATTGCACACTCTCTAGCACAAACCAGCTGCATTTTCTATGTAGAACACCAGTGACAATAAGAATGCAAATGTCTAGCTGGCCAGTGGGGCACCAATGTAAATAAAGCCATTGCTTGAGTGGAGTGAGGAAATGCTTGAGGGAACAAAGCCTTAGGGGAGACTTGATGCCTGAGCTGGCAAAGCTGTGCAACTAAACTGCATTTGTCCCCAGATGTTCACAGGATATTTTAATTTGACCTAGACTTTATGAATCTTCCCCATTTAAACCAACCCAGTCCTTTTCACAGCACAGACAAGGTGGTTGTCATCATTTTCAGTCCACAGTGTATTGCTAATAATGTGTGTGTTACTGAATGCAACATGATAAGTGATGAAATAATTCTTTTAATTAGAAAAATTACTATAAATCTATTTTTATTTTTACTATTCAGCATTTTTCTGTATACAGTACACTTTATTTTTTTACTGTATAAAGACATGTAGAATTTGGAGTTGTTTTATATAAATTATTTTTGAAAGGAATATACATTATGAAACACAAGGGTTTAAAACTATAACTGCATTTCCAGACTCATTGAAAGTGCCCCAAATTCAGATATAGAAGCTCCATGGGTAAAACTTGTCAAGATCCTTTCATAAAGAATTTTAAAAGTCATTAAGATTTAAGATGTTAATAATTTACTTCAGCATTTATGACATATAGCAACTGTAGCTATAGCATTTTGTTTTCATGCGTGGCTTGTGGAATTTACTCATCATAAAAGGGATTTTTTTATTGTTTTCACAACAATTTTTTCTCCACATTTCTTTTGGCTACAGACTAATTTGTAAGAGCATTACGTTTGACTGAAATGAGAAGCAATTTAATTTTCTTTTTGCTTCTTTAATGTATCAGCAGAATCAGTTAGATGCTACAAATTACTAAGGAATAATAATATCCAGAGAAAATTACTGAAATAAAGAGTAAATACCTCGGTGTTAAAGAAGAATTAATATAATGGGATCACTCAGAAACTATCCGACTCATTAATGAAAATAAAGTACAACCCATACTAATTTTGAAATTCAGTTAAAGGCTACATTTAAAGTTACTAAATGTCAGGGGAAAATATTTAAATTATGAAAATTATTATAAAGCTCTGACTGGAAAGAACCCATTTACACAAGACTTAAGTCACACATTGAATCTATATGCATTGATACTCACACTGTATTATTGAGCAGGAAATTATTAAGGAAAATGGCTTAGTTCTATTTACTTTTAAATCTAGATAAAATACAAATAAAGATACAAATATACTTTTAGTGTATTTCTTTTATTAGCTCCACCTGACTTTTATGACAAATACTTCTAAATTAATTTAATTTTCTGAAATGCAGACACTTGTACATGTGCTTAAGGGATAGATTTACTAACAACATTTTGGGCAGTGAGTGGGCGACAGCAGAACATCAGGGATGAGGCTGAATTGTCACTGGGTTCTTTGAATTCCCCTCCATCATACACCATACATGTACATCCACACCCCTTCCAACCCTTCAAAGCATGTGCAAATGGAACTATCTGTGATTCACTGACAAAGTTTTCTGTGCAAATACTAGCAAAAGTCTTGAACATGATGTTTTAAAACTAACAAATATTTTTCTGACTGTACTTTACAAGGAGACTGGCAAATAGTTAAACACCGAGAAGGAGGCCTGGAACACCTCCTACCAGTGAGGGACTAAAGCAGCTGAAGAGATGGTTAATATCTCTCAGGATCACAAGGTGACATCTCAAGCTCATATTGACTGATGTTCGATGGAGAAAAGAGAGGATTTTACCCACAGTTTATGGAAGTTTAGGAAAAAAACTTTACAGACAGAAGTAGCACCTGTTATTTGATAAAGCTACAAAAGTTTTCTTTTCTTTGCACAATAACAGGAGGATTTCCAGCCACTTGAAGTCTATCAATCAAGTTTGCATGTCTTCACTAAGCTCATACAGTTCAGCCAAAACCAGCATCAATAATGGAGAAAAGCAGGCCAAATTCTAGGATATGATTATAACAAAAATCTGAGCATTTTTTTGAACACTTTCTTTTAGGTATAGAGTCTAATTCTGATAATTAATTCATATTGTGCTTCACTGACATAGCACTGACAAATTTTAAATCCTGGAAATGCTACTGGCAGATCTATTTTCTTCCCTAATGGCCCATATGTCTTCCCTAGTTAAGTGTATGTTATTGCCCAATGTATTTCCTATTTGTCACAAGCATAAGAGCAAAGGTGGGAGAACTGAAGGTGGCAGAAGAGGAGTTGAAAAGATAATACCCTTCTGGGCTCTTTATAAAATCAGTCCAATGAGGACAATAAGGTAAATAAGGCCTTTGTGTACTGTACACCAATTACAGATAGCATTTGCTGTCAATGACAACCTTCTGGCCATCTCCAGAGTCCTTCTACTACTACAACAAATTGCTAAGACACCAAAAAAGCAGATGACAAAGTCAATAAACATGTGAAATTTGAAGTAGCTTGTTGACCTCAATGGAGTTATTCCAAAGTTAGAACAGCAAAACTATAGCCAGGCTCCAGATACACATGACAAATTACTGAAAATAATATCTTTCAGATGTCTGGATGGACTCTCTAAAGCCTCTTCAAATGTAATTAAATGAACACTCCTGGTCAATCTTAGCACTATTAAAACATACAACCAGAATGGTCATGGTCTCTCAAATATAATTGATTTTGCCCAGTTTGTGAAATGAAACATTTTGGGAGATAAGTAGAGTTGAAAGGAGTTTTGTATTGGATTTTTCTATTGTTGTTTCAGGTGACCTCATGATGTATTTGCAGCAAATCTGGAACAGTCTGTTCTTTTAAAAACAAACTGAAAATAATGTAGCTTTAAAAGCAAAAACAAATCTACAGAAAGATTTTACTGAGTGTATTTATCCTTCATTCCATTTGGGATGATCAAATAGTAGGTTTTCTTTTAAAGAATTCATTAGCTCTCTTATAACTACTATATTTGATTATATTTAATGTATTTTAAAGATACATTAAAAATATGGGACAGAGGAAAGAAAGGAAGAGAAAGGTTATTACAACATTACAGGTCGTCTTCTGGTCACAAATTATTACACTGTCTAGAGAAGTTTACAATTTCAATTCTTTGATGACACTTAAAGGAAAATAAAAGTAGTTATTAACACAAAGATACACATATATATACGAGATGAATCATATGTACAGACATCATATATATGTATATGAGATGAATCATTAATTTCCACTAGAAATTTAGTGATATCAATTACTGAGTTATTTTGTCTGCCTTATTGTTAGGATGTGATTCTACTGCAGTTCCTATAAAGTTTTACAGATGCAACTTCCATTACAAGCAGTGAAGGCAAAGGAAGAGACAGAAGAGGAAACAATCACATATTTTCTCTGCAACATGCAAACTTTGCCAGAAAAAAACCCCAACAGAACACCTCATTTGAAGGCAGGTTTTTTAAATGTAGCTGTAAAATATCAAATGCAAAGTCCAGACTGTGAGGTAAATCACCTCCAGTCCCTGACAATCAGAGAGCAGCAGAGCAGGAAGCAAACAGCAAGAGGTTTCTTTGTTCACAGATCCAAGTACTTCCTCGCCAGTGCTCATCTCACATCACTCTGCTTTTTCCTTCACTTTCTTTGCTCTGTCCCAAAGCAACAAAAGCAGTGATTCTGCAGGGAACACTTTGGTTTTTCATGCTTGTCTCTCACTGCCCATGGGCCAGCTATTCACAGGCATGCCCTGCCCTGCAAAATCCTTCCATACATGTAACTAAGATTCTCTCTGACCTGCCATATGGCTTTTCTTTCACATTCCCAATAAATTCAGTTTTTCACTCTAAATATGAATTTTCCTATATCTTCTCTTAATTCTTCATCATTAAGCAGTGGTCAGAGGCTGCTTTCTTTGAAACCACCATCCTAACAATGATGCGTGAGAAGAATACAATCCCTGGCAGATGTGTTTAGTGCGACTGAAAGCAGACCTTAAAACAGAAATATATGTAAAGGGACAGAGTTTATAAAACCTAACAATACAGATATTGAATTTTTAAAAATTTCAAGTCACATGGGCCTCATAAGGAATCAAGAATTTATATTTTCAAAAACTTCAGGTTAATTTTTAAAATACTATTGAAAGCATATATGATTTTTGACCTCTTAACTGGAAAGGTAGGAATGTGGTTTAACTCATTTAAAAGACAGTTTAAACTTGTTAAAAGCCACCAGTGGCAGCACTGCATTGAACTGCTCTGCAGTCAAGACCCAGCAAGGACTGTGCCTTAATTCCTGAATTTCCCCTGAACTCTCTGGTTACTTCACTAATTCCTGTCTGAGTTTACTGGTGGACAAAATGAGGGGAACCATGTGGGTTTGCGTTGGACCTCACATAATTCCTTGACTTCACAAAGCTACCACTGGATTTGAGTTCAGGGGCTTTCAATGGTCAAGGCAGAATTTTATCCAAAAGGATTGGCCAATAAGGAGTTGACAAACATAAATACCTGATAGGAAGTTCTATAGTTTCAGAATGGATAGGGGATAAAATAAGTCAGAATAACAGGACTAAATGAAAAGAAACAAAATTCAGTCAAAAGACCGCAGATGTGACCGTGTACTGTGCATTCACTTCAGACCAAAACCAAACAAACAAGCAAACAAGTCATCTCAAGAAAAACATGACTAAAAAAAAATGTTAAGAAGCAAATTATAAAAAAGCAGTTGCAAAAATCACTAAAATGTGGGCTCCTTCATGAAAATTAACACTCTCTTAATGTTAATAGATATATAACACATAGGAATGGTTTATGCATTTGCACAGATAAGAACTCTCTTTTCCCAGCATTAGCAACATTAAAATAATTACTTATAATAATCCTGTTTACTAACTTTAATGCATGTACCATATATCAAATATTGCTCTGGCTCGTGAGACTGTCTACCCTTTTTCCTTGTGTGTCATCCAGCCCAGACTTTCTTCTCTGCCCCAGCCCACAACTACTGCTGCTTTACTACCAGCAAGACTCCTGCACATCCTGACCCCAGGATTTTACTATGGAAATTTTTATCATTCCTATATGTCTGGCCTTTTCTTGTCTCTTTGAGCTCATCTTTATCATAGTCCCACTGTGACAGTCCCCTATCTACAGGAAGTCCAATTTCTACAACTACACCAACTTGTTAGTGATTACTGCCCTGAACCCTGACTAGATCTGCCATTTGTGAAGTTTCCCTCAATGTTTTGTTCTGCCAGCAGCCGTTTCCTCCCCTGATTTCACTGTTCATTTGGCTTTCTGTGCCACTGCCCTCTTGCACAGAACTCCTTGACAGCTTACAAAAAGAGGCCTTTTTTCCACACCACCATAGCTTGCAGACTCTCCTACTGCCTCATTCCTCCAGGGACTTCCAAATCTAGCAAGCATCTGACTTCCCTAATTGCCCTGTCATAGAAAAAGCCAAAGTGAATGCCTTTCAAACTGCCAACTACCATCCAAGGGAAGTAGTCAAGTTCCTATTGTCTGAATTGTTTAAATCAGACAGTACAAAGCATCACACTTTACACATGGGGAAAACCCAATACTCACCTGGGACTAAACTTGGCAATCTATAAGGTGTTTTCTGTCTCCACTTTTTGCGATATCCTGAAGTGCTTTCCTGCATTAAGGTAGAAAGTGGCCCTTGAAGGTGAACCTTCCTTCTAGTGTAAATAATGGCTCAAGATTACATCATGCAACTCTACGCCCTTGCCTTAGGCATGCTTCTGCAAGTGTCAGTTGAATTATCCTTAGTGGTTTTATTAGTTATTCCTCTAGTATCCATGAAGGAAGTACTTTTCCTGCTCAAGGTACTGTAGTGATTTAACAGACCAAAACCACATATCTCAAGCCACCTTTAAGAAACTGGGCTCTCCAAACTGTGTGCTGAATATCACAGTGCTGGTCACCTCACAAATTCTGTTCTGCCTTCTTTGCCAAATGCTGATGAATTGGAATGGTTCCATGAGTGGAGACAGGACAGCACTGCTGGGGAAGGCATGGGGAGTATGCACATTTGTGTACCACATGGGAATGTAGATGCCTAAGGAAGCACAGAGTAAGAGAATGACTGGAGAAGTCAGGAGCCATAACCAACCATCACCTTTTCCCCCATGGAGACAGAGTGCAGGACAAATGCCTCCAAGGTCTCTTGGCTCCACAGTACCTCTGTGACCAGATGGGTGCTTTCTTCACACATGCAGACTTTCAGTGTTTAGTCAAAGCATTTACCCTGTGACCAGAAATGGGTTAGACCTAAACTATAACTCCTGCAATTAGTCTTCACAGCCTTCATTTTATTGTGTTAAACTCTAATAGTTATGTCTGACTCAACCACTTTCCAGGCATTTGGTTCATTTGTGCACCATTTTTTATTTTTCCTCTCAGGAGTTTCAGCTGCTGGTAGAAACAAACAAGCCAAAAACCAGTGAACATGCCAACGGGAGAGCAGGGCTAATATCCTGTAGCCTTTATACATCTACTGAGGCTCTCTGTAAATTGTAAGGCCTCTTGTTTTACTGCACACTGTTGGCACAGTTGGAGCAGGAGTCTTGTAATGTCAGCCAAGAGGACCCACACACAGTCACCAAAGCCCCAGGAAGAAAAAAATCAACAGCCTTCAAAAGTGGAAAAGTTTTAAAAAGAGATATTTAAAAGGTTTGACTTGCAGCCAAGTATTAAGCAGTAAATACAAGTTTTAAGTGTCTTAACGATTGAGATGAAGTATCATAATTCAGCAGCATGGAATGGGACCTCTTACTGGGAGCAGCTAAAGAAGAAAAATGAACTAGCACAAAAGGAACCCCCTCTAGGGAAGATCTCACACATTTGGGTCTGGAGTCTAGTTAGAGTAGGCCAAAACCTAATACTTTTATCTCCAACCTTTGACCCTGACATCTGGAAACTTAGTTTGAGTCAAACAGAAGGAAGTTTTCTTTTCTATTTCAAATACTTTATAGAAGAAAAACTTCAAGTATCTACAGTCAAGTCTGTTAATACAAACTACTTCTATTTGTGCACTTGTAGTGAACTCTGAAATATGGAACATTTGTGCAGGAAATGCATGCGTCAGAACTTTTGGGAAAAGAGAGTAACTTGGTGAGACTGGCACATTGTTCGGAGCTTGTATGGGATCCAGATAACAGCCCAGATAAACATCTCCAAGGGGGTGCTGAAGAGTATAAAAGGTCCAGTTCCTTTGATGTTCTTAGATGTTCTCATTTAATAGCTATCAGCCCTGGTGCCAGAAATAACAACATGTTTAAACATTCTGTATCAAAACACAAATTAAATTCATTTAGCGTAACCTGTTTCCAAAGTTAATTTTCATCTTTAGCTGGAACACTAAGTGTGATGTAACTCATGTTCTTCCTGGCAGTTATTTTCATTATTATGTTTATTACTCATTTAAGAGACTTTTTTTTTTTTTGAACAGAGGGATTAATGAATTTAGACTGCACATTATAACATCAAAAGCTTTGGTTTCAAATAAGCCCATCTGAACTACAGGAGATTTTCTCTCCTTATATGAAGCTAAACAGCAACTTCAAAAACATATCTCAGTTATAGTATTATTTTCTAGTTGACTGAAGTCATGGGTTTTATGTCAACCTGTTATATTTGCATATAGTAAATGACTTCTTATTTGTATTGTCCAAGTGACTCCTTTAACCCACAATGTGTTTGTTTAGAAATCAGATGCTTTCCACAGATACCAGCTCTCTTCTCAGGAGGATTTCTGATCTTGGGAAAGAACAAAAATAATATTAAAGAGACCTATTTGTCGGGATTCAAATGACTGTTTGAGATCAGATCATCAAAATTGGGGAAGGACACATGCAAGTATTTTAACATCATGTTGTTCAGGCCAGCAAGAATAAAATAGGAAATAAAGAGCACAATACATAACATCTAGGAAAAATATTTCTAACCTAGTATGTTCCTTTTGATCACTAAGCCTTCTGTTCAAAAGTGATTTTTTTTTTCACTTAGTATTGATTAATGACAGATTCTCATAGAATGTGCATACAGAGGTCTCAGAAATCAGCCTGACTTTATAAATGCAGAATTTTCTGTTTGATAAATTTCTCAGGGATATCTGAAGTCCCTCACTAGTTATTTTACTAGAAAAAATAGAATACTGCTTAAGATGCTGGCCAAAATATTAAATTACTCCATGCAAGATATTTTCTGCTTATTTTCAGTGAATCTTGAGAGGTTTGTAGAACTGCTTTTAAAAGAGTGTAATATCTGAGTTAAAGGACCTGTCTCTGCATTTCCCCATGCTGATAGAACACCCCTCACATCAGTAGAAGATACAGGCCTCAGCTAAGGAAATTATTTCTAAAGCTTCATCTTTTATTGTGCTGAGAATGTAACTGTATTTGAAGGAATTCAGTCCAAAGGAAGCAGCAATACACATCTGCAGCCAAAACCAAAGTACCATCTCTAAGACTGTTTGAAATTCAATCGTATATCTTGAAGTTATTGTGGATAAAAACTATGAAAGACCAAATTTTTCATAAAATACCAGCAAATTCCCATTTGGAAGCAGGTACATGCATAATTGTCTCTGGCCTAGAAAATAGGCACCCTTGCAGGAAACATAAGTAAGTGGAAAACTGTTCTATCATTTTGAACTACAAAAACAGAGGAGTTCTGTTCCACTTTGTTTTACACATGACTGCATAAAACATATTTGCAGTTGCTGAGATTTTTGATTCTACCTCTTAAAATTACCTCCCATACTAGAACAACTAATGAAATGCCCCTTGTGCATTCCTTCATGGTCTCAAACTGCCCCTATGATATCTCTCTCTCTATGTCGAGTTGTCTACTACCCTCTTACAGCTTATTTGCCCCAAAGGTGGCCTAGAGAAAAAGCACACAATCACTAAAATGAGCCCATTGGCAACACAATCAGACCATCCCAGCTAATATTTACAAAATGGTAAAGTAAAAAAAGTCTTATACTTGGGCAGTTCACCTGACGTAGCCAACTGCTCCCCTCCTTACCTCATCTTTTGGTCCTCACAAAAGGCTGTCCTGTTGAGACTGTCACCCACCTGAGTGCAGTTGGCTGTTCTACAAACAGCAATCCTGTTTCCATAGCTCTGGCTGCCATCACAATAGGCTTGTCATTCATAAGTAGCTTAGGATCTAAGAGGAAGGCCATGCTATTCAACTTTAAGGTTTTGGTTAATATAACAGCATTCACATTTTCTCTCTTGAAATCCAGAGCTGTGGCAGATGATCATTTCCACTACTGATGCACATACTCAGAGTACCGAGATCCATTACCACCCTTTATGATGAATTCTTTTCAAGTCTTACATTGACATGCTCCGATCACACAGTGGACTACAAGATACCAGATCAGGTGGCTTTTGGCCAGTGATCTATCCCTCAATTCTGTTATACAAACAATGTAAACTGCTCACTTGGCAAATTATTGACCTCTTTTTTGTTACACGTGTATTGGAAGGAGAAGGACAAGTTGATATAGAAATTAAGGTAATCCAGGAAAAACATGCAGAAATAATCTGATACTTTAGTATGATATTTGATAATTTGATATAAATTGATAAATTTTTATTCATAAATTGATACTTTAGTATTTAGGAATTTAGGAAAACTAGGTAAAATTATATAAATGAGAGAGTTTTAATCCTCTCTTTTCTTCACAGCTCCAAAACCAAATAATAGCATGAGTGCCAAGTCAGATGGGTTTTTCAATTTCCTAAATTTTCTTATGTCTTAACCCTACAGTACAGCAAGGGACATATTCTCCTTTTGAAGCCCCAACCTAGCATTAACATTTATGAGAGTTATACACACATCAAAAGAAAAACTTACTTTAAGCAATTTATTATCTGAATATTTTTTCTCTGACCAGTGCAATTGAAGGATTTATATGTATAGGAAACTGAAAAAATTTCTTGGGTTATCTCTGCCACTGAATACCTTTATGGTGGGGAGAAGAGAGGAGCTAGAGGGACAGAAGAATGAAAGACAGAGAGACAGAGTGAGAGAAAGAGAGAGATTAGGAAGGGGGAGAGGAAAAGAGAGATAAATGCACCCCACGGATGTGAAAACACTTTAGAACAGTTTCTATTCTTCTTGGTATGTTTTCCATAACCTTTTGGGGACCAAAATCTTATTTGCATATATGTAGAACTGTATATAAAAGTGTTTCCCTTCCCAACAAGACCTTTTCAATTTTTTGCCCACTTAAAGAATGTGTACACAGCACAAGTTCAAGATGTTTAAGCTCTTTGTACACAGTGTCATGAAGTATTTGTGCTCCCACTTTTTCTGTGTCTTCTGAACCAACAAATTAACGTATATTCCTATCACTATTTAGTGATTAAAAACCCTTGATCATAACATGCAAAAAAGGATTTCTTAGTCATATTAGAGAGGACTGATTAAAGGAGTCCCTCATTCTGAGCTATTCCATTCCTTTTCAGTTCAATCTCTTCAAGAAATAACTCCACTTTCTTTTCCTTGTTTCTTTTCTTGACTATTTTTAATAGATTTTGCCCATACATATTCTCTTTTATCTAATGTGTAAATTTAAATTCAGCAAAAAAAGTAAACTTAAGCTCTTCCTTTAAAGAAGTAAGTTGGTTCTGTGACCATTTAACAACTTCCCTATAAATTCATCTTAAATTTTCTTTTGGATATAGGGCAAAATATCCTGCTGAGAATCTCTTGGATCCCAGCACTGAACGCAGAGGGACAGTGAATCTGAGATGTTTAAAAAATATTTTGGGTTCCACAAATAAAGACTTTTCAGTGATGCCATGTTTCTTTGGCAAATGTACTTGCTGCTATTCAAGAGGTCTTGCAAATTGACACCATGATTAAATGGGACCTGGCAGTTTGTACTGCAAAGGACCTCAGTTGTCTGTAAACCACATCCCAAAAGCCTGTACTCAGCAGAGATGGAACCACGTGTCACTAAACCCCACAATTCCTTGCTCCATTTCTCAATATATTGTTTAGATACTGAAGAGGAGCCTTATTTCATGAGCTGTAGAGTAAATTAACCCCAACAAAAACATTGAGCCTATTGTGGCTGGATTGATCTGGTCCCCTGTTTACATCTGTCTTGGGTATCTCTACATTTTCCTGACATCTACAACAAGGACCCTAATTTAGGCCACTGGCTGAGGCAAGAGATCTTTCCTCTCATGCATCTTATCTGTCACCAGCTAGTTTTAGAAAAATGAGACCTGATGCATGGTCATTTGAACAGTTTGGTACTGGAGATGTTTTCTATAGATGTTTCTGGTTGTGAAATATTCCTCCACCAAGCTGAAAACTACACCTGGCCAAGTAAACTTCCTCCACAGTATAGCAAATGGGATGTTTCTTCGAAATATGACTGATGCTCACATGAGGCTTGCTCCTCTCTTAAGATAGTGACAAAATATTAACCAGACTGTCAGGCAGATATGCAGGGATATGTTTGCATTGCAAAATCACCACTTAAATAATACACAAATTTCCCTGTCAAAACTTTACAAAGCCAAGATAAGAAATTAATATATACAAGGCTATTAATAAAACAAAGTGAAAAAAGTAGTACTTGGAATACTAGTTGCTCTTTGGGTGCTAGTGATCAGTTCCTATGAAATAAAAAAGAATTTTACATGTAAGTTAAAACATTTATTACAGGTGCTTAATCATGAAATCTGCTTAATCGGGACATTTCCCAGGGCTCCAAATTAAGCCTAATGATACTTAATGGCAAGGACTGCTGCTTAATTGGGGTAGTAATTCCAGTTAATTGGGATTCCTGCAGGTGAGTAAATGGTACTCAAATAGAGATACTGTATCTGGCCTTCATGATGTTCCAATATTGGTGGTGCTTTGTCTTCCCTCAAACAGCCTCTCCAGCCACTGGATCAGCAAATCAAAATTACTTCTGTGCTCCCATTTTGGTCCTTTCAAACATTGCTTAAAGTTACAATCCCTCTCTCTGGGCTGGAAGTACAAGAGGACTGCTTTGGAGTGTAGCAAATGTGAATTCATGGATTTATTTGTATTTCACTAGGATTTTAGAAAGATCTCACTCAACTTCTTGCCTGACCATGGAGAAGCTTTTTCATAAGTCTTCAGGCATTATGGAGAGGCCACAAAGATATTTGAATTGTTGGTACCAATTTCAACTGCAAAACAGCATGTCCTACTTAGAGAGGTTTCTGCACTGGCTTATAAGAATAAATATTTTACTACCCCAAAAGCCCCTAATAGAAATCCTTTTTTCAATACTAAGAAAGGGAAAGACTTACACTGACATGGCACACTTACTATTGCTCAGGGTTTTATTTTAGTCCTTCACACACACAGAGAGCCACATGCTAAAATACTTGGATTTTTTTTTAACCAGTATTAAAATATGCTTAAATATTTTTCAGGCTTTTACATAGCACCAGAGACCCTGAAAATGAAAACTGCTAATGACAGTCAGCTTATTAGAAAGATACGTTTTCATCATTACTTCTCAAGGTCCTTGTATTCTCTGGAGGACGTGGTACACAGCGCAGCGCTCCACATGCTGCACCATCGCTCACTGAGCTGGAAGACAGGCAAGTTGCCAGTTCTCGGGAGAGAAAGCTGGAGCTGCAGTGCCTACAGCTACCTGGGGAGAGCTGCTATTCTCTGCAGGTTTCTAAAAGCACAGCAGAGTGGCTTGACTCCAGAGCTACTGCCTCTCGCAAATCCTAGACACGCTCCTCAGCTGCTGGGCTGGCTTGGGAATTTTTGGTGGAGAGAGAATCTTGGATTTGCAGTCCCTGCAAAACTCAGGCTGTCATTGAACCCTTACAGGGCTGGCTGCTTACCCCTGCACAGCCCAGGGTTGCTAGCTGGGAGGGGAAGATCCCACCAATCAATCGAGAAAGGTGCCTGCAAAACTCAGGCTGCTGGACAACAGCATCCTCAGGTGAGTTCAGGACTAAGTGGAGCAAGGAGATCCCCAGACAACAGACTTTACCTCTCATAGAGGAACATCCAGTCACCCCTTTGTGAGCTTTCGCAGGCTGATGCAACTCAAGCAGTGCTGACATGCAAGACAGGCTATTATCAAGAGCTGGGACCCCCACAGCCCCTATTCTATACCAAAATCACGATGGTGCCTCTGTCAGAATCAGTTGCTCCTGACTCCTGGCTCCTGCTGAGATCAAAACCATACCTGATTTTCTCCCTCCTCTTCAAGCAGTGGTTCATTTTCTCAAAACCTTTCACAACTAAAGCGTTCCAAACAGAAAAAAGAAAAATTCTGAAAATACTTGGCGGGGCTGATTTTTCTGTTAGCACAGTGTACTTCGCTGTAAGGATTTAGTGCATTCCACTGCTCCAGTCAGGGAATGCCAGCAGGAGCTCTAGTTTGCAGAGCTAGAGACTAGTACCTCAGCACGTACTTGCCTGAGCCTCTGTCTGTGTACCTATTTAGTCCCAAAAAAACATGAAGGAGGTGACTTTGATTCAGCTTTAAAGTGGAGAGCTCACGAATGAGAAATCTGACTCAGGGAGGGGAAAATATAAGCCAATAAAAGCATCCAAGTAAAATTTAAGGTATGCTGGGCTTTGGGTTCTTGGGCATTTATAAGCTGCAGATACATTTGAGGCTCCAACAATCAGCTCCTGAAAAAGGAAAACAGTTTGATCTTTGTTGTGGAGCTGTTTAAGTGCTACAGTTAAAACACAATGAAATTCTCAGGTGAAGTACAGTACAGTACACAAAATCTATACTGTAATGATTAGCCTAGTTCTTAATTTATACGTAATCATGAGTAATGCATCAGATGAGCAAGAGCATAGCTAAAAAATAGTGTTTACAGAGAGAAATCTAAGTAGAAGCCATTTTTTATGCTGATCTCACACATGAAATTACAGATTCTTCATAAAGCTTACTTATCGTAAAATATTCACTGAACTAGAAGAATATCAGTGTTACTGAATTATTCACAGTCAAATGTTAACTTGAAGAAGCAGCAGCTTCTCTCCTTCAGAGCAACAACACAGAAAATCAGTTCCTGTATAAAGTGAGGATCTCTCTTACAGGTGGGACTACTTTTGAGGCAGGATTTGAACCAAGAATATCACCTTAACATTTCCTCTGCGCTGATGGAAGTCAGAGGGTTGCTGTCAGGTATTTCATTGGAGGAAGAATAGCAGCAGTAGAGATAACATCAGTAACCAGCTAAAACAGTGGAAACAGAACTATTTTTCTATTTGAAATTCCTGTTCAAAATCTTAAACTCTTTTCTACTGGTCCATATATGCTGCCAGTTCCAAAACAAAGGTAGGCAATCAGGATTACTAATCCTCAAGAAATGCTACTCTAGCAACAAAAACTCACACAGACTGCCAGAACCCACCAGGAATTAGCTGAGGCAATTTTCGCTGTTAAAGAGGAAGAAATGAAATGAGTTTAAATAAGTAAAATGTAAATTAATAATCATCATCATCATGCAAAAAAAGTTGAAATGTCATAAAAAAATTTGTAAGAGAAGATTAATGAGGACACCAAAAGAAAAAGGAGGAAAAAGAAAATAAACAATTATTAGAAAAGTCAAGATTTTCAGTGTTAGAAATTAGTTATTGCAATGAAATACAAGGGCTCGAAAATGATTGAGTCAGCAGGTGATCAAAAACATAAATGAATATTAAAATAATGAAGGACAATAAGTCAAGGTGAACTAACTGAAAATCAAGCCAGAATGATTTTAAGGCATTAGTAATGAACAAAAAGGGACAGCTCCTCAGCAGGTAGAAATCCACCAGAGCCATGCTGATTTAGACCAGCTAAAGAGGTGCCTGTGTGCAGTCAGTAAATACAGGAAAAACCCAGCCTTTCTCTCCTGGACCCTGACTAGAAGACAAAATGGCAGCAGTCACCAAGATGAATTTCTGCCAGGAACACATTCTAAAATTTTTCAGACAAGTAAATTCTTCACTCAGAAATGCAGTCAGAAGTCTGCCATAACTGTGTGCCAACTCGGACCTGTTCACTAGGCAGAACTGGTCAAAAAAATTATATCCAGAACACACGCAATTCTGAAACATTTTGTTTCTGAAAGCATTATTGAGTTTTTCATACAAAGTATTTTAAACTGACAAAAATTAATACCTGAAAAGATGTTAAAAATCCATTTCAGGTTGGAAAAATATTTCTCTTGACCTAAAATAATTTGGGGTACTTCATTTTGTTCAGAAAATTGAAAATCCATTCTTTTCACAGCTCTGTAGCTCAGACAATTTATGGAGATTCTGATATTTGCTCTAATCTCAGAAACATCTAAAATACAATCAAAACATATATATATTTCCAGTGTGGACAAATGATTACCCTATAAACAATGCAATATGCATAAATGGAAAATCCTAATCCAAATTCAACTGACAACAGAGATATGTATTTATTTTAGGAACATAAGTTCTTAAATGAATGAAAGATTTTATGATGTGAACCATAAATAAACTTAGCACAAGTCACGTCTACATATGGAGTTGGTGATACAGTAAATGAGATAGAGACAGCAATGCAGTCAAAATGACTACTGAAAAAACATTTGGCAAAATATAAAGCACAAAATTGACACAAAATTACTTATAAATGCCCCCTTTTCAAATGTATTACTCACATCTTAGCACATAATAATTCATGAAGGAACATCTCTAATTGGCAACACTAGCAGAGTGGCACACAATTTCATTTAAAGTCTTCAAACAAAAAAGTAAGGGAATTAAGAGTGGTCATGACTTTCCATAGCTGATTACCTAAAGACTTTTACAATCTTCTCCAAAACACAGAAATAGAGCAATTACATGACACAGGGATAGCATAAGATTCTAAACTGTTGTTCCCATAGAGTCCCAATTACAAAGATGAGCAAAATACACATCGGGCCACAAAAAGGAGCATTAGACAGTAAAGAAATTACATGAGAATAAAAGTATGGACACTAACTATCCTGGGAGCGAGGGGATTAGCATCAGAGAATATGAGACAAGTGTATATTCTGTGTTATACACACACATGAGAAACCACAGTATTTCTTTCTCTTCTCAAGCCTCCTGGTGTGCATCATGAGCAACACCACTGGCACCCATAGCTGTAGATCCATATGAAACCTGGTATGACCCAATAGAGAATTTGCCTCCAGTCCCTGATATCAAGAATCAAGCTCTTCTGTCAGTAACACTGCCTAAGTCCTCAGCTACCACCTGACATATTCAAACTCAGTTTTGCCATCTCCTCAGTAAGTGTGACAGGTTGTTTTAAGAGACACTGAAATATCTACATAGCAAACTTTTCCTTGACTCTGTCACAGCCCAAAGGAAAAAGCTTCCTAACAGAGAGGCTAAAGACGGGAATCAGCAAACCTAGACTCTCTTCTCACCACTAACTTTATCATATGTTCCTGTACTTTCAACACTGATATGTTTTGTTTTTCAAAAGAAAAATCATTAAATGCTTATAAAGAATTCTGAGTTTAACAGAGGGAAATCGTTACCAACATTCACTATTATTAGAAATAGCATGTGGAATAAGCTAAAGCAATCTATCTCAATTTATGTCAATATAAACATTTTTGTACCATCTCCCAGGATAAGCTCCCTGCTAACTGCTGGTAAATGGCTCCTTTTTAAGACCGGTTTAAAAAATTGTTCACACAATCAGAACTGCATCATATGCATTTTAAACAAGAGCAGAGCCAGAAGCAAACTCTAATTCCACCCTCCCTTGCCTCACCCAGTGAAGTCCACAGTAATGTACATTTACGATTATTCAAAACTCCACAATTCCACAAACTGTCATATTAACAACAATTGTAGCTCATTGGCAAAACTTAACACTATTATTACACAGAAACTGTCAGCACAAAAATAGTGTCATTTCTCATTGAAAGAAATGTTCTTGTAGAGCTCCATCCAGCAGAAATGGATGGCACAATTTAGGTTATATGGTTTCTAAGCAGAGAAGGGTCATTTAAATAATATAATATTCAAGCAATCACTAACTCGGCCTCAGAAAATATAGTAGTATCCAATATCTAATTATTATTCTGAAACATTCTACATACCTTATCTGAGAACAATATGAAAACTAACTTCTATTTCTCTTCAAACATTGAATAGTTTAATGTTATGATAAATCAGAGTGAACCAGAATTAATAACTATCAGGTACAGAATATTATTATACTAATTTATAAAGCACAATTCACATTTTCTAGCATGATGAATTATCTTGCTAATGAGGGCTGAAATATAATAGAGCAGCTAATAGACAGAATCCTTAAACTCATGTAATATAAGTCAGTTCATACGCAGTTACTTAGTCTAATCAAATAAAGTATTATTGTATTACATTTTCAAGTTCCTTAGGGGGATAGTGTCTCTTTTGATGGAAAGCAAGGTTACTTTGGAATAACAGATCATCTTCATCAACTGAGGGCATCACCTAAATTTTCTCAAGGTTTCTACAGGTTTGGGAACATAACGAGCAATTACCAACAGCCAGCTGATGGGTGGTAACAGCCTCACTGCCTGCACAGTTACTGCATCTTACTCCACAGTAAACAGAACATAATTTGACATTATTTTCTAAAAAGAAGAGGGGCAAGTTTTTTCTGATATACTGTATCCATAGAGGCAATAACCACAAAAGGACAGATCCACCATTTCTTGTTTACATGGCTATACTGTTTATTCAAAATGGGAAAAATATAGGAAGATTGGCCAGTATCTCATAAAGATGCATTCCCTCTCTTAAGCTTCAGGAAAGGCAACCATTCTGGGAATGGGAAAAATATCACATGATTCAGTATAGTATTATATATGATCAAAATGAAAATTTTCCTTCAGGACTGTGTGCAAAGTTTGCAATACAATATGATGGTACTGTTCAATATGTGACTGATTTCATGTGCTGTTATAAATTTGCATATGGCAGGACTACCAGAATTAATGACACTCAACTGAATAATAGGCAGAATGCACTTTTGTGCATGTTAC
Organism: Myrmophylax atrothorax; assembly: GCA_026770055.1. Taxonomy (NCBI): domain Eukaryota; kingdom Metazoa; phylum Chordata; class Aves; order Passeriformes; family Thamnophilidae; genus Myrmophylax; species Myrmophylax atrothorax. Next base: position 12,966,274 of record JAOXXN010000137.1, read on the forward strand.
AGCACAGTTCAGTTCCTAAATCTGAGACGTTTGATTATATTTTTCAATTTTCCTGAACCTCAAGCTCCAAGCTACACTGCTGTCCACTGAAAGACACTTACATAAATGTTTGCAACAACCCAAACAAATGAAAACCACAGTGCTCTGCACAGCTCTTTCCTGCTAATGCAGTCCCAGTCACATCTGGTCCTCCTTTTATCCTAAAACAAAGATAAATTCATATGTGAGAACAAAGAGATATCCATGTCATTTGGTGTTATTTTACAAAAGAGAAAAAAAAGCCGAAACCTTTCTGGCTTTCCCCTGTCAGCAATCAGAGCTTTAAATCCATGAAAGGAGATTTGCATTCATTATTTAACCACAAGGCAAGACAATATTTTTAAAAGGCATCCAAGATTGACTAAACTTCCCCTTGGGTCTCCTTCACAGACATAGCTTCTGCAACCCCTCACACTACAAACATTTCACTAGAAAAATGTATCTGCCAGGTTTTAAGATCTCTGCAATGCACCTTATTAGCATATTATTTTCCTAGCCCACCCCCAATCAATAATACTTACCTTTCTCTTACAGTATTTGATAGTTCTTAATCCATACTACAGTATCTCAGTCAGCCTGCAGCTCTGGATGTGTCCTGATTTGAGAGCTTGTCATGCCTGAACATACCTCAGATAATTGTTTGATTCTCTTCCTAAATCCACCAGCAATTTTGGATACTTGCATTACAAAAAAAAAAAAATTATAAATTTCTTTAGCTTCAAAACTGCTGTTATTAATTATTACCATGGAAAATGTTATTTAGTGACTTAGGGCCTGATCCTGTTCCCACCGAAGATAATTGCAGGACTTCCATTGCCTTCAGAGGAAGTAGGATCAGGTTTTAACTTCCAAAAGCTTAAATACATCATTAGTAGAGTTTGAATGGACTTTACAACACGTTTTTGCTTAACTCAGGCATCCTGTAAGAGATCAGCACACTCAAATGCTGGACTCTGATGCTGAGAAACTGAACATTGTGAGAAAGCTGGATATTGTTTTACTTCTGTACTCTGTGGTGTCTGTCAGTGCAACTGCTGCCACCAGTGCCGAAAATAAAATTGCTGCAGGTAACTCCTGGTGTATGGTCTGGTGCTGGGTGGAATTTCTCATAAACACTCAAGGACAACCTGAATAATCTAAGAATGCAGAAGGAAATGCAGTGAAGAGAAGCATCGTAAGCAATCCAACACAATAAAAATGGCATTTCTCCCCCACCAAACGAAGAAGGAAAAGCCTCATATACAGACATTCAGGTCATATTATAACTGACCTCTGAGGCATGAAGATTTGAGTCCTTTTATGGGAGATCATTACCCACTGAAATACTGAAATATACAGCTCATAATAAGAAAAATCACAGAATACGCTGAGTTGGAAGGGACACACAGGGATCGTCAAAGTCCAACTCTTAGTCCTGTACAGGACATTCCCAAGAATCACACCATGTGCCTGAGAGCTTTGTCCAAACCCTTCTCAAACTCTGTCAGGCTTGGTGCTCTGACCACTTCCCTGGGGAGTCTGTTCCAGTGCTCAGCCACCCTCTAGGTGAGGAACCTTTTTCTAAGATCCAACCTAAACCTCCCCTGACATAACTTCAGACCATTCCCACAGGTCCTATCGCTGGTCACCAGAGAGAAGAAATCAGTGCCTGCTCCTCTTTCCCTCACAAAGCAGTTGTAACTGCAATGAGGTTTCCCCTCAGCCTCCTCTTCTCCAGGCTGAAATGAACAAGTGCCCTCAGACATTCATCATACGGCTTCCCCTCCAGATCCTTTGTCATCCACCTTTGGTCACTCTCTAATAGCTTTATATCTTTCTTATATTGCAGTGAACGAAACTGCACACAGGATTTGAGTTGAGTTCACACCAGTGCAGAGTAGAGCGGGACAATCCCCTCCCTTGACTGGCTGGTGATGCTTTGCCTGATGCCCCCTGATAAAGCACTTGGATTCTCTTCACATGTTATTGTTATTGTGATTATTTCTAAACTATAATGACTTCCCACACCAAGCTATTCAACTGCGTAAATTCATCTCTGGGTGAAACATGTGACTGTATTTACAGATCTATTTCATATGGTTTGAATTCATCTGGTGGCTGCACATTTAGATTCCAATTTGGCAATCAGCGCCACATGTGTTGACAAGTAAATTTACACAGGCTTAAGCCAGAATCTGCTTTTTTGGCAAAACCTAACATCTGATCCCCTTTCTCACAAACATCAATACAAGTAAAACCCCACTGACTTCAGTGGCAACTACCTAAACCTTAAATCACTTAGAGATAGCTACCAGCATTACAGAATGTCGGAGGGTATGTCTACATCAACATTCTGTTTTGAATCCAGAATTTATTTCGCTTGCTTGTCATCCCCATTCAGCACATTTTGCCTCACATTGCAGGGCACTCTCATGTTGCACAATCCTCTTGGATGAAATACAGTGCATCTAATGTGCATCTGCTTCTAACAGGGATTCAGTTGATGAGAGCAGAAGAGAGAGGTATCAAAGCAAAATCCCCAGCACTCAAAATTAACATTGAGGCCTCGATTGTATCGCTCCACAGATCAGATTCTACTTTTAGAGCTCACCAGAACACCCAGGCATTCATATTTCTTTCCCTATTACATTCAGATTCCTCTATATCAGGACTTGCATTGACATTTCCTCTATGTATGAGGACTTATATGAGGACCATCAGAGGGTACACAAGAACAAGCCTAACATTCAGTTGCATATGTATTACTTCTTTCATATTCAATTTCCAACTCCTCTGCAAAGACATAACTAAATACTGATGGAAAAGTTCCTGACCGCTACGTAAGTTTCTGCTAAACTTAAACACAGCTTCACCCTAAACTTATCTCCTGGGTTTTGTTACTAAATGTTTAGGACCAACTGTTAATACAGGTAACACTGCAGCCTTTCCACTAGCACTGTAAATATTTGGTTGATGATTTCTCTTAAATCAGCAGTTCTCATAACAGGATACCTATGAAGAAAACAATCATATATGAATCGGAACATCCTTTTCACACACTACTCCCAACCTCTATGGCAATTTGCAAAGCCCAATTTGTCCTTTTGCTCAGTTTCAGTAATCCAAGATGAAGATCTTAAAATCTCCCAAGAGGCCTTTAATTAATGACTGACATGAATACACAAACACACTCACTCTGACTGACACTGGAAGTTAACAAATATATCTGCAATCCCTCAGGACTTACTGACAGTCTTTTCTTAAGTTATGGCTTGCTGAGCTGCTGCTTATTTGCCCTCTAAACATCTTGGTTCAAAAGTGGCCCTTGCCTTCCACCCTTAGGGCCTTTGAATACCAGTAGTGGTGAACCATGAATTTCTACAGATAACTTCATTAAGGAAAACAATTAGGGTTTAGATCACTTTTTTCTGTTGTACTTGATAAAAAAAACACATCAAGTACATCCACAGTAAGGACACATTCTCTTCAGTATGTTTAGATCTCGAGCTTCTGCTCTTGAAGCACCTTCTTAGAAAAACCCTTCTTTTTTGCAAAATTCTTCCCTTTTCCAAGGATACATCATCACAGATACAGAAAGACAGGCCAATGACTCATAAAAAAATGGAAAGATAATTCACATATTTTCCACTGGATCATAAATGTGAATTCACTGTGAGTACAGTCACTCTGCCACATCATTACATATGCAAGTGATGACTTTCATGACATCTGCATTAGCTGCGTTAACAGAGATGTCAGAGAAATGCATTCTTTTAGAGTGATGTTGACAGGATCAGAATGTCATTGCTCTTTCTAAAACCTCTTTCTCCTTCCCATGGTTCAGCAAGGCTGTTTGTGTTTATAACAAAAAATAATCTATTTATAAGAGATCTCTAACCCCCCTTTCTTTTAGAGGCTCACATCAGTGAGCCTAATAATAAATATTTTAATAGGCTACTGGACAGTTTCTGTAGTTGGTGCTTGGAACTTGCTACTTATTTACAGGAATCCAAATCAGGAGTCCAATGGGAGCATCATTGCAAATGACAACCTTCTCCTCTGGTAGGCTCATCCCACAACAGCTCTGTGGGCTAAGAGGAACAGAAGGGGTCTCCAGGAAATGGACCAAGCCACGCAATAGTCATGTCACTGCTGTAACAATTTAGCAGACATAAAATACAAAAAGTGGATTTATAAAGCAGCAGCAAAACCCCATAGAATAAATCTTTATCACCTCATTCAGCATGACTTAAAGAAGCAAAGACGTATTAAGTAAAGTAAGAATATCTAAAGAAATGTGGGATTTGCAATGAAATATAAGCAAAATACTGTTACAATAAGTAAAACATCAACTAAGCTGGGCCAGTGAGGTAAAGAAAAGCTCCAAAAAAGTAAGCTACTGAAAACCTCAGGTTCATCCTGTGCTTCCCATTCCTTAGGATACACAACACTTTTCCTTAGGCTTCATGGGTACCACATCGGCCTGGGCTTGTTCAGCTCAGCAGCAGGAAAGGAATTTCTCAGAAAGAATGTTTCACTTCACAGAAACAGCGTGTTGGGAAAGAATTATATGCAAGCTTGCCTGAATGCTGAAAAAAGTGTGGGTGTTCTTTAAAAAAAAAGGTGAAAAACCTGTAATTACTTCATAGCAGCTAGTATAAGCAACAATACTGAACAAATTGCAGTGATTACAAAATCCTCTATAAATATGGGTAGCACTATTCTTGACAATAATTAGTGTACAGCATCTTCTCAATAGTATTGTGATTAATATTTATTCTGATGTCATTTTTGTTCTGGGAGATGGGAGGGAAGAAAAAGGAAGGGAGGCAACATTCTAGGAGAGCTGAGTATGTTTGAGAAGCAGAACCAAAAACATAAAAAAATCTGCTTTATTTTTCTGCTTACTGTCATTTCCCCTCCCCTCAAAAAGGTGATGCAAATGGTGCTTTACTGGTTTTAAAAGTAAAGACAGAAATTATGTGGAGTTGGGACTGCTGAATTATTCATGAGTTCTGATTGAATAGGATCATTATCTCTGGCCTTACAAGCTAATAAATACTGTCTAATGCCTGGGTACTGTTTTGATCTAATAGTGTCAGAGAAAAAAAAAAAAGAAAAAAAAAAGACTTCTTTTTCGCAAGCTAGAGCCTAAATTAGGGAGGAGCTCCCCAATGAGCTCATTGCATGAAAACCATGGGGTTTTTTTCCTTTCCATTGACTACAAGGTTCACTTTGCAGTTCTCAGTCTCATTTGCTGCAAAGGCATTTTAACTGAAGCAAGAGGTTAAGATGTTGCTCAGTGGTATCTACACAATTACTCATAATTTCTTATTCCTTTCTTATTCTCAATAGTCTTATCCTTACCACCACCCTGACCCCTCCTGTTTTCTAATCTTTTCACCTTGCTGTACAAAATACCCAAAACCAGAGTACTTTGCAAGGCAGACAGAGCACAGGAAATGATTATGCTATCTAATCATCTGCCTGTCAGCAGTCAAATAATCTTAAATTGCATTGTTCTGTGATTTATTTCAGGATTGATTGTGGTGCGTCTGTACTCACTTGATTTAATATTATAAACTAAACATGTTGTATGGAACCTGAATTAAGGCTCTGCTCAGAGAGCTATCAAAAGGAGAGGAATTTGTTAGAGGTACAATACAAAACAATGTTTGTTGATAACATTTGAAACAACAATAACAAAAAATAATGATTCAAAATCCATATAAATTAAAATTAAAGTCAAGATATTTCATTGGATAGTTTTCCATGTGCTTTCTTGAGGATTACTTTTAGAACAGGACTTGTTTCAATAAGAGGAAATAATTAGGATACTATTACAATTTAAAAAACCCTTCATAATTAGATAGGGATTAGTAACTTCTTTTTCATATGATTAACACAATAAAATCCATTTTTCCCCAAAGTAGTCTGAGGACTATTAAGCAACATGAGATCATATATCAAGGGGCCTTTTAGTAATTCAGCAGTTTATAACGTTTACACAGACTGAGAGTCTTTCACAAAACAGCTGGCTTCTTTCTATCAAGAAAACACATGGGTTTAGGTGCATTTATTTCAAGGTCTAACACAGTCCTTGAAATCATAATATTTAATTAAGGTTTTTTTAACACAAGTTAGAAGTGTGTGAGCAGCTAGGGGGAAAGTGTGAACAGTTTCTCAAATTGTGTTTAAGTAATGGAGCTCTGTGCTCTTTGCAGTTTAGCATGGGAAGACCCACCTGGTACTTCTGGATTTTAAGGAGTATCTCCTAATAATTGGCACACCTTAAGCTTAAAAATGCCTAGTTTTATGGCATTTTGTTAGTCAGACCATGTTAAATGCTTAGCTCCATTATGATAACTAGGCTAAATATGAAGCGAATTATTGACGTGTTTGCTCTTTGTACACTCAGCTCATAAACAATAGGTAATAAAGAACAGAGGTGACAAATTTAGTTTTGTGAGTCTATACAAAACTGTACCTCTTTTTGTTATTCAGTAGGGACGTGATCACCCATCCTGGCTTTTCTGTGTTTTCTGCATATGATGCCTGTCCCTGCAGCCAATGAGACCTTCAGACAGTAGCCATTATCTGTCACACTTCTGGACCAAAATAACAAATAATATGCCTGGAGGTGCTGCATTTTGTGACTGCTAGTTTTCCCGCATGGCATATGCCTAGATAGACTCAGATGAGAGTTGATTGCACAAAACTGTGATTGTGAGATGACTTAGCAGAACCCGTGATGATGTCCTAATGGCCTCCTGCAGAGGGGAACAGGGGTAATTGTTTGTCGGGGAAGGAACACATCTGTAAGGAGGCATCCTCTGCAAACCAAGCATCCATGTGGAAAAAAGAAAGGAAGAATCACACTGCAGCAAGGCTGCATTGGTGTCTAATAAAATGAATTACAAAGAGGTAAAAAATAAAACAAGGTATTAAATAACCAGGTTAAAAAAAAGCCTGTTAGTGGTGGGTTAAAAACAAAACAAGTCATCTCCAGGCAACATGGTTCTTTTAAAATTATTAGGTAAAATTGTGTGACTCCTAGCAAGGAAAGTTAATGCAAAACCCTAGGAAATGCAAATGCATTCCCCCACAGCAAAAATGGGCACAGAGAGACTCATCCTTCCTGTATGTTCTCACCTGAAACAAGCTGGCTTGATAGTCACCAGCCATTTGCTGCATACTTTTCTTCTTCCAGCTCTTTAATCCTCCATTTAAAATACTTGCTTTTCATGTGATCACTGCTTAGAAAGCTGACATCATTCCTACATCCCTTCTAGAGCAACGCTATTGGAATTGAGAAATGAGAAACCATCAATGTCAAGCCAGGCAATTAGGGCATCCGTCACATCAGTGGGAACTTGCCTTTAATGTCAGCTGGGGAAGAAACAGGTCCTTAGAGTATATTAAGGACCTTATTTTATACTCTTTCAGCATCTTCTATTTGATCAAAACCAAACTGGAGCAAACAAGCTAATTAATCGCATACAGAACGAATTCCCCAGTCTTTTCACCCTATATCTTAATTATTTATTTGCTAACTGCAGAATAACAAACATACTAATCTCAATAGAAATAATACTTGCTATAAATCAATCAACTGATTATAGCTTCACTGAATGATAGGTAAGAGCCACAATTCTGTAAGTTTCCTAAAATGTGTACTCATTATTTCATTCATTATGCTTTACCAACAGGCATCTGGAAGAGCCACACAACATGAGTTAGGAGGAGTAATCCTTGACTTTCCTATGTTCTCTCAGCTATACAAACATAGAAAAGCTATACTGTTTGGGTTTTGGGGTTTTTTTTTGGTTTTTTTTTTTTTTTAACTATGCCCTCTGAACTCCGTAAAATAAGCAGAGCATTGAAAAATACCTTCTAATCAGATCTACCTGTAATTGAAAAAGCATCCACCGCAAGTAATTAAATGAAATTTGCAAACTGAATTGGACAAATAATAGCTCTTTTTGCTTTCATGGGGAACCTGAGCCAAATAGAACTATAAAAATATTTCAAGAAATAAACATTACAGAAATCAAAATAGCAATTACTCTGCACCAACCTAGAGTGAATTGCTTCATTTCATTTTCAATAACCTATTTTAAGACCTTCTTCTGCAAATGGAGGTTGATTTTTAAACAGGAAATGAGTCTCACAAAAATTTGTTTCATTACAATATATTCAAATGAAACATTTTGGCATATTCTAAAAAAAAAAAATCAATACCCTTACCTTTTCCACTCTTTTTTTTTTCCCCTGCCAAAATTATCCAGTGCAATTAATGAAAGTTTTCGAACTATTCTAATCTCTTAAAAAATGCTACTTCTTGGAAGCTTATTTCTCTAGAAGAAATGTTATTCAGCCCCATTCACAAACTCTTTGGATAAAGTTTTGAGTTTAAGAATCTCTCTTTAAAAATATGCTAAAATTAAAGTACAAAGTCTAAGACTTATGCAGGCCATGCTGCTCTACAAATAAATAGAATTTTGAGCACTGTGCCATGCAGTAAATTCTACACTGTGGGAAGTTGCATTGCACACAAACATTTATTTTTCTACAGAAAACACAGGCAAGAATATGGGAGCATCAGTTAAGCAACTGTTGAAAGTACTGACCTGTTTGACCATCAGCTGAAAAGAGGATAACCCTGTATGTGGCAATAGGAGGGCTGGTCACAAATTCATCACAAAACTGTTTTACTGGGAAATTGAGTTTTCAAGTAAACCAAATGGTCTTCAGTTAAGTATTTATTTATCAGAATAAATTAGAAATTGAATTGGAAAAGAAAATTTTATTTTTTTTCCCCCTGTAAAGTGGTATGAGGTGAGGTGGAGGAGTGTTTGCTCTGCCCTTGATACTGAAAAAAGTGAGTTTCCTATAGGCAAACTGCTCCTGGAAAACACGGAACTGCTGAAGAAAGAGGGGCTTGTTTGCTCAGTGACCTGCCCATATTTCCCACTATTTGACCAGTGCTCATGAGCTGAACCTTCAGTCTCAGAGCAGACTATACAGCAGCAGTAGCATAATTGAGAATAAGGATGGGTTGCCTGAACAAATGGAACCCGTCTGACAAGTAACTTTCTAAAAATAAAAAAAGGACAGGCCTACATATCACTCAAAATGTAATAGACATGAAAGTACAGACCATGTGATAAGAGGAAAGATACACATTAGTTTTCAGGTTTTAAATTGTTGGTTCTGTGCTCTCATTCAGTGTTCTGATTCAGAGCACTTATCCTTCTGATAAATTCAGAGTCCATGAAAATCTGTGCTTCAAATTCTTACACTTATATTTAAATTTTAAATGCTGGACTAGGTGATCATTGTAGGCCCCTTCCAGCTGAAATATTCTATTCTATACAATTCTTTCAGATAGCAGAAATCTTTTCTAGTTCTATTATATTGCACACACAATTAAAGCTTACATTTTTTATGATACTGGAAAATTATATGAGAACTTTTAAAAATATCAAAGTGACTGAAAATACAAAAATCACTATTTATTTCCTAAAGTTTTTGCCATGAATCTTACAAATTGATTTTAAAATATTTTATTACATACTTAAATATTTAGGGTTTTTTAAAAAATTGTTAAAACTGTAATTCTGGGTGAGTTTCCTTCTGTTGTAACACTGAAGAGAATTTGCATGTAAATGCCAGGATACCAGCATATGCTTTAATACTGAAGAATAATTATTATTTTAAATACTAGTTTTATCCTTTTAGTTTTGAAAATTTATAAAGCTCAACCAAAAAAATAAGCTGGCAGGAAAGTTTTTGCGCTGATTCTCAGGCAGCAAACATTGCCTTCCTTTCACCGTGCAGATTACATTTAAATACTGCTAAAGCTCCGCTCGTCCTGGAGGACGAGCCCAGAGTGTGCGTCTGAGTCTTCTCACACAAATACCGGCCTCTGATGAGCTTTTCTACTCAAAACCAGAAGAGAACCAGTTGTTCAAGCCTTCTCCACCTTCTTCATAACAGCTTTTTCAACTTCATTGAACATTTTCTACTAACTCATTGAAATTTGGTTGGAATAAAATAAAAAATTCCACAGACTAATACTAAGGACAAGAGTCAGGAAACTTTCTGAAAGGAATAGAATGTCTCAACGTCTTTGCAACTGAACATTAAATATTTCATATTTAGCAAAGAAGGAAAATGCTATTGAAAACAATAGATGAAATTGCTAAATAATTATTTTGTATTCTTATGTATGATAAAACCAGGCTGAGTGGCTGTCATGATTTTTTTTCTGTATAAAGTAACAAAAGCAGTAAGAACTAATTACTCCTAGAACAAAAATTCATACAACTAGCTTAGAGGATCTTGAAAAAAACCAAGACATTATAAAGAAAAAGACACTATAAAATGTGGTGGAGGTACCATCCAGTCTACATGATCATTCATGAAAAAACATCAATCTGCAGAGAAGTAGGAATACTTTTCATAGGAATTCTGGCCTTAGGAATTTAATGTAAGTTTTGTTCTTATGACATCAGGCAGGATTTCACTGTTACCTCAAAATGGACTTTTGAACACAGGAACTCAAAACAAGACAAATCTGAAAAAAACCCAACATGTGCTGTATAAAGTATCATTTCTGACTTGCATGCTTTACTTACTTCAGTGGGTGTGTTAAAACAGTGTGTACTAAGCATGTGAGTAATGATTTGTTGGATTGTGTCCAAACTGGTTGCTTGCCTAACCCAACTCAGATAAAGAAGACATAGGCAGCTCAAAGTCAAGAACAGCAATTTTTTCATTTTCTTTCCCTAATTTTAGGCATCCTACCTTGTTCAGTTTAGAGCCCTGGCAGTCTGATAAATCATTCTTCTTCAAAGCAAAACTAGCATAAACTGCATAAATTCTACTTTACACAGAAGTGAGAACAGAAAGTATTCAGTTTAGCCAGCACTCCAAATGAAATATTTTGCCTCCTACCAGGCATTACCTCTATGTTTCAGCTGTATTTTTCTATCTTATTGTATACTACTTTGGTAGAACCTTGTTGTCTTGCTAGGAAAATATACAATGAAATCAGCACACTGGCCAATAGTGAATGACAGCTGGTAGGGATGGCAGGCAGCTCTAAAGATGTCACCATTATTTGTCTGTGCAAGAGATAGGACAAGAGGAAATGGCCTCAGGTTGTGCCAGAGGAGGTTTAGATTGGATATTAGGAAAAATTTCATCTCCAAAAGGGTGATCAAGCACTGGAACAGGCTGCCCAGGGAAGTCACCATCCCCAGAGGTATTTAAAAGACTTGTAGACATGGTATTTAGAGTCATGGTTTAGAGGTGGATTTGGTAGTGTTATTGGACTTGAGGATGTTAAGGGTCCTTTCCAACCTAAATGATTCTCTGATTCTATGAAAAGTCAATTGTTTGATGCTATTGCATACACAGAGGTATACTGTAATGTGTTTCACTACACCAGAAGGTGTCCTGAGTGTTGCAATTTTGCCACACCAAAATAAGTTATAAAACTTGATTTATTTTTTCCCCTTCTTCTAGCAGCTACTAATAGGATATTGGAGATATTTTCATAGAAAATTAGAATAAAAGACATGAATATCTGTCTACACTAATAAGTTATTCTTCTATGCTAGCACTTGTCTATAAAACTTCCAATTAAAGTTACCCTTTTTCACTTTTAACACCCACCACACGGTCAAGAGCCCTAAATAATCCCTGACACTGTCAAGAGATAAAGAGATCAGGGACTTCACAGGTGGTTCTCAAACAGGATGTGACAACAGCACCCTGTGGGGATCCACCAGTCTCGGAAAATTAGCCAAGACTGGCCATGTTAACTCTTGACCTTTAAGGGACCCATCAAGCTCATTCCTATTACAAATTCCTGAGGCAAGCAGAACTCTACAAGAGAGCATGATACAGCTGTAGCCCAGGAACCACATTTTAACAGTCCAAGAGGCAGATGTTGGCTGTGTGCCTGTGTCTCTAAGCCAAAGGACAAGACATAGCTATATAGAATGGAATTTTATATTGAGAAATCTCTGTGCAACATCCAAGACAACCACCTGAAAGTCCTTAGTTTGACCAAGAATTCCAGGCAAGCATCCTGAATCAGGTGTCCCAGGATGTGCAGTTTCATCCTTCTGAGAAAGCATCAACAAAATGTGTAACTTGAATAAGGCTACTTCCATAAATGAGATGTTTGGGGGAAAAAAAATTAAGCACGTTCTGGTTCTTTCCACTGGGACCTAGTCTTATTTTCTCTCTGGCAGATATCCCTGAGAAATGGTGTACAAAACTGAAAAATGTTGGTTTGCCATGTTCTATCTCAGTCTGATTTAGCATAACACTACAGTATTTTTCTGTGTCTTTTATATCCCCAATCACTTGATTATGGAGTTGCATCATTGCTGAGCCCTGGCCCACAAAAAATGAAGGAACACAATGACAGTCAGCCAAAACAACACAAACAGCTGCTTGTCTAGACATATCCATAGTGTCCCGAAACCTTGGCAGCCTGGTGACAAAATCTAAAAAAAATTTGCACCACTATTCTTGAAATGGTTTTTTTTTTGTGATTATGTAAATCTACTCATTTATTTTTCCTGGAAAACATAAAAATGCAGGCACAAAAAAAATCACAAATCATTTTCCCCCTTGGCTCCTAACTACCATGATTCAAAGGGAAGTATCTGCAAGCTTTCTTCTCTAATGAGAGACTCCTAAGAAGAGCATATTCTATTACATGAAGAGACAAATTAATAACAGTGTTACAATATAATTATTTTCTTTCTGTTATGTGTGCTTATTTTGCTGTGGCAATTATTTGTTTATAAGCCATTAAGCTATTTGCAAAGCCTACTTGATGTACCACCTCTGATTTAATTAGTCAAAGACAGTCCCTTTGCAATTAACAATAAAGGTTAACTTTTTTTAAAATTCCCAGTTGAATTTAACATTTCATTTCTTTGGGTTTTTTTACACCTGCATCTAATTATAAAGAAGTCTTTGTTCAACTAAAATATACACAAACTCCACAAAGTATCACCACCAATAACAGAAGGTATCAATAGTCCACACACAGTCACTCTGCACTCAAAGTCCCTGGTTCCTCAAATTCTGGAAAAATTAAAAAAAAAAAACCAACAAACAAACAAACAAACCAGGAAAGTGGTTAATGAGCTCTAGCTTGCCCTATCCATAAAAGACACTAACATTTGTAGACAAGGAAGAAGTTCTACAGTCACAGATAAGAACTTTGGGTGTTTCTCTTCCCTTCAATTTGGCTTATGTGATTTTTCAAAGTAACATGGAGCTGTAAGTGATCCAAATCTCCAGTTTTTCTGGACTTCAACAGCATTGCATGTTTGAAAACTCTGCACCCTGGAGAACAGGACACCTTTGAAGACTAAGCCCTACACCAAATGTCTCAAGTATCAAGAGCATTTAAGGGCTAGACATATTTTTACTTTCTTGTCTGCTCTCTTGGCTGAGAGGCAGACAAGATGAAGAGGGAGATCAGAATTTGACCCCCTGTTTCTGTCACTTTAATATTTGGCATTTCTGTGGCCTAAAAAGACTAGGGAAATCATTTAAGAACTAATGAAGAGCTATTTACCTCCTAAATCTTCTTCCCTTGAGTAATGAAATAATTACCCTCCCATAATCATGGAAATATTCAACTTGAATCTTAAATTGAGCTGTTGTGAAAAGTGGTAGTGATGTTGCATAGGTGATCACCATGGTAACGTTTGGAAACTGCACTGTTGTCAGCCAAGAATATCATTTTGCTTTTCCCGTAACAAGATAAGAGACTGGGAATAAACTCTTCCAAGATCCCATATTGATAAGTGAAAGTGAACATTTATCTGCCTTACCCACTAGGAAAAATGCTTAAAAAGAAACAATCCCACCAAAAGCCACAAACAAACAAAAACCACCCACAAACCCCCTCAAATATCCACCCACTAGCACACTCTCCATAAAAGAAATTACTTTGTAATGTGATATTACTGTTAGTTTTGTTTTGTTTACTTACTCTCTGTGCATTAACTCCAGTTGGATCCCAAAGGAACAATGTGATAGAACTAAAAGGAAAAATCAAAATATTCTATTTGCATAACTTCAAAAATTAGACATCTTGCAAACTATTAGACAAGTTACTTACCTTTTAAACTGTGGCTCTTTTACAAATGAGCCCTCTCCTTTTTCTTGATTCTTTGACTTCTTAGGCAATATGATTCTCTACACTGCCAGTAGCAGTCATTGCATCTGAAGCGTGTTCACTCCGGGCTTCCCAATCCAAGTGTCCCAAGCATAAATCTTCCTCAAGGGGCAGCTCCAGGGAGGATCATTATTAAGGATGCTGTTTTTATCAAGAGTCTAAGAGATACAATGAAAGAATATACTTTGAATATTCACCCTTTACAGAAATAGTCCGAGAATGAAATTTCTTGGATTATGTAAAATACATAGGACAGGGCAGAAGAGAATGGCAATTCTTGCTACATTTTCACAGAAACCAGAGGATGAACTAATGTTCACCACAAGTAAGTGACTGGAGGTGCTGTATCAAAATTGAAGGAACTTAATGTTTCCTAGTCAAAGACACCACAATTTTCACTTTGACAGTTGCTCTTCTGCCTTAATGCTGTGTGGTATGAAAGCATAACCATTCAAAGAGAAGATTAAGTATCTGGGATCCTAATTTTCCATTAAGCAGGAGAGAGAATTTGAAGTGTTAGTGATGCCAGAGTACACACTCCTGTGGAGATGGTGGAAAATATGCCCAAACTGCATTGGCAGTTTACAGCTGAGATAAGAAAGATTCTACGGGTATTTGCTAAAATATAAAGTTAATTAAAAATCCAAATAATAAACCAGAAGATTTTCAGAAAGGATTTATTTTTCTAGCAAATTGCAAGGAAGCAGAGGATTGCATTCTTCTGTAAAAGATGTTTTTTCTACTGAAGAATTAGTATACCTGAGGAACATTCACATTCATTCTTTAGGCAGTATAAGGAAAGCTTCCTGCCAGGATTCTGCAATAAAATAGCAAGCAGCAGGTGAGGTGAGAACAGTAAAAAAGGCAACATATCCAGGCTCTGAAAAAATTCTGAGTTTCACTTGAAGTAACAAGTGATCTCTGGAATGCAAGGTGGATTTCTAGAAGCCTAACCTTTATCTAGTGGTCACTGAATTAACCTATTCTCTGATAATAATGGAATTGATCTCTCCTTACTTTAGCTACCTAAAACTTTGGCATCTAGTGTACATCATCTTTCTTTCTAGCCAGTGCAAATTATGAATGGATGCACAGAGGGTAAGACACCCTATCTTAAACATCTCTCAGCATTCAGAGGAAAGTTTTCACATCCTCCTACTTCTTTTCCATGGAACAGAGGAGTTTTATATCCTAAAACTGGCATCACATCTGCTAATCTCTGAACTACTTAAACAGTTGTTAGTGCAGATGGACTCTACCTTTATCCAGGAAGAGTTTGTCTACACCTGCTCACCAAAAATATCGAGCCTGAAATGGGACAAACTGAACTGCTACAAAAGGCAGCTAAAATTCTGCCTCACCGAAATGGAAGCAGAGGGCACAAAGGCTTATTCTGTCTGCTTAGTACAGAAGGAGAAGATGCAGACACTGCAGAAGGAAGTAGAGCTCAAGATCACTTTGACGAATGTAAAGGTGCTGAGGCAGAAACAGCATGTGGTATCAAGTAAAAAAAAACTGCTTTAGCCAAGTACAGATAAGGACAACTCACAGACTTTTAGACTGCTCCAAAGGCATAGATCAGTGCAGAGTGTTAGACTTTGAGCAGCACTTCTTTCTTCTGTGGACAGCAGGGGCATCTGACTAATCCAAGAACGCCTACAGTTCACTCTTGGATACTTTAGAAGATGTAAGAGGCCTCTTTATTCCCAGAGAGCCTGGGATAACCATTTTAACAGGTGACACACTCATCGTAGACTACGGTCATGTGAAAGAAACAGCATATTTCTTCCCTGGAAGAAGTTCTCAGTCAAATGTCCCTTTCTCTGACTCCACTATCCAAACCATTTTAAATGTGCTTGCCAGTCTGTGGCCAGCCACCCATCTTAGAAGCCTTCCCATTTTCTAAACATAGCACTTTCAAGTCACACCCCTGTTTATCTTCTTTCTGTGCATGAAATCAAATGGATTATCCTCTCGTGACCCCTGCCCAGAGTTGCTCTGGAACAATCCTGGTTCTGGTCAGAGACCAAATGATTTGACCCTCTCAGAGCCTGTCAATAAATCTGCAGAGACGAGAAACAGATCTTTCAAAAGAAGAGTTTAAGCTCTTTGCCAAAGAATACACAACTTAGGGAAATTGGTCCAAAGCACAGAAAAGTGCTATCTAAATATTTCATTACCTCAATGAAATATTCCTTCTTCAAATGAAGAAGGATCCAACTCTTCTGCCTCTCCTGGAAGACACAGTTGTCCTGCTTATAGTGCTCTCCCTCCCTGCCTCTTCAACTTACTGACAAAGCTTTATTCCCTTTAATTAATGCAAAGTTCAGGACTGAGGAAAAATATGCCTAGTCCAGGTAAAGATTTTTTTTCTGTTGTAGGTCAGGTAGATGCATGCCATAGGTATTCATTAAGTGATATCTTCCCCACTCTGTACTGCAGGAGCATTAGTGATACCTAGGATGGATTCTTATTTCTGGCTTTTTCTCAGCTCCTTTGTTTCTCTCAGAATCTCTCTGATTAAAACTCTGAGCTGGCTAATAGAAAATTAAGGTCTTTTTATTTATCAAAAGTAAGTATTTTGGGTATCTTACGGTCCTTAGAGCCTTCTTAGAGTTTAGGGGGTATTTAATGAAAAATTAATAAATTGAATATTTTACAAATCACAGGTCTCACATAAGGAGATAAATGTTGTACATTCAAAAGTACACCCTACTGGAGAACAGGTTTCTGTCTCAATTTTGGAGTGGTAAACTCATAATTCATTTTCTATTTGCTTGTCTCAGCCACTGGATTGTATAAGCAAGATAATGCCATGCAATTAAACCTTTTGCACTGACTTCTGACAGCAATACAAAAGTCCCTAGAGATCTAAAAGGAAAACAGAGTTTTGGGTGGCCCCCGTAGGTGTCAAATAGGACTGCACAGTCTCTGGCCCTACTCTCTGCCCTCCCAAAGTCATAGGGTATGGCCTTCAGAACATACACATAGCCCAGTTACTCAGGCCTCACACTTGGGGGACACAAGAGGAAGAGGAACCTTGTACCTGGAGAATAAGAAAAGAAAGATATTTAGTCATCAGCATAGCACCCCAGAAAATACTTCTATCATTCGTACTTTCAAGCAGTAGTGCTCAGAGGAAGAGTTCATCAAACAAAAAAGGGAACTGCTAGCAACTCCCTTGTGCCCAGGTTTGCATGTGATGTCTCTGATTAGAATTTGTCACTCATTTTACACTCACATAGAGGATAAAGTAGAATCAAACAGCTGAAAAAGATAAAAAATGTCATCTACCCTCTGTCCTACCTTGAGATAATTGTCCTTAGAACACCCGTCTCAGATACTTGGTTGCTCCTTGCTTCCACCAACTGGAAAGTTCACCTGCCCAGCTGGCACGAAAACATCTAAATTTTATATATGCTATGTAACCTGTTTCTTCCTTATTCTTTCCTGTTGGTGCTGGTATTGGGCCAAGTTACTGCAGCTGACCTTTATACTGAAATCAGACACAAAAGGCATGACACCAGCCCTTCCCCTGTCACCCTCAAATAGCCTTCCCTCTCTCTTGAATAGCTTCTCTGATTTATATGCTTGCAGTTTGCCTTAGTGAACTGACCTAGTTTCCACTTTGTGCAATCTTCCTTTTTATGTTGGAAGTATATGAAGTGCTCTTGGTTTAGCCAACTCGAACTCTTACTGTATTTCCTATCTTTCCTCCTCAACAGGATAATTGGTACTGTGCCCGTCTTACAGGACCCTTCTTATCTTCTCACTTAGACCAGACTCCTAACAATCCTATCTCTACTGTGCATCGAGTAGACATATTTATATCAATATTATTCCAAATAAGGCCATCAAGGATCACAAAAATCAGGTTGGTGCTACTATTATTTTTCATTTCAGATAGTTACTGAACTATTGGATTAATAGATCCCTTTGAAGTGATCCCAAGCTCTTAACTTGAAGAAGGAGCAATTTCTTTTCGATCAATCATGAAATTGTAAGAATTTTAAATTCATAACACAATTTAAGAAAAAAAATCCAAAACTATAACATAACAGTGATTTTAAGAGGAAGAGGGATCAAGATATTATCATTATAATCTATAATGTTTATAGTGAAGGAATAAGAGGAGAATTAAACCATCTCAACTTTTCAAAACAATCCAAGTAATTTAAGAAGATCTATGTCATCTACTTATTTTCCTGCTCTCCAACCACCTTTGAAAAACCCTGTTCTGTACTACCAAGTTATTAGTGCTTTCTGTCTCTACCATTACTGAAATAAAAGCATAGCTCATCTGGAATTTAACTGCTACTTATAATGTAAATTAGTAAGCACTTTCTCTCTATAAAAGAATACTTCATTTAAAATGTTTAGCAAGCTTACATTCTGGACCAGACAAGATAAATGATTCACACAAAATTATACAGAAATCCAGTCAACATATCTTTCGTAAATACACTTTGAAATGTTGGAAATCAGAGAGCTGACAATTTTTAATTTTTCCCCCCTCAAACTCTCAAGAGAATGGCACCTGTATATACAAAGTTTTTCTAAAATACAAAGAGTACATAGGGCAAACTTAATTTAGAATACATTGCTCACAAGTGATTGTTGAAAATGAACTTTATGCTAACAAAAATATTCTGTACTTCAACTATTCAGGGTTCAAGACCTAAAATTATTTCACCCAATTACATTCAAGCATCAAGACAGAGCTAAACAGGAGAAAAAGATATAGCTATGAATTACATTCTTTAAACCACTACATAAAGATTGAAAAATATGGATTATTTTTATAAGGCAAGATACTGCCTGGTTCATAATTTGCAGATGAACAAATAACAATACAAATATCTGTATTTCTCACAGAAGTATAATCATAAAAAATCTGTTATATTAATTATCTGGGGTCATATGCATGTATTTAACTTAACACCATCTTGAGATGCATCTAATGTCCTCAGCATGTTGTGCCGTTCTGCAAAGAGCTGGTACATGTGTTTGATGGGCCAATTTGTCCCAAATCTCACATTCTATCCTGAAAGAGCAGCAGCACATAACTGCTCCTACTCAGACAGCACACCAGAATCAACTGTGTCTCAAAGTAACAGCTTATGTACCATTTTCTCATTCTTCTGAAGAGGCAAGGGGAAGGGGAGGGAAAATTTGACTTTAACACCAAGACAGTCTGGTGGGCAGAGGGAATGGCACCATTTTTATCTGTACTTCATCTTATTTTGACCCCACAGAGAAAAACAGTAGTCAATCTCATGTTCTCCTTATAATTTGACTTAAAATTTGAGAAGGGTGTGGGGGAGAAGGGGCAGGGAAGAGCTCATTTACCTCCACTGCTAAGTGATGCAGATGAATGTGCATATTACATTGCACAATATAGTCAAATACACTGAACAGCAACATGCAAGCAACGGTGTTAAAATTTTAAGTGATGCACCTATTAAAACTAACCTGATGAAAATTTGCTTCATGCTCAGGCTATAAACTATCAAAGGCAGTTAATATCCAGAGACACCAGATATTACACATAATGCAACTTTTCCATATTATAATCTAAAAATCTGTGTTCTTTGCTAAAAGCATAGGCAACATGACGTTTCCTAGATTGCCTGCCGTCACCAGGACAAGAGGCTTAGAGTTGCTCTTGCTCACTCTTCTGACCAGCACTTGACCCAGGGATGATCCCAAGGGAAATGGCACTAAGGGTGGGAATTACAACAGCAACAGCCCCACATTTCCACCCTGCAAATCTGGTAGTCCAGCCTTTGCAAATACTCTATCATAAATATGCTCTTCTGTTTCTGGCAAGTAAATAGTCCATATTTATGCACTGCAGAGAGAGAAGGATGAGGGTTTCAGGTGAAGGTGTGCTTCTCACAGAAACCAGTAGCTGTTCTTGTGACCAGGAAACCCAGATCAGTCCCTTCTAGCCCTATTTCCATGTTATGTGCAGCACTGGGATAAACTGCTCCAATTCAGAGATTTTTAGCCTGGGATGTCAAGGGAAACTTTTTCGTGGGCCACCTAGAGACTAGACAGAGACATTATTTATTTACCCAATTCATCACTTTAGAACAGGATTTTTCTTTCTGATTAATTTCGTTGATACAAGCAACTTGTATTATATTCCCTCATAAAACTGAATAAAGAGCAACACATGGTATCTGAATTCATGCCACTGGCAATACCACAAAATGTTAATTGAAACAGCAACAACCCACCAGCTTTTAGCAATGACTAGCAGACATGCTGGATTCACTAAATTTGGTAAAATAATGTGCCCAAGAACGAAGAGCACAGTAAGAAAGAATAAGGCCTGAAGCAGGGTAGTTCAAACTGCAGTGGGAGAGCCAATATCTTACTTCTTTCTTGTGCAGAAAGTAGTTGGCAATGGAACACTTGCTTATTATCCATGCATTACACCATGTTTGGATGGCTCAGCAGTACAGCCCAGATAAGGCAAAGGCTGAAAACAAATTCCTGCCAATTTCTTGTGTCTACCCACTCATTCATTCAGGAAAAAAAAAATCTATAGATATATCACTTTTCCCACTCTACTCTGCAGTGGTGCAACCTCAACTCAAATCCTGTGCACAGTTTGGGCCACTGCAATATAAGATATTAAACTCTTAGAGAGTGTCCAAAGGAGGGCAACAAAGATGGTGAGGAGCCTTGAGGGGAAGCTGCATGAGAAGCAGCTGAGGACACTTTGTCTGTTCAGCCTGGAGGAGAGCAGACTGAGGGGAGACATCACAGTCTACAGCTTCCTCATGATGTGAGGAAGAGAAGCAGGCACTGATCGCTTCTCTCTGGTGACCAGTGATAGGACCTGTGGGAATGGTCTGAAGTTGTGTCAGGGGAGGCTTAGTAGTTTGGATCTTAGAAAAATGCTCTTCACCCAGAGGGTGGCTGAGCACTGGAACAGGTTCCCCAGGGAAGTAGTCACAGCACCAAGCCTGACAGAGTTTGAGAAGGGTTTGGACAATACTCTGGGGTACATGGTGTGACTGTTGGCAATGTCCCATACAGGTCTAAGAGTTGGACTTTGATTATCCTTGTGTGTCCCTTCCAGCTCAGCATATTCTGTGATTCTGTGCTACCCTGTTGCAGATCTTCTGGCCCTCCAGACCTTAAAAGATTGGTGGTTATTCAGATGTTCATAAGCAAATCCTGATGTAACTTGTTTTAAGAGCTAGATTATGAAAAGTTCTAGTGGTATTTAATCAGGGAACAATCTCTTTCACACTAACAGGAGAAATTCATGAAGTATGCTACTTCTTGGTGTGAATGAAATCCAGCCCTTGATTATCAGAGGCAATGCTTCATGCCACACCACTTTCATATGTTTAACCACCTGTTTTGCAGGGGTCAGACATCACTATTGCTATCCAGATATAATTAAATCTTTACTAAAAAAGGAAACACATCATAAATTTGTATGTAAATTCTCAGAAAAAATTATAAACTATAAATCAACCTTTTAAGGGCTAAATACATGAATTTGTTTTTATAAAAGTACTTTAAATTAAACAAAGTGCCAAAACTAACCATCAGGAGGATCTCCTTGCATATCCTGTTTCTAGGAAAATAATATTCAGAAATTAAATTCTTGTTTACAAGAAGCTTATTAAGAGACGATTTTTTTAAATAAGCTTGTAGAGTTTGAATATCATCCTTGTTAATGCCGTACCCTGTTTGTAAGCAGAAAAATTCTTCTTCTTAAGTTTATTTGTCAGTTGAAGTTTTTGTGGACTGATGACTTGTATAGAACTAGACAAAAATGACAGATTCTTCTTTAAAGAAAGAAAATCTTTCAAAATTTGCCATGTAGTGTTTCTGATCTTTTTTTTATTATTATTTATGGCAATAAATTTTGATTGGCTGCTTGACTGAAAACTGTTCTGGATAAAGACCTATTTGATATTCTCAATCTTTTCTTCCTGAAGTCCCCAGAAAATAAAACTGTATCTTCTGCTGTTCTTTTACCAAGCTTCACAACTCTGTCTCTATATGGCATTAGAGACTCCAGATCTGAAGATAATCAAAATCACATGACTGCAGAGTGAGCCAATTGTATGCGGATCCACGATCCAACGCTGTAAGGTTAATGCCTCCTTGCTGAAAGCGTATAATCATTTTGAAGTATCTTCTTTGTTTTGTTTTGTGGTTTTGTGTTTTGGAGGTTTTTTTGCTTTTGTTTTGTTTTCACTTTTTTTTTTAAAAAAAAGAATGACAAAAAACCCCTGAGCCTAATTTTATGTGCCTGGGAGTAGCTATCTAAGCTTCAGGCAATACAAACGCTGCTATTACTGGGGAGTAAAAGCTCTGCATAATTAACAAACATCATCAGCCTTACAGTTCCTGTAGAATGTAGTAAGTTCCTTGCCTGAAGGCTGCTCTCAGCCTAGTAAGTCTGTTTACCCTGTCCAAGATTAGATTAGTTTAATTATTATGAAAAAGACTGCTAAGATCTTACAGCCTAATTATGCAAATGTTTCTAAATGTTCACAAAAGTAATTTATTTATTTGGAGATAAATGAATCTGTTTTGTCATAAACCAGATTGCAGTCCTGGCAATGTACAAGCAGGGTTATGTACCCTTAGGCATATCTTTCACTACAAGTATCAGTGAGACCCCTGGATTACAACATTTATAAATACATAAATGTTTTTTAGCAGGTTTTTATTGTTTTTGTAAATTATAGTAATCCCAGAAAAAACTATCACAGGTTTAATACTCACCAACCTTGTTATGAAAACAGGGTTTCTCAGCAGAAGCATTTAAAAGATGCTAACAGCTAAAACATTCCTGGTAGACCTATTAAGACGCACCTGTTTTATTATGCTTTGCAACTGATATCTTCAAAAGAGTTCTCCCCTCCTAGCACAGACTCTTGCTGCTAAAATAACCTGCATCAATATAGTACTATTATTCTAAATAAGGTGCTGGTGTTCTTCTCAAGGCATACAGTGCTAACCTTAACTGGAAACAACTCCTTTTACATTAGAAATTCTGTAGGTTTTCCTCATAAAACCTCATTACAGCTTAGAGATTTAATTCTTCATCTATTTGTAATTACATGACAACTCATGAAATAGATGCAGAAAAACTGTTCTATATTTAGCTACTGCTCTAGTTTCATTGCTATTATCATGGAGATAACACCTAGGCAGCCCTCTGCTGCCTTCTGCAAACTCATGCACATTCAAGGTGGAGTATTTAATTTTTCTACTGCTAGATACTTAAAATCTGATCTTGACCACCAACAAAGCTGAAAAGCTTGTGTTGCACAGGTGTGTAAAATGAAGTGGGACATAAGCCCAAAAGAAGACTGGTCTTTTAAGAGTTCTAGTCTCCTCTTACTGAGACAACTCATATGCAGGCAAGGGCTATTTCGTGCACTTCAGAGCATACATCCCTGAATTCCCACAGGCACCAACTTCAGAGAGAACTGAACTACAGACAGGCACCTTTCAAGCGATAAGCATGAAAAGTTTAGGCAGATATCAGTAGCAAAGCAGGTGAAATACAATTCACATCTCTAATAAACTCAGCTATTTTAAGCTAAGTTCATTTGAACTATAACATCAAATTGATGCAGTAACACCTTTTTGACATTGGGGTTTATTTTCTACTTGAGACAATAACGTGACATTTAACTGGAAACATATTGCATTACAATCAATGCAGAGTGATTTCTTGATTTGTTTATAAATTAACCATTCCTTAAATAAGCAAGGCAATAGCTCTATATGGGAATTATACCCACAGTTCTCCTGTGTATTAAATGGAGGATGTGAGAGATGATTTTAACTGGCTGCTATGACATCACCATTATCATGGATATTCAAGACATTAGAAACTGCGTGCTGTCAGTTAAATGATCACATCTCAAGTGCACCTGCGTTGTAATTATTCATTTGGAGCAGGATCATTAACATATTCCTTAAGTCATTTACAGGCAATTTGACGCTACAGTAATGATTTTTTCCCTCTTTGCAACAAATTAATGAGATATATATATATAAATACGCAACTACAAATGAAATTCACACAATTCATACCATAATTAGTGTATACCAAAGGTCTGAAGATTGTCTAAATTGTTTTTTTCTCCTATGGTAAGCAGCTATTTAGGACTATATATGATTCTTTACAAAGAAAGATACCTGTCAATATACTTTTAACAGTAACAAGGTCAGCAGTCTTCTTTACTGCTGGCACTTAGCAAGTAATATGCGTAGTCCAGGCTCAAGAGTTTAAATTATGAAAGTAGAAGAGATAAGAAGCTAGAATTTCTTAAATCTATCTATTCAACTACATAAATAACAGAGTTACTTGTTCAGTAACCAATGTAATTAACCTGCCCCAGTTTCAAAAACATATAGTTGTTTTCAGTTAGACAACTTTGAGAATCACACAGCTAATTGGTAAGTGTGTGCAAAGAGAGAGGAGCGTGTCCACACACCTGCCAAACATCTTAAATACAGAGAACTCATTTTAGGACTTTCTGCAGTTTGCATGCTGACAGAACTTCCCTAAACCTGTAAAATCTCTGTCATTAGTGCAAGATAGTGCTGATCTCATCCTGGCTTGCATGCAAAGCTCTTTATAGAGGACATTACTGCTGGGGTGAAGGATTCAGTAAGACTGTCAGAAAACTGCAGCGCACACTCATTTTGGCCCAAAGAAACCTCTATCCTGTAACACCCAAGATGCAATAATTGCCTACTCCAAGTAACATCTTTTCCTCACTCACAAGGTGCAGTGGCCTGCAAAAATGCACACCAGCATTCACACAGATCATTCCTTCAGACTGTTTGTCCTTACCATGTCATTAGCTGGTACCACTGGATTTAAATCAATTGTTTTACTTTATGCCAAAAAAATCCCTCAATCATACGCAAGAGAAGGGCAGCTGGGCAACATGACTCAGCGAAATTTAAGTACTGAGCAGGTCTGCCCTGTCTCTAACCTGATTTGTTACAATGGCAATGTGATAGTGAGCAGAAGACCTGCAGCAGGCACAGGGAGAAGAGACACACAGAGATGGGAGCTTTTCTTCTTCTAACCCACTCCCTTGAAAATGTCAAACAATTGCTATTTGGGGAATTCCTTCTCTTACTCAGATACTCTTTAGAAGTGACCTGGGAGTATCTGGAGAGACAGAGAGCGGGAGGAGAAAGAGTTTCCAGCTTCCCGTCAGTTTGACAGTAGTGGATCCTAAGAGTGCTTGAAGATCCCCAAATATGTCCAGAGCAGTGACGTCAATTTTGCCGCGGTTGAGCAACCTCTCTTTGACAAGTCTGTAAGAGGAACTAGAAGCTCTTTTGGAGAGAGCAGTTGCATGTGTGCACTAGGAGCTCCAAGGAAGCAAAGCAAGCCAGCTCAGATGGGCTTCTCACAGAATTTATCCTGCACTCACCGTGACAGCAGATATTTAAAGCAGTTCACAAAACAAAGCATTTGTTATTCTTTCACCCAGTGATAGAAAGCATCAGTGTCATGGTAGAAAGCCAAAGGATAATTCCATACATTTATCCTCCTATTTACATATAGCCTGTTTCTCCAGTGCTTGAGACAGCTTGGCTATCTGTCCAGCTTGGGATAAACAGCACACCCTCTGCCCTCAATTTCTTGGTGCCCTGATTCTTCCCAGGGTCTGCTCCGCATTTCCTCTCTCTCTCTCTCTTCCCCTGCCTATTACATCTCTCTAAAATCCCTTTCTCTCTCCTCAGGAGAGAACAGAAATTCTCCCTGGTCATCAAGCAGGCCCTGGAAAAAGTGAACCATCCTACTCTGGACTGTTACTGTGACAATTTAAGCTGTGCATCTGAAGTTACCTTACCTGCGCCAGCACTTTCCTTTTCCCTCTTTAAAGACCATTTTAAAAACTTCCTTGACATAAAGCTGCATTCACTCAGGCAGCAATGTACAAGTTTGAAGAAACCTACAATACCCATCAGAATAATGCAGAGCACTCATCATGACTCATTCTTAGTTTCTCTGTATTCACTGAAAGCAGTTTTACACTTATGAACTGCACGATACCACGGAACAGTACCTGAGTAGCTTCTCTGGGTGACAAAACTTACCACTACCAATTGTGTTGGACTTAATTCAGAGCAGAGCAGTACCCATCTAATTCCTTTCCCCTGGCCCACCCAGCACCAGTCCTACCTCTCAGCTTCCAGTCAGTGGGCACCCTCCTGAGTGCTCTTTTCAAACTCCCTGGGCTCCCTTTAGCCACAGCCGCTGGCTCAGCACAGCATCATGGGATCACAGTCCCTTTTTAAGATGGCTAAAGGGAGGGAGTTGGACTATATTTGCCCTGAATTGCTCTATTGTTCATGTGCAAGTGAGACAAAGAGTCATCTCCCCCCCATCTTTGCTATAGTTCTGCTTGGATCACTTATCAGTGTGTTCACTAAAGATATATGCCCCAGTAAATCAGTTATCTTTAAGTCATTAACATTTACCAGTGGTTCAGGTACTGTGACATCTGACAAAACCTAAGGAAATATTATGACATCTCAATATCACACAGACAAATAATCAAAGTTAAATAAAATACTGTCGCTTTTCACCTCTGATTATTCCAGTAAAATACAAAGTAAGGAAAAAGCAAACTATACAGTACTTTACACTCAGAACAGATTTATTTCATTTTACTGAGGCTTTCTCTATTGCTCATTACTCATGTATCCAGAAACATGTTTTGCTTATGAGAACAATAGCCTGGAAATTTTAGAGACTGAAACATTCATGAGAAATAGGTAATGACATTTACAGCTTAACACAGGCACACTTCATGTTCCTATTGAAAGATCAGAAAAAGCTGGAGTGCAATATTGCATTATCCTTTATTTTCAACTGTTCTGGAAGTCAGTCTACGTGGGAAAACAGCTTGGAGAGTTGGACTATTTCCAGATACAGCAGTCACTGTCTGGGAGAGGATCTGTGGCTAAAGTACAGGTGGTCCTCTGGTATTGCTCAGCAACTGCTACAGAGCAGTAGATCATCAAGTTGAAGGCAATGCTGTTTCCGAGAATAGGGCTACTGATGCAGGTCTGCTCAGGGCTGACTCATCAATTATTTCTGATAATTCGGGCACAGGACTTGAATGTATATAAGGTATACCTTAAGGTATAGAAGATACATACCTATAAGGGTTAAATACATGCAGGTAACCCCAGGCACCAGGCTGTGGCCAAAGCTTTAAAGAACATTTACTTTAACAGCCGAGAACACTGTAATACATCTGCCTGAGAAGGCAAAAACAGGAGCCCGTTTTGGTGCTTTTATAACAACACCTTTCACATGCACAATAAAATCACTGGTTGTGTTGTCCCCCCTGTGTTTTATGGCCTGCCTGGACCCTCTGCAGGGGCCTCCAGGCAGGGCTGTAAGGATTTTACTACTTGTAGCAAGGGAGTTACCTCTGGGGCAGGCAGATAAAGAGAACATCACCGCACCCTGCATGAAAAAAGAATTTCTACCCATGTTAGCTTTCCCTGGAAGCAAAAATTTCCTTGATTGGACATTAAGCTCTTTCCCTCCTTGCTATTTCTTCTACATCTACCATACCTTATATACTTTATATGGTATATAAGGTATATATACACCTATATAAGGCATATATTATATACCACATAGGGCATATAAGGTATAAGTAAGTTTGACAATGTTATTAATTTGGGAGGAGCTGTTGATTCCTTGAAGGCAGGGAGGCCCTGCAGAGAGACTTTGTCAATTTAGAGGGCTGGGCAATCACTAACTGTATGAAATTTAACAAAGACAAGTGCTGGATCCTGCACCTGGGATGGGGTAAAACAGTGTACAGACAGATTGGGGAACAAGAGGCTGGAGAGTAGCCCTGTAGGAAAGGACCCCCTAGTCAATGGCAAATGGAATATGGATCAGCAGTGCCCTGGCAGCCAGGAGGGCCAACCTTGTCCCCAGAGGCATCAGGTAAAGCATTGCCAGCCGGTTGGGAGAGGGGATTGTCCTGCTCTGCTCTTCACTGGGGCAGCCTCACCTGCATTATTGTGACAGTTTTGGACACCACAATACAAAAAAGATATTAACCCATTAGAGAGCATCCAAAGGAGGGCAAAAAAAGATGGAGGCGGGCCTTGAGAGGAAGCCATACGAGGAGTGACTGAGGGCACTTGGTCTGTTCAGCCTGGAGGAGACTGTGGGGATACCTCATCACAGTCTAAAAGTTCTTCGTGAAGGAAAGGTGAGGGCAGACACCGATCTCTGTGGTGACCAGTGACAGGGCCCAAGGGAAGAGCATAAAGCTGTGCCAGGAGAGGTTCAGGTAGTATATTAGGAAAAGTTTTTCCCCGAGAGGGTGGTTTGGTGCTAGGAAAGGCTCCCCAGAGAAGTGGTCACAACACCAAGCCTGACAGCGTTCAAGAAGCATTTGGGCAACACTCTCAGGCACATGGTGTGATTCTTGGGTCTGTCCTGTGCTGGGCAAGGAGTTGAACTTTTATGGTCTTTGTGGGGCCCTTTCAATGCAGAATGTTCTATAATCCTATGAGTCTGTCATATACTGGTAACATAAACATCCTTTTCATTTGATATGTTTGGCTTTTTCTTTTTTCAGTTTCACTTTTCTAAGAAAGGAAAATGTTACATCATTTGGTAGAAAAAGTTTCTTTCAACTGAATGGCTAATCTGTTTTGAGATAGAAAAGTAGTATTTTGCCAGTGTTATCACTGACCCTTACCTCATATAGAGGTTGACAAGTATGACTCATCCCCTTAACTCAGGAGGGGAAGCTGGAACTTGAAGCATCATTTTCATTTTCTCTTTATCAAGAGCTCAGACCTTCTTAAACCCACATCATCTGCTCTTACTAGAAAGATGTCCTCTGCTCTTTTTCTTCTGCTTGAAGCAGGAGCCCCTCTCTGCTACACAGATCTTATCACTCTGCTTTCCCGTGGTTTGCAGCTTCATTACAAGCATTTTGCACATCTCAGGCTGGAACCTGTAGATGAGAACAGCTTTTTAATGTTTGCTGTATTCTGTAAGAATTGTGCCATTATTCAACTGAAAGCAGTAAGGATGAAGGGAAAAATATTATTTTCAACTCTACTTCCATTGCACATTTCCAAGATGAGGTAGTGAGGCTTCATTTGCAGTCTGTTACAAAGCAAATCAAGATATATATTTAATATCTAAATTGTGCACAGAAACAATATGGAAAGAAAAGAAGAAACTGCTGATTATGTAGTTGAAGATGGGGCAAAAAACATGCTGTTCACACATATCAAGTGCCAGTAGGCAAATGTTGGAAACAACATAATTCCCTGCTCGCTTAACTTGCCTTTGTATGGAAACCCACACATCTGTACAAATATTATTGGACACTCACTTCTAATTGAAGTTTCTCATTATGAAAATAAGGTCTACAGAATTAAGAGCTTCTGAAGTGCCTGACACCTAAAACTGAAAGATATTAAAGTGATCTTCCACAAGATGGCTCTCTCCCTCTATTCCTATTACTGACTCAAACCTATGGCAAAGGAAGATAAATAACATTCAGGACAAAAATGCAATTACAGTTTGGAGGAGTAAGAGTGCCTCCACATGGGAAAGAGATGCTTCACTGAATTAGGGCAACCTATGTGACAGTGGAGAACAAACCATCATCCATTTTCTGCCAACTGTAAAGGGACTAGGGGCTTCCACAGGGTGTTCTGAAATCATGTCATTTGAAATGCAGGTGCTTGCTCCACCTGCACACCAAGCTGGTGGATTCCAAGGCAGTTTCATTTCATCAGCCACATTCCTAAGGGGCAGTGCCTAAACTAATAAACCATTCCTTTCAGGGCTAAGAGAAATGCTGAGCTTCTGGACTCGATTTAACAGATAGCTCCTGGTCTGTTATAAGCATGGGCAGTAAAGCATCTTTACAAATATAAATTCACTCCAGATTTCAGAAAAAAAATGAAACTATTGTGATAATAGAAAACATTTGCACTATTAGATACATTTTAATAATTTTTTCATACATAACTATTTTAATACGACCTATGGAAAAATATATTTGTGACACCTGAAAGCTTGTGATTTTGAGTAGCTTTAAAATCTATTGGACACACAGAGTCCTTTTGCCTGTATTTATCCTGGACCATTATGTATCTTTGTCTTATTTTCAGTGAAGTGCATTTACTGTACATTGTACTGTTGAATGTGCTTACCAGAGTCTTGGGAACCAGACTTACACTTGGGAACAAGGGCCACAGATTTATTTTTGAAGTTTTCATTTACATCTGCAGAAAACTCTCTCAGAAATAAAGTATCACAACAACATAAAATACGTTTGACTGAAAGAAAAATGTTAAGACCTTGCCTTATTCCACCTATAGCTTTACATTAACTAATGATCTGTCTATATAGATATTATAAGATATGCATTGCTTCTATGCCCAAGATTTGAAGTAGCTCATCTTTAAGCAGTTCCATTAGGTGGATTTAGGACAGTTGTGTTATCAAATAACTGCCCTACTGAGCAAGACAGAAACACACATATATCAAAATAGCAGAGCGGGAACATTTTTCACACTGTTGCTTCCTTTATCTCCAAACAGTATGCTGGGACAGGGTAGAAGCAGGAAAAAAATCCCTTGCCCTCAGCCTCTATTTGCTGCAGAAAGTGGTGTGAGGGAAATCTCCAGTTCCATGGGATTCCTGCCAAAGTTTGGAGCTGGTGCCCTACTGCAGATAAGGTGGGAGCTTCCTAAAGTATATTGCAGGGAAAAGCTGGGACACCAGCTTACCACATGGCTTATCTGAGGCAGCTTACAGCTTCGGGCTATCTCACTTCTACCACAGCAGAGAAGTTCATCACTGGCAGCTGCAGTAGGGCAGCTGGGATGCTGAAATTACAGTATAATTTAGTCTCACATGCTCATGCTCATTGCTTCTGGAATATAACATCCTCAGTTGGCCCCATTTTGACAGATGATACGTGCGGTGTGGTAGGCAGGGACCTTCTTTCTTCTCACATCACCATTATGTTGTCTCTACAGAGCTATAAGAAGGTATCAGAAGTGTAGTCCCACATTTGGCTTGCTAATAGCCAGCAGAGAGTTCTCTTACCACAGGAGGACTCCTCAGTGAGCATTTGCAGCTAGATTACATCTCTTCTTCATAGTGTGAGCAGAGGAAACTGCTTACAGAGTCCCCTAAGAATATAGTCTATTAAATTAGCAAAACCAAGATTAAGTTTAAAGTCTAAAAGGAATTTAAAAAACAGTGTTTCCTGCACATTACAAACAAATATTATTTTTATGCTCCTAGAACTGACTATTGACCACCTGCTCCTTACTATACACACTGCATCCCACCTCAATATTCACCTTTTTTTCATGCACACAACACCCTTTTCCAGTACTGTGGTTGCCATTATAGCACTTTCCTAGCAAGGAAAGGACCTCTGATCTCTCCATTTTATCTCACCCACACTAAGAAAATCACATTTTGGTCCATATCACAAGATGATGGAGAAACCTGAGCTCTAAGAGCAGCTGCCTTTCTGTCCTAGTTGCTACCAGTCACAAGGAGGGCATGCAGTTGAGAGATATAAAAAAGGAGAGAAATGCCCAGAATCCTGTCCTTGCTTGGTATACCACTTACGCTAGCTTTCTGCTGCAGCAATTCCATTGTTTTTTGAGTGGTTACAATAACGTATCCAGCAGAACACAACCACACTCATTTGTGTGCACAGCAACAGCAGCATGTGACTGGATCATATTACTGAGTTCTGCTTCCATTGTCCATCATAAATGGTGACTCACGCCTTAGGGTGTATAGCAAGCTTCTGGCACTCATTTCATATACAGCTTTAAAATTAGGCATACAAGAAAAAGAAGTATTTTTTTCTCCTAAGTTTTCTTTAGTCCTGAAAATATCTGCCCACTATTCATTTCACTTGCTTCTTTGTAGCCAGTTCACTTTTCCCAGCACGTTAGACAAAGTCCATCCCAGTGCTCTCTCACAGCTCATGTCCTGACCATCTCCTTAGAAATACTGACCTTCTCCTCAGAAAAGATTCCTTCTCTCTATTCGTGCACATAGGTAGCAGCGCTGGTGAATGGAGTTCGGTTGTGACTTGGCAAGTTCTACACCATAAAATAGCTGCTTCTTCAGTTGGGACAGGAACAAAGGCGGTTGAAATTTATAATGAATATAAAGGTTGGGCCAGCAGCAATATGGCTTAACTCCATGCTGTCAAAAACTAAGGAATATTTCTTTTTAGAAACACAGGGATATATCCCTCACATCCACTCAATCTGTGTTAATTAAAAGTTATTTAATTTTACTGTCAGTGAAGCTTAGGCACATTACTGAGACTTCCAAGATCCAATTCTAATGTCATACTGATTTGAATCAGCACAAGGTAATATTCTTACTTTGTAGATCCCAACGCAAGATATTCTGAAAAGGAAAAATAAACTAACATTTTTGCTGGCAGCCTTGTAATTTCCCTGAACCATGCTGTGCTGTTGACTTTTAAGTAAAAGTCTTTATTGAAATTCACTAGAAGTTCTGTTTAAGAACTGGTGGCACGATATGGGCCATTGACTTCAGTACAATTACTCCAAGTTGTACTGCAGAAGTCTGAGGCTCAAGTCTCAAGTATTTCATATAAGCTTTGGCAAGCTTAAGATGCATTGTACAACTAAGAGATATTGAACTGATCAAAAACATATATGGGAGTCCTGTGGAACCTGGTTGGTCCTCTTTTCTTTTGGATTTTGCTTCTGGGGGTTTAATGTAAACTCAAAGATTGACTCAAAGACAGTTCATTTTCCTCACATATAAAATTCACATGAAAGCTGATGTTATTGTATTACAGATTACTTTACACCTTTTTTATTTTTATATTATTTTGGAAGAATGTCTGCCTCTTTATTATTGTCAAAATTCTTTAAGAAAATACATTAAAATCCAAATATGGTCACAGAAAAGTAAACTGAAATGGTTAATTTTTCCTCTGCTGGGACATTTTAATATTTTGGGAATATTTTATGTCCTCAGAGACCCAAAAGGCAAGTCATTTGAAAAGCAGTATGTATGCAGAAAATCATCAGAATGCCCTGTGGGACCAATCTGAGCCCTTCAAAGTTCACTGGAGTCTGTCTACTGACTTCAGAGAGTTTCTGTGATAGTCTCTCACGCACATTTTCAAAATCTGAAGAATCATTAGGCTTTCCAAAACCCCTGTTACTGCCTCCACTTTAACAGATTCAAGAAACCCTGAGAACAACATACCACTAAAGGTTGATGCTGTACTGCTCCATGGATTGTCCAATCCTATTTTCCTTCCACGCTGCTGACCATGAGAGCTGCCATACATATGCACTGCAGCAACTGGAATAAATTGCAGAGATGGAGAAGTGTTGAGTGCTGACAAGCCAAAGATCTGAGAGCAGCCGCTACACTAAAAGGAGATTCTTTACTGTAAAATAACACCAATGCAGGATTAAGACAACAAACAGAAGTATTTAGTATATATTAACTGGAGCTTAAAACTGGGAATGGAGAGCAGTAATATTTTGGGAATTTTCAATGAGTATCAGGAAGTCTCCAGAACACTAAAAGCCTGTGCAATCAAGGTCCCCAGGCTTGGGACCCAACGCTGAAATCAGGTTGCCACAGCTGAGATTCATAGAAGTCATAATTGCAGAATTCCCTTCACTGAAATAAAATAAAAAGATTGCTACAATGAATGCTAAAATCCATGGAGAATGTATTTTGTTTCCCTGGAGCCTGGACCTCTATCTTCAGAACAAAGCAGCAAAACCCACTTTCCTACTAAGCAGTGTCAGCACTGTCAGAAAAGTAAAAATGGCTTGTTCTGGAAACTGTTGTAGCATCCAATGCATGCTTACTCCACACAGGGAAAATCAGTTGCATGTTTTTGCATCATTTAAATTAAGCGTGTTCAAACAGGCATTGTCATAAACATATTTATAAAATAAGAAAGCCACCAAACAAACAGAAGTTTCTAGGAAGCGACTTGCATGCTTGAATTCCCTTCTAGCAAGCCATTTGTGGTGCATCTAAATATAAATATGTACATCATGCAAGATGATTTCTATAGCCCTTATCCTTTCCTGGTCATGGGGTGACTCCCTGGTCTGCACCTCACCTGACCATCACTGGCTTCATGGCTGACGGAACTGAGCAAAGTGATTTCAGCAAGGTGACACAGGAAGCCAAGGACAGCCAAGTATAAACCCAACCTCTCCCGGTGCCCAGACAGGAGCTTTAACCACAAGACTCCTTCCTGCTAAGTGTGTCAGCTGGCACTGTCAGCAAATGCAGCACTGTAATTCTCTGCCCTTTTAGGCATGTACAGCATTTATGAATGGTACACACAGGAACTGTAAACCCAAGTAGTAGCAATATGTAAAAGGTTTAAGTTAATATTACTACTGCACATGTCCAAGCAAATGTCTACACATTGTGTTGTTGCTCTTTTAGTCATATATAGTGTTCATTTATACTCAGCTCCTCCTAGGAGGGTGTTGAGTGATGTATTTGGAAAACTCATGCCTGTGCACAGGCTGTTGATCAACTTTTGTAGGAAGATCTGAATTGAGCTGGTTTAGTACTTGATGGGAAACCACTGAGGATATTGCCACTGGCAAGTCAGAGAATATTCTTCTGAAATGAACAGTGTTTGCATGACCACACTGGGAAAATATTGACACTGACTGATGGAAAGAGCTGTACAAGTCTGGTGATGGTGGCCCAGCAACAACCTACAGTGTGTTTGCACTGTGGTGGTTACTGAATACACCATTTGTGGAGTGTGCCCACATGTGCACCAGGTGCTGTAATTACACAGCAAAGAGACTCTTCCTAACCCAGATCCCACACCATACACAGTTAAGCCAAGAAACAACAGTTGTGGGCAGAGTGAAGGGCTGCTGGGATTCTGCAGGAGCAGAAGTGGTTGGATGGTGCATTAGTAAGAGTGCTGCCAGAAGGTATGGGGGGATCCTGCCACCTGCTCAGCCCTGGTGACACCAAACCTAGAGTGCTGTGTCCAGTTCTGGCCTCCTCAGGACAGGAGAGACACGGAGCTCCAGGAGTGGGTCCAGTGGAGGCTGTGGAGATGCTGAAGGGACTGGAGCATCTGCTTTATGAGGAAAGGCTGAGGGAGCTGGGGCTGTTCAGCCTTTGTGAAGGTGCTGAGAGGGGACCTGAACAATGTCTGTCAGTGCCTGCAGGGAGGGGTCAGAGGATGGATCAGGCTCTGCTCAGGGGTGCCCAGAAATGGGACAAGAGGCAACAGGAAGAAACTGATGCCCAGGAAGTTCCACCAGAACAGGAGGAAGAACTTTTTCACTGTGTGGGTGACACAGTGTTTGCCTAGAGAGGGTACGGATTCTCCCTCACTGGAGATGTTTCAGAACCATCTGGACACAGTCCTGTGCCATGTGCTTCTGGGATGACCCTGCTTGAGCAGGGAGGTAGGACCAGATGACCCACTGTGGACCTTTCCAACCTGTGATTTGGGGAAGTTGATCCTGTCCTTTAAGAGAGTTTAGTCCTGAAAGGCACTTTGGAGCTGCTTCCTCAGAGCTGGGGTTTGAGGAAAACAGGTGCATTTGCAGGACCTTCCCCCAAACCTGCTCCTGGGCTGCAAGTGGGACACACTTGGCAGAATGTGGAAGGAGAAGGAAACAGCAGCCATGACGGCCAGGACATGATCTTGCTGCTCCGCTGCAGAATAAACAGCATCCAGTGACTGCTGGAGAAAAAGGAGGCATGTCAACAGCCTTGCCACCAGATCCCCAGCATTAACTAGAGGAAACTGAAGCCCTATTTCCACTGGGCTCAGACTGATGACTGGAAAAATGTTTCTCTGTTTACAGGAATCTGAAACCTTGTAATTCTCCTCTGCTCTCTCTCCCCCTTGCTCTCTCCCCTGCAGCCAGCCATTCGACAGTGGGCACGCTTGCAAAGGAGGGTTTATTCCAACTTGAAACCTCTGTAATTTAATAAGAAAAACAGTTTAGTAACAATAGGAACCACAGGAGCAACATAAACAGGATATTTAAAATAGCCTAGGTCTAGGAAAGTTTGGACAAAGTGTGCTGGAATCAGAGATGCTGATACCCCCTGGAACCAGTAACAAGAGGACAACCATGAGGACAACCACCTGATATCAGCACAGGCTGGGGAAGAAACCAGCACCTGGAGGGCAGAGCAGAACTGGTGAGAGGCCTGGCAGGAGCTGGGTGCTCTCCTGCAGTTGTCTTACACATATTCCAGCACTAGAATCTCCTGATCCTGAAATTTGGTTGATTTAAAAGCTGGAACCTAAGCACATGTTCTGAAATGTAGGGTACTGCTGGTACAGGCTGTGACTTGTCTGCACTCTCCCTGTGACAAAAACACAAACAGGCAGTGAAAAGTTCAGATATTTTTAGAAAGAAAATTTGTCTGAAATACAGTCTGTATTGAAG
Source organism: Myrmophylax atrothorax (assembly GCA_026770055.1). Lineage (NCBI taxonomy): Eukaryota > Metazoa > Chordata > Aves > Passeriformes > Thamnophilidae > Myrmophylax > Myrmophylax atrothorax. Next base: position 13,003,031 of record JAOXXN010000137.1, read on the forward strand.
AAAAATTCTGATACTGCATGAAAAAATAGGCCTCTCCTTGTCTTTACTAATTCATTTCCCAGGTCACTGTTGACTCTGCTGGGGTGGGCTCTTGCCTCCTTTCTCAGCTCTGGTTTTATTTACAGAGAAGCTGTTGAATCTCCGCTCTGACTAGAGGAAAATTCCTAAAATGGCCATATCAATCAGAGGAACAGCTTGTCCTTCAGTTTTAGTGTTCATGGGGTAGAATAGAAATGATCAGTAAAACTGGAGAAGGATGTTTGGAAAGGGTTTTCCAAGTCCCTCTTGGATGTGCTGTGCTGTACATCAATCTACCTTGCTTTGAATTCAGGTGTAGCAGGAGCTGGATTCCCAGTTTATATCCAGGAGTCTCTAAACTAGCAAAATTCCGTAGTTCACATGAAAGTTTTCAGCTTGCCCCCCTCCACACGTGATGTGCATTATCTTTATTGCTACTTGTCCATACTATGTGTCATCATTGTTTAATGTCTCAGTGTTTAGTGTCTCTGGTTCATTGCCACATATAGGTTATTATTGTTCCCTGTTTTGGACTGAAGTTCAGAGATGATGAATGTAAGTTTGCTATGGAAGTCTAGTTGAGCTTTGTTAAGTGTTTAAAATATTTTCCCAGTGCCTCTGAAATTATCCTCCTCCAAGTGGAGGTCGCTGGGCCAGGAGGTTCTTGCTCTTTACAGCTCCCTGACAGGGGAGTGGAGCCAGGTGGGGGTCGGGTTTTACTTCCAGGGAACAAGGGACAGGACAAGAGGAAACGGCCCCAAGCTGTGCCAGGGGAGGTTCAAGTGGTCATCAGGAAGAATTTCTTCATGGAAGGGGTTGTCAGGCATTGGCAGGGGCTGCCCAGGGAGGTGGTGGAGTCCCTGTCCCTGGAGGTGTTCAAGGAACGACTGGACGTGGCACTCAGTGCTCTGGTCTGGGTGACAAGGTGGGGATGGGTCACAGGTTGGACTCGATCTCAGAGGTCTTCTGCAACCTAAATGATTCTGTGATTCTGAGGTGGCTAAGAGCCCCCCACAGCTGCTGGGGCTGTGGGTCCTGCTCTATCTCAGCCCTGGGCTGGGATTTGACCACAGCCACCTGTGCTGAGCATTCTGTGCCAGGAGTTGTGGCTCCTGGATAACCTGCTGTCCAAGACATCTGGTGTGTTCCAGGCACTTGTGCCAGCATCCGGATACCTCAGCAGGCAACCCCCAATGCAGAAACAAAGGTCAAAATGCTGCACCTCTTTTTTCACTTATGTTTTTCCCCTTTTTGGAGTCTTATTGTGAATTATTTGGTAGGCTAATGCTGGATGAATCAGCTGTATTAATTTTTTATTACCTATGTGAAGATGGCATCTATAAGACACACCAGCAATTTTAGCACCCAGAGCTAAAGGTGAAAGTGGGAAGGAAAGAAGGCCCAGGCAGATCCACAGGAATTTACCTTCCTCAGACTTCCTCCTGTTTCAAAATCAGCAATGTTAAATCTATAGTATTAATTGGGGACTGTGAGTGTTTGAACACCAGAGATACATTATTTACCAGCAGAAAATTCTGGCAGGTCTGAAAATTCCCTGAGATCCTAAGTGAGGCAGGAACCTTCTGAATTATTCAGAACCCAGATAGACAGCAATCATTGCTGCTGTTGTAACAAGTTTATTATTTTAAACTATTATTTTCTGGTACTCTCTTGTGCACACTCATGCCTTTTTAACACCTTCTTTCGTTTTTCCCCCTTGTATTCAGAAAAGACATAAACTTTCACAGGTGTGAGTATTGCCAGAGCTCCCTCACTTCAGACAGTTTGCTCATGAGGGGTCACTGGTCTTCATTAAGTATTTTGTTGCCACTTGACTTGAGCAATTCCTGGTGCCTGGCATGGGCAAAATACCCAGAAGGGCATTCCTGTGCCCCTCCAAACAGGCTGAGCCTCTCCCAGAGGAAGGAGCCACTCTTTTTCAATTCAGTTTTTTATTATGAAGCCCAAGTGTTGGAAATTTTCTTTGAAGAGATTTTTCTTTCTTCTTCCCCTTTAAATCTTGTAAATAGGCTCCTCTGCTTCTTGGGAAATTACAGTTATTTTTGGAGCAGTGAATTCTCATTAAGGCAGAAAGTATTTACGGCAAAAGGCTTAAATGCAGGTGGAGACATTCCTGCACATGAGGGAGTTGTGCTGCACCCCCACAGCATATGTGAAGCCAGCTGAGGTCATCTCCTTCCATGTGGGACATGTGGCTCCTCTGTGAAGTGAGAAAGCCCTGGGCACCTGAAAAAAGATCCATGCTATTGACTTCTGTGACCTCTGCCTCAAGGAAAGTCAGTTAAAAAGGGCAGGGAACAGGGAGTGGCCAAGGGGACGTTGGTTGATACGTGACTGTCACCAGCTTATTTTGTATTCCTCTGGTGCCACAGAACCAGAGCTCCCGAGGAAGTGAGTGGGGGCCAGTGAGTCTCCAGAGCACAGGGGGTGAAAAGGACCAACAGTCCTTTCAGGTAGCCTATGGTTCTTTCCAAAGGATTGGGATCCCTTTGTCCCTCCAACAGCCTGATCTTGTCTCCCAGACCCACTATAGAAACAGATTCACTTTGGCCCTGCCTTTGTGCCGAGATATCCCTCCATAATCTCCCCACTACATTTTTCATGGCTTTTAAAAAGTGAATTTGACAGCGGCAAGCACTGCTGTTGTGATAGCCCTTAGACTGGACTCCTAAAAGAAAAAAAAAAACTATTGTCATTAGAGAAGAGCTGAGGGAGCACTGTTTGGATTGAGATGGATCAGTCTGGGTGATAGGATTCAGCATTCAGGGCTGAACTGGGGCTGAGCCTCTTGTTTTGCAGCCATACAGTCCCACGAGCTGTTCCCCTGAGAATTCAGCTATGGATACCAGACACCTTATCAGGATTGCCACAGCCTCCCGGGAGCTGCTGCATTTCTAGCTGAATCTTTCAGAGAAGTGCTTTTGAGATAACTTCTGCATCTGAACTTTTTCCAGAAAATCGTAGAATAATTTAGGTTGGAAGGGACCTCTGGAGGTCACCTCATCCAACCTCCTGTTCAAAGCAAGGTCAACTTCAAAGTTAGATCAGGTTACTCTGGACCTTGCCCAGTCAAGTTTTGAATATCTCCAAGGATGGAGGTTGAACAGACTCTCTGAGAAGTGTAAACATTCTCATGAATTTTTTCCTATATCTCATCTGAACTGTCCTTACTGTAACTTATGGCTGTTCCCTCTCCTCTCTTTACTGTGCATCTCTGAGAGGAGGCAGCTCTGTTTTTCTATTTAGGTTGTGGAAAACTGCAATTACACACCTCCAGATCCTTTTCTGCTGAACGCTAAAAAAACATGGTCCGCTCAGCCCATGCCTGTGTGTTGTGTGCTCCCTGATGCCTCAGTGCCCCTCTGCTGCACTCTCTCCTGTTTGCCAAGCTCATCCCTATCCTGAGACCCCCCAAACTGGACCATGCACCCCAGATGCAGCCTCACAGATGCTAAGGAGAATCCCATCTTTTGGCTGGCTGGCTATGCTCTTGTTAATACAACCCACCAAGGTTACTATTCATCGCTATGAGGACACAGCTGATTTCTGTTTAATATAAATCAGATGTCAGGTCCTCTTCTCTGTTGCATAGTCAGACCCCAACCTGCTGAAATAACCCTTTACTAATGCTAGACTGGTCATGCACATGCTGGGATGGGATTCTGGATTCAGTCCTGCATGGCCTCGGAAATTCAAATGCAAGAGTTCAACTCCAAGGGTTCATGAGACAACCACATCATCTGGTCAGACCAAGAGATTTTTCTCCACTGCCTGTAAAGATTATAAAGATATTATAATCACTAGAGAAAAACATAGAATGAAAACTTAAAGCTGAAGTCAGATATGCTGTGCTTCTGTGACAGGCCAAGAGGTTGCCATCCCTTTAGAGTGCCAGCATAACAGAAAGTGTAATTGCTTCCTATCTCAGTTCTGTCAAAATATTTGTGGTTAGTTTAAGTGCAGGGGAAGGAGATGATGATGTTTGTGGAGAAAAGATAGGAAGGCAAAAAGCAGACTGCAGTTGACTTGGGAATGGGAACCTACTTAGAGCTGCAGGCAAGAAAAACTCCAACCTTTGCCTTTGAAATATTGGCAGCACTGGAAAAGCCAGAATGTGAAGGCATCAGCAATGCCATGAGAAGTCTCTTATGCAACCCAGGTAATCATAGGTTCTGCTATTTCTCACATGGGTGTTTTGAAGAGGCCTCTCAAAAGCACAGATGGTGGGTGAAGCTGAGTCCCACTGGTTTTTTGAAGGGCACAGAACTCCCCTAAACATCTTTGAAAACTGTAGTTATTAAAATTAGACTTGTTTGATAACTGAGGAGAATGAAAGACTGCTGTGCGTAGATGGATATGCTGTTTAATGGCACAAAAATTGCTAATTCTGAATAGCTTTCTCATGTAGACTTGGAGTGGAAAGGGTCAATTTACGAATCTGAAACATCAGCTCCAGATCCCTATGTTGGTCTGTGGCTTGCTCTGGGATTACAGTATATTTGGGAGGCTGTGGTAGAAGGCAATTCAGAGCAGTGTTTTATGTAAGGTAGCATTTTGCACTATTTTTAAATTTTTGTGATATGTTCTAGTATTTTAATAAAATGAGACATGCTCTTCCTTTTCTACAACAGCAGCAAAATCTAGTCTAAGGCTGCCCTGCTTGACAGCTTGTGGCAGGATTATAAAAAAGAGTTTATTCTGGGGCTATATATAAGTATTATATGTGGGTGGAGGCTGGACAGAATTGTCTCATGGTCACATCCAGTACGCAGAGCCCAACTTTCTCCTACAGATGCTGGCTGTCAATACCATGGAATTTGCTCTGCCTTTTGGGTGTTGGTTTTTGTTTGTTTTGTTTTGTTTTTTAAATTTCACAAAAAATGGAGTCTGTAGCTTTATCTGCCTCTTGGTAGAAGGAGGGCCTAGAGCTCACAAGTGGTGGGTTTCTGCTTTATGTCCCCACCACTGCCATCCTCTTTGTCATGGACCTGGAGCAGACTATGTGCTCTCCTAACATGAGACACATTTAGGCTCAAGGCTGAAACTGTGCTTCATATGTGCTCTGGGCATTGGCATTGCCTTCTCACTACTTCTGTCCTCAAAATAAACCTCAA
>JAOXXN010000137.1:13012608-13031571 GCA_026770055.1 Myrmophylax atrothorax
TTCAACAGAAGTTTAAGTATACCAACTAGATTCAAGCTCAAGGAAACATTTACCAAGTGATACAGTTTCTAACAGAAAAATAAGTGAATAGAAGCTTCATCAAATACAGTGCAATTATTTGATATCATATGAGAAAGGAATTATTCTGAGGAATATCCTGTCTTCAAACTTTGTACAAACATCAATGTTCCACAGTCTACAGAAGAATGAAGTTCCCACGAAATGAGGTTTTCCAATCATTCATTGCTATCACCCAAGTTCAGAGAGCTCTGTTCTAAACAAGAACATTCTAATCTAAAAGGTCCCAATATTCTGAATAATATTACAGTATGGTTGGTCCTATGTCTGTAACTTTCAATAACTAAATATCCAACTATGAAAACTGAAATTACATGGAAATTTGGTTACTTATTTGCCTGCATCTCTCAGATGATCACATCTCTGATGCATAGCCCTTCACTCCTCTTTAAGGTTTCATAACATGTACAGGTACCCAGAATACTCTAAAAGGCAACATCTTCTCTGTTTGAAATTAACACTTGGAAAGACTAAAACAGAGTAGAATGAAGAATCCTAGTTTAGTTAATAATTGTCAAGAGTAACCCCAAAAGGAAAACCTGGAACACAGAAAGTCATGGTGGAAATTAACTTATTCTCTAGTAAAACCACAGGAATGCCAGCAGAATTGAAACTTCTGGCCAAAGCCATCCTGTTCAGAAAGACAGGTCTCCCTTCATACCACAACTTTTTAAACTTTCATTATTATTATTTCCAGTTTTACAAACATTTCTATATATGCTTGATTCTGCCATTATGAGTGATGTTATGTGCCTTCTCCTAGCACAGAAATAACTTCCAAAAGTGTCCACTCACGTGAAGAGGCACTTAAGTCACTGCCAGTTTTCATACCCGTATCCGCCACTGCCTTCTGCACTACTCAAGATTACCAAGAGATTTAAGACCAACTGCAGTTTATTCAAGCATTTGAATTTACAGCAGGTACTGACAGCAGAGCAAAAATTCCAGAAATATAGACCTAGACTTTTAGGGCCACAAGAGAACATAAAAGAAATTTAAGACTGGAATGATTACAATAATTTCTAGAACTTACCATCTAAACTTCACAACTCCAATGTAACTAACATAGGGTTTTTTTAAAATAGAGTATTTAAAAAAGGAAATTTCTTTTTCTTACATAAATAATGGTCAAGAACTTAAAATTTAACTCCAATTATATCACTAAATTATGCCTTGTTCATCATAAAACTAATTTTGAGAAGTTTATACTGAAAATTAGCTCCCAATGCATACACAGAGGTATCAGCCTCTGTCTTTAATTCTCACACTCATTTGAATTCCACAAAATTAAGAACTATATTTATTAAAGATGTTATTTTTACTTTCCTAACTTAATAAGTTTGCTTACATTGAAACCAGACAACAAAATCAGATATATATGCACTCACTGAAAAAAAAAAATATTTTCTCCTTGGTCTTAACAACAAATAAATTTTTCTTTTATTTTAAAATTGAGTCAGCAACGTTTTTCCCCAGGAAAACATTCATTGTCTTTCTTAAGACTTTTCAGAATAATTATGAACATACGCACAAATAAACATAAACAAATGTTTTGTTTTTAAAGCTCATCTGTTGTGCTAGAAGGGTGTGTTCTTCATAATTTTTAATTGAGAATGCTGGATTTACAGAATGTGAGAATTCAGAGAGCTCTTCATAGGCTCTATTCCCACTGGAGTTCTCTCTGAAAAGTTAATAACATTAACAGTTTTACTATTAATTTCATTTGACTTTTTACTGAGATTTTTGGGGTCCTATAATGAAGGGAAAAAAACCCCTAAACATGCAAGAACTTAAAAAGAAGTTGTTAAAGTTCCATCATTAAACTGAAAATACAGAACAACTAAATGCCTTACCAGGATTTCTAAAAGTTCACCATCAATATTACTCACCAAAAAAATTCCAAAATGATGCCTAAAACATAATGCATTATATACATTAAACTTAAAACATGAGTAGTTCTGTGAGCTCTTCCTCTGTTCGTAGGTAGAGCTACTCCTTTTACACAACTTACAATCTGAGTGACCCAGTTATTCATGTTTTAAAAAAATAAAAAATTTCAAATGAAACATGAAGGAAAACTGTGTTGGCTCTTACACCATTTACAAAATTTCCCCTCAAAAGATACTATTTTCATAGCTCTAAAATCTTGAATAGTTCTCCAAAGTGTCCACACAAATCTGCTGCCTCATTTTTATAAGAGCAGTTCTTAGTATAATTATACTGCTGAATAGCAGAAGTTCCAACAGAATTTAAAATATACGCTTCAGCACAAAAGTGGAGCTGGGATAATGTGATGAGTAAACAGGATTAGTTATTTAAGTAGTCAAAGTTTTCCAAGCATGCAAACCCTAAGAAAAACTTAATTAAAGTCAATAAAGAGGAAGGGAAAGCACAGAAAAATTAAGTTATAAAATTTGTTCAAAGCAAAATATGAACTGATCAGTTATCTGTGCCTGTGGGATAGTTCTGCAAAGGCAAGCCCTCAGGCTCCAGCTGGGATGGATTCTGAACTTTGTGCATTTATCATGTACAGATCAACTAAAATCAAAAGTTATGTTGGTTTATGGTGCTAAAAGTGATACAGAATTTTGCCCATTTGAACAAAACAGTGAGTGCTACCATACCCTTCTGAAGACTTAAAAGAAAATATTAATCCCCCTTAGATTAATTTCACTATTTTTGCAGTCTATTTGAATATTCCATTTATGCAGAATTTAGAAATTTTGAAGATCTGGGATCCAATTCTCTTCTCTGCTATAGAATTTTAATGCTGACTAAACTGCCTGTAAGTCCACTGATAGGCAGTGAATATTTATTGACAAATAGCAGGCAGTAATCAGGCTCTCAACCTATCAACTCATTATTTTCTTGTTAGATTTCTTCCTTACATTATGTATTTTGGATTATTACTCAGTCCACATTCACAAGCTTTCAGGCATTGTCAGATATTTATCAACCACCTAGCAAAGATGATAAGCACATTTTTGACACAAATTCACTAAATTCTAAGATTTCTATAAAAATGGGAGTTAGATTCATTTAAAGATATGGGAAAAGAAAGGCACAGATGCTCAAAATTTTGTATGAAACCTGCAGCAGTAGCAGCAGACTCTCCCCTCCTTATTGGTGCCTTTTTAAAGCCACCAAATCAGCATCCTTCCTTTGGAAACTACAGGGCAATCACAGGGTTGTGTAAATTTGACAGATTGCACCATCTCAGACACGTAACTATTTGGTACAGGGAAAATAAAATCCTATATTCTTTTCAACAGTGTTTTGCTGCCGCATTCCAGTTGTGAACTTGACCGCTTGCTGCAACTTTGCTATTAACGTTATTGCTGACTCCCGAAAGTGGAAAGGTTTGCATTCCCATTGCCCCAGCAACATCGTTCAGTAATTTGTACTTTGCCTAGACTGGTTTTTCATTAATCCTCAGGGCACAACCAAGGTCAAAAAGTGATGTTCATGCTGCCAAAATACCAAAGTATCTGGATTTTAACAGGCTGATTCAATAGTGCTTGCAGTATTAGTCAGGATGCATTCCATGTGTGTGTGTCAGACTCAGATTTGATGCAAGAACATGTCACTTAGTTTGAAGTATTTAAATTCAATTTGAACTGCAGCAAACTGCTGCAAACCCTAGAGAAATAAATCTCTCATGGCAGAACAGCAACTTTGTAGTATCTAAAGGGCATTTCAAACACAACTCCCTCTTCAAAGGAACCGTTTGGGGTGAGGGAGGAATTTCTTTTCTCAGATAACTGACATGGCAATAAGTACATGGCCACCAGCATCACCATCCAATTCTTTAACTAAGCAGAATAAAGATTGGAATTTACAAACTCTGAAATAACAAAAAAAAATCAAGTGATTTTGCATATAGGTGGCTAAAAGATCTCAACTTTTGAACCTGAAGACTTGATAATATTTGTAGGAGAAAGAGAAGTTACTAGAGTTTTACACAGAGCAAGATACCTCACAGAGGTGTCACCATTCCCTCTGGCAGATGATTTGAAGGAAAATACACATAAGGATTAGGATTAAAAGAATGAAGCTAAGCCTAAGTTTCTAAAAGGTGTTGCAAGAGATACCCACTAGACCTATTTAATACCCACAATTAAAAAATAAAAGAGAACAGTTCTCTTCACCCACTTCTCTCCACACTTGCAGCTGATAGAAGTGATGTCATTTTGTGATTGGTCACAACATGTTGGTGCTCCACTCACACACAATCAAGAAAAATACTTTTTTCCCCAATCATAGATTTTATCATTCCAGTTTTACAGTATTGTGAGGTGTGGTATTCTTGATCATGAAGGGATGTAAGAAACAAAAAAAATTAAAAATGTAGAAGTGACCTTTGTAGATAGTTGAGATAACAGTTGACTTCAGTGTTTCATACGACAAAGTTTTTCAGTAATATTCAAAACAAAGGCATCAGAAAGAATCTGTTAAATTAGTTACTTAGGAATCACCATGTTTAACTGAGCAAAGCGTTAGACTTAAATTATTTGCCTCCAGTGACCCCTGAAAAAGGCTTATTTTTGCAGTTTGAATATAAAAAGCTTAGAAATGCTAATCATTCCATCTGGAAATCAAAATCATAAACTGTTAGATTAATGAATGTCACAAGCAGCTCTCACATGCAGAATAGTAAAGACATTGTTAGCAATTTATTTTGACAAAAGTGATTAGAATATTTATTTTTGCTAACACTTCTCCTACATGCAGACCTGGAAAAATGAAACTTGTTTGTATAATTCAGTAACACACAAATCTTTATTAAAACTCAGAATGTTACTAAGTTAATTATATGATATTACCAAGAAAAGGAATAATCAAGAAATCCTTCACAAGTTCATAATCGAAAGGCAAACAATGCTTTACTGGTCTGATCTGTAGTGCCACTTAGAGCTATTTTAAATGGAATTACTAGTTTTTACTATTTATTATTACAATGGGAGGGAAAGTAGAACTGTTGATTATAGTTTCTTCTGATTGTAATGAATACAATGTAACAGCACCTAAACCATTACGTTTGGTTTAGACTACATTTGACTGCAAATAGTGCCTCATGAATGAGAGAGAGGAAATGTCGTGTAGGGTGTTTATGACATCTGCTTTGTGCCTGCTTATTCCACTATAGGTAACACATGCTCAAGACTCTAGAAAGTCTTTTCTTGAAGAAAAGAAAAATCTCATTTATTAATTATACCGAAATTAACTGAATAAAAAAAAAATTAGGAGTTTTAACAGACTAAAATCTCATTGTGATGTCAAATGCAGCTGTAGGATTTCTCTTCTATTTCGCTTTCAAAATAACCACTAGTGCAGAAAAAGGGCAAAAATTAAGAGCAGTTATTCACAGATTGCTAGTTCAGTAGGAACCATGTGGTTTAGGGATTCCAACATAGCACAGGCTAAAGATGTGACACAATGAGTTCTACCTCAAGCCCTTTCTTGTGGCTGAGGTATAGGAAGATATTCCACTCTGATTACAAGCAATAGAGGATCTTAACCTCCTTCAGTTCCAGTGGTTAATTACTCTCACACTATAAACCAACCATGCCTGCCTATGCTGTTTCTAACAGCATAGTTTCATTATGCTTTCTCTGCTAGATTGAAGAGTCCATCTACGATCAGGGAGATTTCTTCCACAAGAATATGTTACATATGTCACCATTTAGGTGAACCATTCCTCTTATGTTTGATCATAAATGCAAATTCCAGACATGCTCTGAGATTCTCCTCTAGGGTTCCTCCTGAGCTGATCACACTAGCAAAAGTCTATGGGCCCTAAAGCATTTCTGCAGCCTCCACAACCAAGGGGATGAGTCTTCCTGCAATGAAAGGAGTTTGACTTCCATTTTGAGCATGACTGAGTCTCCAAATCTGAATACATTCTTCTGATGCATAAAGTACAGTGTACTGGTTTCAGAGCAAAACCTACTTTTTAATTAACCATAGTTCTGTAAACTTTTGTTTTGAAAAAGTCTGTGGCAGTACAGAGGAGAGGCAACATAGCAACAGCTCTGGAGAAGCTAAAGGGACACCATGCTTTGAATATTGGTAAACACAGATATTTTGCTGTGCACAATGGGCAGGGCTTCCTCAGCAACCTGACTTGCATTCGCACAGTCACAGTTTCTCTGATTACTTGCAAAGCAACCACAGAGGTGACAGACGGGGTCTAGACAACTATGCGTTTTGCGGTTATAAGGAAAGTACAGTTGTGCCCAGTCACATCTGGGAATCGATAGAGGAAACCACCCTGACAAAGCTGTAACATCAGTCCAGTACAGGTGGTCAACAGTAGGCAGAAAAGAGGAAAATGGAAAAGTACCAGTACAGGGCAAATCTGCTACAAAAAACGCAGAATTAAGACAGTTCCCATTTCCTCAGTCATTTGGCATGGTTCTGTTTTGGATATCAACTTTGGCTGGTATCTGCAAACCAATATCACCACCTTCTCCAGGCAAACAGCTGCCTCTGAAACATTCAGGGACACCTCTTGGCAGCCACCTTTCTAGTGGTACATCAGTGAAGCACTGCCTCTCTATAAAGCAGCAGCAGCTAATTCTGGTGTGATACATAACAGCACATCAGGTTGGGTCCTGCAAGAAAATGAATTTCTCTGGCCTAAATAATTTGACAATTGCTACTGTATGAATAATTCAGTCCACAAAACCCAGCAAATGCAAGCAAGCGAATAAAACAGCAAGCTGTGTACTGCACTGTATGGCCAGAAATAGCTCCAGTTCAGCCAAAGGGTGTGACAGCTGCTTCCTGATAGCGATGGCTGGCCACTGCTTAGCGACTGATCGCCGAACCAGCAGGAGCCTTCCTGGGAAGACATTTCCGTGTTTCGGACTGTATGGCTTGCCATCTCAGTTGCTTTCAGTTAGCAAAATTTGGGTTTAAACATCTAAAAATATGTTCATTACAATTCCTCTTCTGGATTAATTACACTGATTAAAAGGACACATTTAACTAAGCATTGCAACCTTCTCATGACTGAAAAACCTTTAGCTTCATCTTACTTTTCTTTGCCTTCTGGGTTTACAATTCTGTGCAAGGAGGAGCATCACAGCTTTCCCAAAAATGTTTCTTCAGCTTTAACTTTGGTAATACATAGAGGAAATGTATGTTAATTTAAAAGTCTAATACTTCCTTCTCTGTCCTTCAATTTGTTTTACTGCCCTTGTTTTATCCACTTTTAAAGCAGGAAAGGAGAATGCATTCAAACAGAACTTTGCTGTTCCTAAGGTGAATTTATTCTGCTCATCAATTCAGAAATACTCTACAAAAGAGGACGTGACTGCAGGTCCCAGTCCAGGCTGCCTGGTGGGCTGTCTTGCACCTTTGGCTGTCCACCTACCCCAGCTCACAGACAGCAGCCTGGAAATCTGGGAGCCCCAGACAGGGTAGCCCACCTGGCAGAACAGCCAAACAACTTCCACATCCTGTGCATCTCACTTTGTATCTGGCATGCTTCCAGTGAACTGCATGGGTGAACCAGCAGGAAACCGGGCTGAAATTTTACATATTTCCAGAAAGGAGTTTGTCAAATTGAACTATTTGCATGGACTACTTGGGTGAATTAGCAGCCCCACCATCAGAAGTTTTCTAACTGAATCTTCTCTGCGTCATGCTTAGTTAACACAGTAGCCAGAAATGTGTGTCACTTTTGGGTAAGCTATTCACACAGAAATAGGAGGGAAAACATTACAATAATAGAACCTGACCGTAAAACTGCAGTTGGTGGGAATATGTTCCAGGCTAGAAGCATTTAAAATGCTTGCCATTAACGCTGTCCACACTTAAGACTCACATTGCCTCTTCTATGATGTTCTGCTTCTCCCACAATCACTCCATCACTTACTGTGTCCCTGACTCCTGTCTTTCTATCCTAAGTAATTGCCTCTAGTCAGGGATACTCCTCACCTTTGGCTACTTTGTTCTTCAACTCAGTTACCCACAGCAAAAAAAAAGGAAAGAGAAGGCTACCATCTGAAGCACTTGACTGTATTCTTTGCACAGGAATACTACCTGCAATGGTAGTTTTGTATCATTTATTTGCACAGACAAATGAACATATAAACATTTACAAGCCAGTGACCTAATCATGCAAATGAAAATAAAACAGAGCAGGAGAGATCAGCAATGTAAGCAGAGTCCAGCTTTGATGAAGTGTACTTTTAAGAAGAGATACCCTGTCACTATAGCAAACAAAAGGAAAATATATTGATACTTTAAAACAAACTAGAAATCAGTTTTGCTCTTGAGAGGGTGGGAGGTTGGGTGGGAAGGCAAGTAGGCATTTACAGAAACAGGAAAAAATTTTAACACCGTGAGAAAAGACTGGTGACTGCAATGAGGGACAGGAGCTAAGCAGACAGATCTTTCCAAAACGTTAATAAGATAAATTATATGGTTCTAGAACACATACAGATTTATTACATTTATATTTAGGATTACTGACTGTCCTTTGATAGACCTGCTTCACACATGGCACTTACAAAATTTTCTACCAAAATCCAAGACTTGTTTCTCCAACTTTCAAATGAGAGGGAGTCGAACCACTCTTCAATCTGCTCTAGACCTCTTGGCCACACCAAGCGGGTTTTGCCAATTCTTCCACATCTCAGCCTGTCTAGAGCTGGTTTCACAGCCTGTCACTGACTATAGTCTCTGGTGGGCAGGCTACTGAGCCTTTATTTTCTGTAAGCATGGTCTTCTAAGCTAAGCAGAGTCATCTGTACATCCCCCTGCCAAGCAATCTGCCCCAGACAGCTGTGTACACAGGCTTTCCCAGTCAGTCCTAGCAGTACTTTCATACCCTCCTTCCTCCTCATGTAACAGGCTCACTTTCCACACAGCTCTGACTTGAATGCATATTCACAGCTTGCGCTAATGCTAAAAGTACCAGAGAGCACAGGCACATTTCAAAGGAGACTTACACAGCCCTCTGAAATCACCATCCTTCTAGGTAAATAAGCCTCTGATGACCCATACTGTATGTATGGCATTATGCTGCATTTGTGATTCAGATGCCTGCTCCAAATCCAAAGCACACATACAAAGTACTAGAGAACTTTCAACATAAAGGAGGTATAAAAGTGAAGCTGATTCACACTCTTAGCTGCAATCAAACTACCAGAGGATGCTGAATGATTCCCTCTGCTCTGGTTTTGGATGTCATTATCTGACCTCATTTCTTGCTTGTGAGATTTTCTTGGGCAGCTCAGTGCTCGCATATTATCAATCAAGCCAGCAGCACTCAAAGTCATATAAATGTGAGTGTATGTGTATGTCTCTGAAGGGGGATAAGGGGTGGAATAAATTAAAGGCTTTTAAGTATTACTGATTAAGAAATAGAGAAAACATCATTTAAAAGCCTTTTAAATTGCTATTCTTTCCTTTTGATTCTAAATTTCTCTTTGTTTTGTCCTATGCAGCTGGCTGAATGATGACAGAGCGGCTTGCAATTATCTGGATGACATTAGATGCCAGCTGAAATGGACACTAAAGGAAGAATCCAACATCCTGCACATATAATTCCTACTCCATTTGGCATGGAACCAAGTCAACAAATATACACTCCTTCCCCCATTATCCCCAGTAAATCCCATGACCAGAGAATGCTGTCATGGTAACGAAAGCCCAGGAAGGGGTAAGAGCTTGGACATAAGCAGTTTTCAAAACATTGGAGAAGAGTTTTCGACTCAGAACTGCGCACACCTGTAGGTATCTCCCAGAAGCTCTGCACACTGAACATTTACATGTACACCACAGACATGGGCTTCCAATGCCTGCAGAATTCTGAAAGGCTCTAATTAACCTGATGGCTTTCATTTTCAGTCATTGTATGGCTTATTCAAATCACAGGTACTTCCCCACCAGTTCCATGAAGCTTACTAAAATAGACCTTAGAAACTCAGCACAGGCGTCAAAATAATGTTATTGTACTCCTGAATCTCTTCCAAAGATAGTTATTCCAGAGAAATTTAAAAGTTATATTCCTGTATTAGCACACTAAGTAGTTCATAGCAGTTTAGTAAATCAAATATTCCATACTGCTAGCTTAATAAGATGGGGAGTCAAGCATGAAATGACTGCCAGGTTAATGACACAAGGAGCCATGCATGGCATGTATTTGCATATAATAGCACAGAATGTTCCTCTAAATCCTTTAAATTACTCATCAGTTCTTAAACAGGCATTTAAGTAAGCCTTCCTCCAGAATCTAAAAGAAAGAGAGCACCACCTACAACTGAAAAGAACTATAGATAAGGACTATGTAAAACCTAAAATGCCAGCTTGTAGGAAAAGCTGGAAATCTGCACATGCAAACAAACCAAACCATACTATAATACCTACAGCTAAAAGTAAATGGATAAATTTGTTTCTTTATAGCAACTCTCAAAAAGAAAACTCAAGGTATTGTAGTACGAAAAGATGACAAAGGAAAAACACTAACAAGCTTGAAACTAAGCCTGGAGCAACCTACAGATGTGATGAGGAGGGGAACAGCATTTGTGCCTGTTATTTTCCTGATGACTCAGAGTCAGCCTGAGGACTGAAGTTCAAGCTGAAGGTTTTTGTTTGGTTTCCTTTTCTAGAGCCCCTTCCAGACTGCTATATGGACACTCCTTCATGCCACAACTATTTTGGAGGCTTAGTTTGTAGGAGCAGCTGAAGAAACAGGCCAATAAAACCTGAGCTACAGAGGGGAACTCGAGGTGAAGAGAGAAAGTCTAGGTCCTTCCCCTTAGAAAACAGTTCAGGGAGGTAGATCGCTGTGCCAATCTCAGCTTAGAATCAGGGAAGTTGTTTCAACTCTGCCTTTTTCCTTTCTCTTCCTGTTGCTTGTTATAACTGCTCAGATGGCCAGCTCCTCAAGGCAAGGACATGTTCTTGACATGTTCCCAAATGGGCCCTCAGGGATGCTCAGAACTTTTCACACCATTGCAATATAACAGACCAACTGGCATGTCGTTTAAACACCCTCAGGCCCAAATACCTGCAACATGCAGACACAAACAGACACACAGAGCACAAAACACAAGGTGGAAGAGGTTCTGCACCACTGCAGCAAGTCGTACCTCACATAAACAGTCACCATATGTGCTGTGCAGTACAGGTATTTTCTTCTGGGTGCTGACTCATTCTTCCCTCCACTTAAACAGGAGAAACCATCCTCAACAGCCTGCTCACAGTGTCATTTTATATATAGCTAGATTCGAGTGTCCATTACTCCAAACTACAAATCACTTGCACATGTGACTCACAAATTTATATAACCAAAGTTTCTAAATCTAATCAAAACAAATGTTGCCATTCCAACATGCAAGAAAATAATATGCTTATTCATTACCATATTTGGTGTGAAAAGTAATGAACAAACTAATTCAAGTTAACCAAGTATGGAATAGAGAACCTTGAACTTTCACTGCAAAAGGTATGTCAGACACACAGTATTCACCAGCTGCTTTTCCTATGATTCACTTGAGTGGTACTAGAGAATAAAGACAATTATATTTCTGTAAGCAAAACATTAAGATATGTCCATTGTCTCATAAGCTGAGACCATTTCAACCAGAGAAAGTGTCCTTGCCTACACATTAGCAGAGAAAACCATGAATCCAATTCTTTGCCCAGTTCCCATCCACTTAACTGAAGTATCACTTTCAGAGCTTAAGCAAGATCAACCAAAACACTATTCTATCCAAGCTTTCCCTTTCTTCTTCATAAAATACTTTTTTTAAAAAGCAGATCCTGTGTTACTGGCACTTTATATATACCAGCTTGTATTTAGAAAAAGAAACAGGGTAGAAAATATAAGATTCCTTAGCCACAGATTCATCCTTTTTGTAAATCACAAAATATCTATTTCTATTTGTAACTTCAAAGACCAGGTACTGCTGTATGACAAAAGACTTACTGTAGCTTACTTGCAATTAATTTCCAAGGGAAGAAAGTCAGAATCATACAGAAATATAACTGAAAGATTTCAGAGAATCCTACTGTCCCAAATGAAACAGCTTTACACTGTAAGAAGTATGGGAAGTAGTACTCACATCTTGAAGCAGGTGAAGCATATTGGCACAAAATATGGCCATTCTTTCATGCAAATAGCAGAGAAAGATTTTTGGAGGAATTTGCCCTATACCACTAGCTTAATTAATAACTAGGTTAATATGTTGCTTTGAGTATGTAAAATATCTTAAAGGAACATATAAATAGATACTATTTAATACCAACAAAAAGACTGAAACTGTCTACACCTGGTGTCAAATGCACTGAGTAACAAGAAAGAGAAAATACCACCTCATTTATCTTGAACAGTTGCAAACACAGTACCTAAATGGTTCCTGAGAAAGATGCCTTTACATTAAGGAAATTTCTGTCCTTTATACAGGAGATTTACCATTAATTTTTAGTAACTGAATACTAGTAATTCATTCTATGGTGTCAAGGAGTAACACCTCTCAGTTGTAAGCAACCACAGTAACAGCCTATAATCTATTTGCCAAGAAATACTTCTATTTCCTCAGAATACAACATGTTTTAAATTCTCATTTCTCTTCAACTTATGCTCTAGACATTACATATGCTGTAGGAAATGCTTTTATTTGTAAGCATGGTCTTTTGTGTTAAGAAAGATAAATGTCAGACTCATTAATTATGTATCTATAATTAGATACTGCTGAAAATGAGCTGAAACTTGTTTTGACATCTTCTTTGAAGAATGTATTTGTACATTGCATGTAACATTGCATATATGCATTTGCAAAGCCTGAACTAGCTGAATGGCAGTTAGGTACAAAAGCCGTAAGCTTTGACAGGGTAAACAAAATCAAAGCACAACTAAAGCACCAACTTAGAGGAGGGAAATTCACATGAGCCAGCTTGCTCAGAAAAAGCTAAATGGCCATCAAGATGAAAAGTGTCTGACCAGGAACACATGATGAAAGATGTACTTTGTTGATTGCAGAAAGTTTTCTTTTAAATACACCCTTCTAAGTGTTTGACTAATTTCCAAGAGGCTTGATTGTACTTCACTCAACTTCAGGCGTTTTTTCCTACTAATTTGGAGATAGATTGTACCTTAAGGCAGAGCCAGAACATGGGGTGTGTGCTTAAGCAGCAGGAACCCAAGAGTAAGCGTGGGAGGTATTGTGCTTAAGCAACAAAACATCTCCCTTCCCCCACAAAGGCAAAGGGGACAATCAACCCTACTGTTAACTGTGAATTAAAGTATGAAAACCAGCAGCGTGCAGAACATACTGCAGGATGGAAGCAAACTCTCTTCTGTTTTTTACACCATCCAGGA
The DNA here is from genome assembly GCA_026770055.1 of Myrmophylax atrothorax. NCBI lineage: Eukaryota > Metazoa > Chordata > Aves > Passeriformes > Thamnophilidae > Myrmophylax > Myrmophylax atrothorax. Next base: position 13,026,023 of record JAOXXN010000137.1, read on the forward strand.
ATTTAAAGAAGTAAAGCTAGCAACCTTTTCTGTGTGAGTGGTCCCATGTATGAGGTAACCACATGTGAACCAACAATAGTAGGAGTATTAATGAAGACTCAAAGAACTGTCTGGCTTATTGTAGAATAACAATAAACAGTTTGACACTGCTGTTTCTGGAAGTGAATAAACAATTCAGCTTTACCACAGCTGTTGGACTTCAACACCCAGCATTTAAGTGCTGTTATAATCAGAAAAGCTACTCTGTAAAAATAATACCTTCTTACTCAAAAAAGCTGTTTCTTCTATATTTTCTTAGTAATTTCTTATACCTTTACTGACCAAACAAGTCATTACCACTGATAGCATGGCAGTGTTAATCCCACTCTAGGAGGGAAGGCTGGATCCCCGTTTGTCTCACCACGATTCAGGGCTGACTGGCACATAGCCCAGATCTCTGCTAGAGAGGCAATGCAGGAGCACGCAGAAGAACCATTCCCAAATCCCTAGATTAGGCACAGTCACTACATTTCTCCCAAGGATAAAATTATTAGTCTTCCACAGCCAACCAGCACCCTTGAAACAGGGACAAGCAGAGGCCTTTGCCCTGAAGGGTACCTTCCATGCCACAGAGTGTCTTCTGCAAGTCCAGGCACCGAAGCAGACAGTCACTGCAATTAACCTTATCCCTGTGCCACCCTTTCCAGACCATGAGTTAAGATGATTTCTAAAGCAGAGGGCACTACTACTCTTCTCCTTATTTTTGCACATTTCAGAAACAAAGTGACTTCCAATTGGGATAAATCAGCATCGCCCTACCGGTTGCTTTGACTGATGTCAATAACTTTACTGCATCACACTTGACGAAGTGTTTCAAAAAGGAGTAATTCCCTCGTTGCTGATCACAAAACTTACTAGGGCAGGAATAGCTTGGCAGCTCCTCACAAGCACAGTGTTGCCACGGTGCTTGCCAGTTTATCCCTATGCTCTCTCACATTCTCCATAGGTAAAAAGCCATTACATCATCAGTGTGCAAACAAGGCACATGGCTTGCAAATATCAAACGGCAGTAGGGCTTCTCCCATAGCAGGTGCACATTAAAATGAAATTTTTCTATAAAACTGAGAAAGGTAAACACCTGGGGTTTTGATGTTCATTTTAGAGTTCTCTTCAAAATTGAAAAGAAACAGGAAAAATATATCCGTTATTTCTAAGGCTCTGGCAAATGAGAAATTTGAGTGAACATAAGGAAATGTTACATGAAAATATTTCTAAGCTTAGACAATTTCAGTGTCTCCACATCTGTAAAAATCCACCATCTAACAGTTCTATTTGATGCCAATAGCATTCACTTTAAAGGACATAATGACCAGAAAGGCAAGTTTTTCTTCTCTAAAGTTTTCCCCAAGTGCTGTTAGTGCAGCAGTGCTTTGAAACCCACGCACTGAATTCAAAACAACTTGAAACACCATTGTGGACACTGCGCTCTGTCATCTGCAAATCAGGGAAGGGAAGAAGCTTATTTCCTGATTAGTAATTCCTCAGTGGTAGTGGTGGGGAGGCAGAACCTGCCCACAAAAATCTTAGCTGTTTGGAAATATCAGCCTGTCTATAAACAGATGGCCACTCCTCACGGAATACTGTCCTCTCCAGGAATGCTGCACTAAGTTCTGAACCTCTTCCAATGCATCCCTGAGCAGGCTGTGTTCCTAGCAAAGGTGAGGAAAGTTAGAAATGGAATGGAGCCAATCTGTGCATATAAAAGCTCTAAATTCATTACTCTCAATTAAAATGAATGAGGATAAGGATCGCTTCCAAGTACATCAATCAAAGAAAGTACTTGCTGCAGGAAAACAGAAGACACTGGTGAAGGAATTTATTCCCATATTAACAAAATGTGTGCAGGCAAATGTACACAAAACTGATGGTTTATTTTTTACTTGAGAAGTTGCAACTATCTAGGAATGATGGGTTAAATACCCAGCTATCTATTTTTTTTAAGGCATGTTTCTTAATAAAATATTTGTATGCCTGCACACCTGATTTTTTCAAAAAAATAAGAAGATAACCCAACCAGAGTATTTCATATCATATAAATAGTTATATGATGCTCAGTAGACAAATACAGATTTACCTTCAAATTAATTTGTTCTGTTAACTGTTCTGTTGACTTCAGAGCACTGTAAAAATGCCCTTAACTCTTTCTGAAATCAACAGCATGAGAAGATGCTCTGAGCACTGCAGAATTAGCTCTTAAGAGGGGAAAAAAAACTCAAACAAAAACTAATGCTTCTTACTTTGTTGACAAAAAAAATACAGTCTTTTACCATAGTGGCGTGCTTCTCACTGTGGTTTCGCTTTGGGTTTCAGTGTTTGGGGTTTTTTCATTGGCTCTAGTAGGAACAAAGCTGAGGTTTGCATCATTAGAAATAGCTGTAAAATGAGTAAGAGTAGGATGGGTTAATTTTTTGAGGGGGTCTGCTAGATGCTCAGTATTGACCACATACCATCAACATATGTGTTCCTCATCTTCTTGAAAGAGTCTATTCAGTCCTAATCACTTACAAATGTACCTTGGCCTGCAAATTTTGCAAGTTTCTCTCTGCGAGAGTCTGAGAATGTTGAGATAGCCCAGTACCTACCATACACTTGGAAATGTTGCAATCTATTAACACAGCTGTGGAACTTAAGGAATTGGGATATCAAGGAGAAATGAAGAGGGGTTGCTAAGGTTGGATTATGAACTTGAAGCACTTGAGTAGGAATTTGGAAAAGAAGGACATAAGCCTCTTGGTTTCTGTCTTGGTTTAGCTTATGGTCTGTCTCAAAACCGGTACTGGGAATCTGTGTTCATTATTTGTAAGAAAGTAACTGATGTTTGTTTATGCTGGAGGAATATATAATCAAGACTGCCATTAAAAAGATGTGTCAAGAGTTTATTTCATTAGGTGTGGCAAAAAGGGGGCAACATACATGCCTGCAACAGGCTCACAGAAAAAATCTGAAGTAGGTGTGATGCAACAAAATAAGCCAAAAGCCTTACTCAACTCTGAACAATGCATGTAATCCTGCTCTGGGTGAAAACCTCTTAGTGCTCCTAAGGGATGATTATCAGCTTTAGAGAAGTTAGAACTTGATCTGCATCATAGCACAAGTATTTTAGACTCTCTAGGATGACTTTCAGTATAGGCCCTATTTTGAGGGTCACATAAGTAGCCACCTTTGGCGGGTCATAATGCTGTCAGAAACTAAGAATGCATGACATTTTCTCACACTAACATCCTCACAGGATAGCTCTTGTTGGAGAGGGCTGGCACAAGATTTGTGGGACAAAATGAACAAAACTGAAAATAACCTATGACCACGGTAGAAAAGGGCTGAGAAGGAAGAATGGGTGATAACAGCAGTGTACCTAAGGTGATCACAGCCAGAGAAGCTGGGGCTAAAGCTGATGTGTCTCACACCTTCACGTTTGTTGACTGTTTCAGGAAAACTGCCTCCAGCTGCTGACATCCGCACTGTATAAGCGCAGCCCATTTGCAGACTGCAAGCACCAGCTGCTCTTGTGTTAGTATTTCCAAGCTTTTCTCACAAGGGCAGGCAGGATATGCCATGAGCATCCATCCCATTCACAGTGTAGAACACTTACAGCTATGCTATGCAGATCTCATTTTTCTGTCTGGCACTCCACCGGATCTGTGATGGGAAATTCATTGGTGGGAGCCATTAACATACACAGAGACACAACTGAAACAAGCAGTTGTGCATCAACTGCACTGAGCTTCAAAGTAAGAAGAGCTGCTTCTTCAAACTGTGGTATGAGGCTTTCTTATCTACAGGAATTGACAGGACTCCAAAAATCATCAAACAACTATGACCAAAAAACTCACAAAAACAGAGCTAACTCTCAGTGGTATCCCTACCAGCATGGACACCAGTCAAAGAGAAGAAACTGATTCTATTGGAAAAGGAAAACTAAAATCAGGAAAAGAGAAGATGCAAAAGTATAAGAAAAGACCATCACAGAAAGGCTCCATGTGACAGGAAAAAATATTCCTTAAAAAAAACCTTAGGAATTCCAACAAAATAAGTTCTTGTTTTATTATCTATAACCAGCTAAGCTCTTCTGAAAATTCAGTCTCATAATAAAATAATATAAAAACCTAGACAGAAACCATAAAGAGATTTGTAAGAAAAAGAGGAGGTACATGAGATCTTTAATGTAATCACAGAAGCTATCTCCCCTATGGCCACTTTTAGCATAAATGTAACTATATATACACTTCTTGTAGTACCACAGGTCTCATTAACAGCTGTGCAGGTAGAGCTGTGAATTGAGCCATACGGAGAGTATACCAGAGGGTAGGGTTTAAAGATAAAGACTTCCAGAACTGTGACTAATTCAAGACAAAATGTAATGCACATAAGTCCCCAAATTTAATTTGTCAGGGAGCATACAACTCACTAAAACATCTTTGAGGCAGTACTGAGATTTGTATAATAGCTTGGGTGTGATACAGTAAATAAAAATAAGAAGGATCTGCACTGATTTTGCATTTGGTTTAAGGCTTGTACTCATTAGTTTGAGTTCACAAATTTCTACTGTTACAGGAAAAAGCTACTGCATAACTTTCTATCCCAGTCTACATCAATAAGAGGAAATTATATTCATATCCTTCCCCCTCCTGCACTAGAAGCAACTGGTGACAGCTCAAATAAGCACCAAGGTTTATTAGCAATACCCTCAGTCTTCTGCACTCACACCTCGTGCTACAGAGCTCAAGTCTTCACTGGGACTGCTAAGTGCTACTGAGATATAAATAGCATCTTACAATAGCATCATAATTAAAACACATATGTTTATGCACAAGCATACTTCCTGAAACTGGGGACTGAAAAAGTCTTTCATTAACACATTTACAGTTCTTTCCCAAATACCAAAAAATCCACCAGTGAGTCCCTGTGGACTTCTCAAAGTTGATTTAATGGCAGAGCCCTCTTGGGAACGCTTAAGAGTATTCACTAACTCACTCATGGAATACTTATTTCAGTAAGTACCAGTACTTCATACATATATTCTCCATAACATTTTCTGATAAAATTCTCAAACTTATAACCCATTCGCACCTTTGGCCACATTATCTTGAATTAGGATATGCCCATACACACTGCTTATAGCTCTGTATGACATTACTGTTTCATCATGAGTTTCTCACTCACTGGACACACATAGTAATACTGAGTTTAAATGAATTCCTCTGTTCCAAACAAACGTAAGTATCTTGCCAATATTGCTTAAGCAAAATAAAGAGAGGACAGACGCTGCAAGACCATTCCCATAATGTGACTGTGTTTGATGCCATAAAGGTACAGGAACACTAGATGGCAATAACTACTGCACACATTACCTTTAAATACAAATTCACTTTTACTCCTGTTACAATATGCAGCTTCTAAGTCAATATTATTTGGAGGACATCACATTGCATCACTAAAAAAAAAAAAAACCACAAACAAAGTAACCCCTTCATCCTCTCCCCTCCCCAGTCCCCCCCAAAAAACCCACCCAG
>JAOXXN010000137.1:13031586-13044434 GCA_026770055.1 Myrmophylax atrothorax
AACCAACCCAAAAAACCCACCCACCTCCCCCCCAAAAAAGCAAACAAAAAACCAACAAACTGCAGCTGTGTGTTGGGTTTTGCTTTCTTTTTTTTTTTAACCAAGACAGACTTGCTCAAAGAATTTGTCTAATTCAGGTTTCTACAGTATTTCTCAGCAAACTCTACTTCAGTTTGGATCAAGTGGTGTCTTTTTAATAAATGCAGAGGTTACTGTACTACAGAAGACAGTAAGACCAGAAATAGTGAAATATTGCTAGAGGATTCTCATTCCTAATTGAATGACTATTTCAACTATTGGCACATAAAGTAAATGCATAGAATACACAAGTATCACAAAATGGTCATACTTATGCATAAGGACAATATGCTGGTAAGGGCAATATTAATAATAAAACAAACAAAAGCCCCTTTGCAGTTTTGTTATTGTTCATCACGATATCCAAGAGACTTCCTAAGTATGAGGTAATGAAGTTCATTTAGGATTCTGTACTAAAATCTTGGATAATTTAAATTCCCATGGTAAACTACTTGAAGAACTATGATCAGACTACAAATATCATGAAAAATAGAAAACTCTCTAGACTGGCTTGTAACATAGAAACATTAAAATGCAGAAACTTAGTGTAGTGAGAAATGTATCCCCAAGTCAGTTAACTTCTATTTGTCCACTGACAAATAGCCTGGCCATGGATCAGGGTACCACAGCGAACTCTGTCCATCTGCCAAAGGAGAAGCCTCTGCCCAACAGACCTTGCAACCTATCACTAAATTTAATGGTTACCTTGCTTGGGTTCAACTGTTTAAAGTTACCAATCAGAGCTGTTCACTTGTCCAGTCCAATTTGTTATAGCTCTTTTTGAAGAGGATTAGAGTATTTCCAGAGTGATTTAAGCCAGTGTCTGGGTTACCTGGAAGAGCCAACTTAGAGTTTGCTATTTTCCCTGGAGAGAATTCCATAGAGGGAATTTATATAGCGTGAAGTGTCTAAAGACTGCATACCTAGGACGCATCTCACCCTAGTTTTCCTTGGAATGTCCTCAAGGACCACAGTGACCACTTTATGGGAAAACAGGGCTGGAAGGGCCAGCACAAGGCACAGACACTGGTTCTCCTCAGACACCAGCCACGGCACAACCAGACCCCTCGCAAGCCGCTCAGTTCAGAGTAAAGTCCTCTCCATAACCGGGAGAGAACGGGACCCCGGAATCCAAAGAAATAAAGAGCTGAGTAGCAAAGCAACCTGTGATACCGCAGCCACGAGTGCAGGGCCGGTGCCCGCCCGTCTGCAGCCACCGCAGTTCCAGCAGGATCGGGATCGCGCAGCTCCCAAATGCTGCCTTACGGTGACACCTGCCGGCCGCTGCGGGCAGTGCCCCGGGAACGGGGGCACCGGCACCCCTAACACATGGGCTGGGGTGTTCCGTGTCTTCCAGGATAGATTGTGTTAACCCAGAAATCATTCCTGACGTTTTTGGGTTTTAAAAAATTAGATCAATTTGAAACTCGCAGAACCTCCCGAGGAAATACAAATACTCTGCTTTCTACACTGGTCTACCTCAAATCAGGTTGTTTTCTTTTCTGACTCAACAATGCAGAACATGTTAAAGACTTCAGCCATTCCCGAGCCACTACAAAGCAAAGGCGAGGATAATCATTGAACTTATGATCAAGGAAAACTGTCTTTTAGTCAAATACAGAGATTAAATATGAAAGTAACACCCCTATTGAAAAAATCAGTTTAAATATAAGCTTACATATTTTCTAGCCACCTACAGCTGTGTTTTGACACTGTGAGCAGAAAAGGCCTGTGGCAGATCTTGAAACATTTAGGATGTCCCCCCAAGTTCCTCAAAATGATCGTCCTGCTACATGAGGATCAGCATGAACAAGTCAGATACGGCACTCCACTCTCCGAGCCCTTTCCAATAACCAATGGTGTGAAACAAGGTTGCATTCTTGCACCAACTCTGTGCACAGTCTTCTTCAGCATGATGCTCCAAAGAGCCACGGCAGACCTCGATGAAGAGAACGGCATCTACATCCGATATCGTACCGATGGAAGCCTTTTCAACCTAAGGCGACTAAAGGCCCACACTAAGACCCTAAATCACCTTGTCCGCGAGCTGCTTTTTGCTGACGATGCCGCCCTCGTTGCTCACACAGAAGCAGCTCTGCAGCGCTTAACATCCTGCTTTGCAGAGGCTGCTGAGCTTTTGGGCTGGAAGTCAGCTTAAAGAAGACAGAAGTCCTCTACCAACCTGCACCTCAGGAAGTCTTCCATCATCCCCACATCACCATAGGCAAATCAGAGCTTAAGTCAGTCCAACAGTTCACCTCTCTGGGAAGCATCATTCCCTCAGACGGTAAGATTGACAAAGAGATAGACAACAGTTTAGCAAAGACATACAGAGCCTTCGGAAAACTCCATAAAAGAGTCTGGGTCCAATAAACACAAGAAGAAAAGTACAAGGATCAGTGTCTTCAGAGCCATTGGTCTTAATCATGGGTCATCTACCGCCACCACTTGCAGCTCCTTGAACGCTTCCATCAGTGCTGCCTCCGCACAATCCTAAACATCCACTGGTCTGATTACGTGACGAATGTGTCCATTCTTGAACAGGCAGGGGTCACCAGTATCGAGGCCATGCTGATGAGAACGCAGCGGCTCTGGGCAGGGCACGTCTCCAGGATGGAGACCTATGTGTATGCATAGGTTCCATATGCTGTCTACAGAGGTGGAATGCCAACAAGTCTAATTTGTGAAGGCTGTTACAGTTCCACGTAGCCGAGTTCAACAGCCACCTCATCAGACATAAAACCCTTGAGCACCCACAAAGGGATGAGGATGCAGGGCTTCCCTGGCTCATAAGTGCCTCAGTGCCTGGCTAGCAGAGAATGGACAGTTCAGACCAGTTGAGTGCCGTGGCAATGGCACTGCAGTTTGCTCCTTTCTGTGTCTGTGTATCCAGATCCAAACCTACATTTTACAAGGAAAAGAATATTTTTCTAACTTAGTCCAGGTCTGAAAGTCAGATGGTATTGCCATCACCACAGTGAAAGCAAGGTTAACAATCTTTATATTGTCAGTAAGGGAAACCAGCTCTCCTTCCAATACCTGTAGGATTTACAGTCTGAAAGAAATTGTAAAGCAATATATTTAAGTACAAGGACAGAGGAAAATACTTGGTTCTCAGAATACAAATGTAGAACAGTTTCACTGAGGAAAAAAGAACTTTCCTGCCTTAGGTTTGCTATTACAGATACAAACAATGGGGAAAATAATATTTATCTCTGTATTTCCATATATATGACATCAGTAGCAGTCAGCTGTTAAACAGATCACAACAAACGAACAGATAAAGTAAGAAAAGTGACAGCAAAAACAACTGTAATTTCCAGAGTTCCAATACTGATCACATCTGCAGAAGGAACTCTAATGAAGCTTTTTCCATTGTTTGGGCTTACAAAAAACCTTTACTTCACTATTCTTACTTTCAAAATTTTCTCTCCAGAAAATGATGTTGCTCAGAGAAAGTGAACAATTTTTCTAATGACCAGAGACTGAAATTCTGTCATTAAATCACCAAGAAAAGGCATCTCACCCCAGAACTTTGTCCTGTAAATTGTCAAATCAGATGAGACAAGACGGTGGAGAAAAGGTATGAAAAAAATCAGAAACAAGGAATGATTCTGCCATTCACAGACAGCCAAATTCTTTTCAGTTGGGGGGAAATGAATCTTAGAAAAAAAGAAATTCCAGAGGGGGAAGGCTGACTTTATAGCTTTGTCTCCTAGGTTTTCAATGTGTTGTCAGAAGGGGCAAATATAGCTCTGGATAAAACTACTGGGATTGAGCTTCACAGCTGAACCTTTTCCCTGTATTTTTAATTCCTTGATTTACCTAAAGCACATCTGTATTAACAGTAATAGCACCACCTTACAGGCACTGGCTTAGACAGCATGTATCAGTGTTTCCTATGCACAGAAAATGGCTCCAAATTAAAGCCTCTCTCAATCAGGAAGCAGTTAAAATCCACTGAAAGTAAAGCGTCACTGAGCAGCAGGCAGTGCTGGCAAGCACAATAGAACCGAGACCAGAGCATGCACCTCACTATCTGTCAACAACTCTTTCTAACATCAGACTAAAGAGACCCACTGAAGTCAATGAAAAGGTTTCCATGGAAATCAATGAGGTCTCAGTAAGGCTGTAAAGATGCATCATTAATTTTTTCAGCCTCGCTTTCACACACATCCATTCCCTCTCTAATATCAGTTCTTATACTATTTATATAATTCAGGATCTAATCAAGACATGTACTCCTACTTGCTGGGAGCTGAAGAGATCATGCTGGTTTGTTACTTCTCTTTTAATATTTAGGAGGTACCCAGTTAAACTGGGGACATACTCTCTGTGAAAGCTTGTACAGCAATGTTGAGAAGCATTTTGGACATCTGTACACAAGAACATTCACATCTAAAGACCTATTACATAGCTGCCAAAGGAAAAATTGCTTAAAACCTAGCTCAGTAGAATTTAAGTATTGCAATCCCTGTATTATTAATATCCAGAGTGAAACCTAATTTTTTGTTGGCTCATATAAATCTCATTAATAAACAAAAAAGACAGCATTATCTGCCTTTAGACTTCCATCTAAGCATTAAATAATTAAAAATCTAAAAAAATATCTCTTTTCTTCCAACAACACTGTTTTGTTAGAACAAAGTTTGTCAGGCAAGTGTCCTTAAAGCTCTTGGTTTACTGCTCCTGATTCTTTTTTAATTCATAGTTCCTAGTCTATATAAAAGAGACCTGAGAAACATGGAAATTAGTAACTGCAGAAGCTGTGAGATACTAATGGCATTGTATTTCACAAGACTAAAATATGGGCAACAGAAACGGTATTAGTATTGCAAAGTACAGCACAAAGTACAAGAAAAGATTTTAAATTATTTACCTTTCTACTTCAGCACAAATGTCCTATAGCCAATTATCATGAGATATTGCCTAGAAATTAACCAGTCATCTTGTGTTTCTATCTCCAGATTTACAATTAGTAATGCTATTAATGTGGATCCTGTACTTAGCATCACTAATTACATTGCTATGAACTAATGGTGTTAAAAATAGCAATAGCCATCAACTACCAATTAATGCTTAATGAGAGCGTATAAACCCTGGCATTGTAATGAATTTTCAAATTATTGTTTCTCATGTGTCTCTTGAAATCATACCAAAATGTGTGCAACCTATGAAGGCAGGCAGTGACTGAAACCACATTTATCACAACATTTTGAACAGGAACAAAAGGAAAATAAGTAAGGATTAGTGTACACCTTTTAGACAAGTAAATAGTTAAATACAGATATACTTTTAAATGTAACCTCAAATTTTTACAAATGTGGAAAATATGATGGTCATTGAGTTGTTTAACTGTTGGCAGTCTTGGGCACAGCAGGGCAAGAGCCTAAAAAGCTGCAAGGCTGTGAATACTGTAAATAGCATTAATAAGCTACATGTGTGTTGAGCTTTTGTAATACAGAGTAACACCGACGTTTTTTCCACACCCAAACAAGTTCATTCCTTGAAAGACTATGGTAGGCAAGACAGAAAATCTCCATCACCCTCCTCATAAAATACAGCAGATGTTTTTACTTCAGCAAATTTTAGAAGCAGAGGCTAGGATGCACTTTAAGTCATAAAACCCGGATCTGCTGAGCCTTGGTGGAAGAAAAAAAAAGGTCCACTACATGTCTGGTCTCTGGGACTCAATATGAGACCAAGATGCATCCAGGGCTGGAAGAGAAAGGCAGAGAAACCAAAAGAAAATAGTAGGCAGGAACAAGAAGAAAGAATCTTGAGAGAGACTAGGAAATTCTGATTAGCTGGGATAGTCAAATGAGATCCTTGTTTTGCAGGACAAACTAAACCAGATAACACAGACAGTGTTTAACTTAACCTCAAACTTGTGAATTTACTGCTGTTGCCTAATAGGTAGGCCCTCAGTGTGAGCTGTGGCATACTAACTGCAGTTAAAATGAAGCACCAGCATCGCAAGCAACAACAGGTATGAAAACACATACTGCTAAGACAAGAAAGGTTATATTTCTGGAGAAAAGCCAGTTGCATAAAACCTCTGGAATGAAGGATGACCCTTGGAACCAAATACCAGCCCAGAAGGGGATCAACCTTAGTGCAAACTTAATCCTTAGTGTCATCCCTACTGCAAACTTTGAGGGTCGAGAGAGGCAAGATGAGTGCAACAGCAGTGACTGTGGTGGAAAGCAGAGGGAGCACAAAATTAAACTGCTTTCCTGATCCAAAAATGCAAAAAGAGGCATAAGATAAAGGAGGGGAAAAACAAATATGTTGCAGTCATCGCCAACCTGACCAGCCTCAGACTGCCACTGAGGATCACAATAGCTCCCTCCCTGTTGAGACACGAGGGCAAAGGAACCTGGGGAGAACATGGCTGAGTTCTCCCTTGTTCTGTGGGGCAAACACAGCCTGGGGGCACCAGAGGCAGTTCTTCCCTCCCTGGAGCAGTGTAGTGGGGAGATCCTTCCTCACAGCTCCACATGGTAAGCGCACCAAGCTGGGGGAGCAGTCCAAGCAATGTGATCCATCAGCATGAGTTTTCCTGGGGGATACTCTCCCAAGCATTCTATTGTTCAACAGACAATGTAATTTTTTCTCATCTTTGCTCAGTAAGCTCTGTGCACAGCTTTGATCAGAAATAAATCCCAGAAATTCCAGATATCTCCCTAGCTGTGCTATATCATGAACACATGCTGGGACAACTGTAAAAAGACAGCAGTTACCACTGGGAAGAAGCTCCATGTTTCCTGTTTTGTTTTGCATGACTCTGCAAGGAAGAGATGATATGTAGCTCTATATGAAGAAGGCCTTACCCATTGCTTACATTCCTGGTTTACTTATGTAGTTAAATTGAATGGTGGAAGTCATTCTAAGCAGAGGTGAATAGGAAGAATATTTTTCTCCCCTGGATGTCACTTTTTTTCTCAACACATTTTGTTTTTCCATACTGGGTCTTCACAGTGCTTTTTCCTGAAGAAAAAGATGTACCACTGGAGCAAAGCAGGGTGGGAGACAGGAGATAAAGTGAGAGGAGGCATTCCCCAGGGAGACTGCAGGTCAGCCCACTCAGTGCTCCCTTCTCCTGTGAACAGAAAATGAATCCCCATCTCCTACATGACACAGAAATGCCGTAGCCACCTTAGACTCTCATTCAGACTCTGACCATCTTAGATCTAAGAAGCCTTTTACAAGGGAAATTTGAGACAGGTTTAACTAATGAAAAACTTTTTTTACCCTATAATATATATCCATACATTCTAATTGCAAAAGTTTATCTTCCGTGTGCACTACTCACATTTCTCATACTGGAAAGAACTGCTGGTTAATATCAGAAAATATAGAGCAGCATTGCAACTTATTTTGCCTCTAGAGAGAAAAAATATCTTGATTTCAATGCATATACATAGATATATAAATACAGGGTTTTATGGTTTGGATTTTCTTACACTTTTAAGTCCAAGGTTGTAGAACTTTGTTCAACCTTTTTTACTATACACACTCACACAGTGGACTTTTACAGCATTCAAAGCTAATCAGCTTTTATCTCCACACCTCTTCTAGTTTCTATACTTAACAGGATACTGTCTCAGTATTCTAACAAACATCTAAGCATTAAATAATTATGGTTGGATTTTTATGCCACTCAGTGTACCTCTGCAAACAGTTCTTCAATATAAGAGAGATCCTCCACGCCAAGCTTATTCTTGCAATTTCTCATCTTTCTCTATCAAACAGTATCAAACTCTAGAGCACTAGAGGTACTCTAGTACTAAAGCAAACAAGAAAAATATAGATTTATTTTTTTAATGGAAATCAACTACTTTTGATCTAAAATTATTATAAAAAATTGGAATTGAAATGTTTTCTTATACAGTTGTTCTTCATAAGTTTTTGACCTAAATCAATCTTACCAATTCAATTGTACTCACTTCAATTACTTTTCTGAAAATAGGCATCTATGAAAATTCAAATGCACTTGTCTGAGGTGATGTTTTGTACAAGACACTTAAATTTCCTGCACTTTTAAAGAGGTAGTCATGAGAGCTTTAAGTCAGGCCCCAGAACTTAGAATTCTCATTCAAACCTGCAGCATCTTCATCTCTTTTCACCAAAAGCATCAATCTCCCATGCCTCCATGTTGGGAAAACATGCTTTATCTGATGTATTACAAAGGATTCAGAGAAGAACTGATAGTATACAGCTGGGATATTCTGGGAACACATGTTGGGAACACATGCTGGGATTCTGGGAACATCAGGGAATGCACACGTAGACTGACAACCACTGTGGTTAGTTTATATGGTTCAGGGCAAACATTCAAAGCAAGAGCTGTGTAACTATCCACAGATCCAGGCTCTGTATGCACATGGTATTCACTGCTGGGCACCATGTTCTATATTGCATCTCCGCTTCTGAAATCAAATAATTAATTTTGAAGATTAGCTCCTCTTTTAAGTGTTTGAAAGTATATGAGTGCTTAAATGCCTATATATCTAGTATAGTTCTTGGAAGCAGAAAATTTGTGTGTTTTTCATTCATACTACCTATATTTGTTTCACTAATAGTGGAATATTTCTAGTGCAAATACATAAAAATCCACTTTGCTTTTTTCAGTTCTTTTTCTTCAGAGTACTGTTTTTCCATGTCTTTCTGTTTTTCCACTTACAATCCAATTTCAGTTTAAAGTTAGACATTTCTATTCAAACTTAAAAATGCAGTTTGTTTTCCACTGGCTCCATCATATGATGATCCTTTTCTTCAGGCTCATTTCATTGCGGGAAGAGCTAAATTCCTTTGAAAGAAGCTCCTAATCAGAACACAGGACCAACTGCAAAATGGCTTCACAAAAAAGTGAAGATTATCCATACAAAATGAGAATGTTATGGTTAATGTCACATAGTACATTGTAAATGAAGTTGCTGAAATGTCCGTCATCACACACACAGAAACCCCTCCCTCCAGAAAAACCCCTGTGGTTCTGATAATTTGCCTGTAAGAATATTCTGCTTCACCAAAAAAAAATAAAAAGAGATCTCAAACTCTTCCCTGTCTGATTCACAAGAAGTATAAAGAAAATGGAGCCTAAATAAAAATGTAAAAACATCACCTGCATTCAAATTGATTAACCGAAAATTAATAAGTAAGATGCAATGCATCCGTGGTCAAGCAACCAGAAAACTCTCCTAAGTTTACATTCTCTGGTGTATCACCTTCATTCAGTGCCTTAACAAACTATTTCAGGGAACACTTCCCTAGCCTGTTCACTGTTTCAGACAATATGCAATGTATCTGTATTAGTCATGAATCAATGGAGATTAATCTTTTTTAATGTTGTTTGATTGGTTGGGGGGGAGGTTTGGTAATAAAGAATAAATTAAAACTATTAAATCCAGGTTGGTTGTTTCAAGGAATATTTTTGCGATCAAGTTAAATACATCCAAATTCTCCATTTTTAAAGAATATTTAAAAGATGCTGAAATGTGACTCCTAGCTGCTTAGCTTTTGACTTCAATGTCACAAAATTGCCTCCTATTTATTTCTCTTAGTATCACTGAAAATGACTGCAGAATAAACTCAACATTTACTGATATGTTTAAAACTTTTATTTGATGCAAAACAACCTTCTATGCCATACTATAATTGTGAGTTACGCAACCTGAAACTTATTTATACATTAAATAAAAGAATGTCCAAATTTATCCCAACCTAATGAGAATATATCTAATAACATATTTAGAAGTTTTACTTTTCATAAACACAAAATCATAATATACATTAGCTGCAGTCAATCTCTGAAATAGGTTCTCCCAGCATATACTACTCAAACCATAAATCAACAAAGGATAAAAAAAAGAAGGTTTCAGTAGAAATTCATGGTAAAATAATTTCAAATGAGTACCTGTGCCTCTGTAGAGATAATCATCCTAATTACTACAGATGTATTCAAGATAACTTCTGTGTATCTGGTTTGGTGAAGACACGGCAAAGCATTTGGGCTATGGGGGACATTAGTCCGTGTGTGTATGCAGCAAAGAACAGTCTCACACCAAAACAGTCCTCATTATTGCTTACGAGAGACTTACTCTCATTTTGTTAACTCTTAAAACAGGCACTGCATATGCTCTAACTTTATTTAATGAAAAACCTTTCTGAAGCATGAGACCCCATATATTCAAATTTTATATAAGCATCTGAATTTGGTATAAGAATCTCCACTCAGAATAAACCCTGTTGTGAACTCTTGTCATGCCCATTCTGACCCTCACACCATGTATCCAGCTCTTAACTGCCGCACTTTCAACTTCTTTTCTTGCTTGGCTTTCTACAGCACAAGCACAAGAGCACTACAGGAGGGAGAAAAAAAGTACATGTTATTCTTCAATCCGTCTGTACGAGACAACATCCACATATGGCGTTACAAAGTGTAGTGACTTACTAACACCAGGTGGTGCTCTCTTCTTAGTAAACAGCTTTAAGCAAAAGCTGACAACGGTCGAGAACTCCAACCATTTTCCAGAGGCTTCATTATTATTATTTTTTTTCCCCAAAGATTTTTTTGCAGAATGAAATGAAACGCCTCATAGTATTTATCAATTCTCCTGTCAGCTCTCTCTCATCCAGACTGCCAGCTGGATGTCACTAGGACTAAGGCTTTCAGATGGAAAGGAGATACACAAGCTTTCTCAGAAACTGTTAAAAAACCAAATACAACTATTGCTTAGTTTCGTATCAAGTGGTAACAGGGGATCCCTCAAAGACAGTTTATGAACACCCTTTCCTCAGTACACTCAATTTCCACCAATGAGAATCCACACATTAGATTAACTCCAACCCAGAGACCAATTAAAGATCCAACTGTGGCTTGTTTCTTATTAGTGTTAATAAAATTAAGTGTCAGAACTGCAGTTTTTCCATTTCACTCCTATGAAGACACTGGTAGGCCTTTCTTGCTAGAACTTCCAAATCAACTCCAAAAATATCAATCACACTACTGTCCATCAAAACCTGTTCATGTGCAGCACTTTCAGGTATAAAACCAGAACAAAACAAAGTAATCCCCCTTACTGGTTGAAGAAGGTTTTCTTTCAGAAGAAAATAAATATTCAGAGCTGTTTCAACAATGTGTTTCTTCTAGGCTTTGAATTTTCTAAAGTTATATAATTGTACAACAGCAACAAAATTGACACACCAGTCATGGAGGTTGGTCACAAACAGCGCTCTGATAAACCTTTGGGTTTCAGTGCGGTTCAGATACATGGAAATCTTTGCACTGCCTTGGAGCACTTCTAACCCTTTAGCTCAGTACACACAAAATCATAAGTGAAAAATTAGTCTCTAGCCTCTTACATGTCACTCTGACCCTCTTGTGAGTACTGGCCACCTATGGGAACCCTCTCAGAACTGCATGCTACAGATCACAGAGGCAGACCTTATTAACTATATGAAAATGAGTGCATCCAATCCTTTGAGCGGACACCTGTGGTGGAAATTTCCTATTAAAAACTGAATCCTTATCCTCTGCAGAAGTATATGCTACAAAGAGGCTGGCTAACTTTTCAGTCACCTCCATAAATTCCACGACAAACTAGAGACAGTGGAAATCCCAAAGCATAAAACGAGCAAGATAAAAATTTTCTCATCTGTTTTTTAGAAGTAAAGTGCACCACAAGAATAGTAAGCATATGGGAAATTAGTTAACTTATAAAGACCTGTGTTACATAAACATCTCTTTAATCACATTACTCTGGTGCCACGGGATTTTGCCATGCTTTATTTCCTCAAAGGACAGGCTGTTCGGTTACTATAGCATTTCTATATCTGGATTAATTAGAAACGGAAATGTGGATACAATTAAGTTTGAAATTAAACATTCTGTTTAGGAGGGAAGATAATCACTGCTTTAGAATGATCTGGCTGCTCCAACCTGAGAAGTAGCAAGCTATTCTCTCAATTAATTGGAACAGTACTGTGTGTTCTTGGAGCCAGCAAACCATGGCACTCTGTACAGAGTACCTGTGGACATACTGCCTCCCTGACCTATTATTCGACCTGCATAATTTGGTGATGATAATAACAATGCTTAATGTCCTTACACAATTCTTGATGTCAAGCATAGTACCTGCACTTTTAAATTACTTTGGTTTATTCCACCCCTTCCTCTGGCTGTCCTTGATTCACATCTCCCACTGTGTTGTTCATCAACACATCCTGAACAAGGAAACTGAAGTGTCACTGAATTCAGGCAAAGTTCTCCTCTGTGAGACACAGCAGAATTTATTATCAATTGTGATTTCCATAAGAAGAGCCTTCACAAACAGGATGTTCTCTCAAAACAGGAGAAAGACAAGTCCTCCTCCCCAATCCTGCCTCACATTGAAAAAGAATTACTGTGTAAAAACGTGGCCAAGATTCAAGACCACAGGGAGTATGTGAGGATCGATGTGATTCTGTGTACACTAATATTGATTCACCTCTCAACAGAAGGACAGCAGTATTAACTTTATGCTTTACCTCAACATGAAGATGCACAATGTTTTTGGAGCTGCAGCACTAGGAATTCAATAAAACTCAGGAGGTCCCTCAACAATAGAAACTGATCTCATGATCCATTTCTGTGATCCACTAAGTTGGCCAGGAAGGCATAGAACTTCTGATTCTGGAAAGTCCTAAAGTTCTTAACACTTGCTTCCCTTTACCTGCTGGCCAACCATGACAGTAAGGAACTTATATTCTCCCTGTCTCCAAGTACA
>JAOXXN010000137.1:13044611-13064068 GCA_026770055.1 Myrmophylax atrothorax
CTCCAAGTACAGTGGAAGAGAACAGATACATAGGGTTGAAGGAGCACACTAAGCCATGGACTAGGTACAGACTACATGGTCTTCAGATTCATGGCAGTATGACAGTCTTTCCTTCCTGATGATACTGGTGGAGATACTCAGACAAAAACACACAAGGAAAGTAGGGTTCTCCAAATGAACTGTGCAAGTAACAAGCCACTGGAAAATTCAGAACCATCAGAGCAAAGGGCATTTCCTCCTGCTCATAGATGGAGTTCAGCTCTGTTCCAGAGGCTGAGAACCTGTATGGGCGTTATAATTGAAATGCCAGAGTCAGTGAGGGCAAAAAACAGGAGAACGAAGAACAGAAACAAAATTTACATAAGCTCTCCATAGAGAGGTTGCATGTAGAATTATAGATCAAAATTTAAATCTGATTTTCACGTTTTAGAGCATTCACTGTGAGTAAAACAAACAAATAATAAAAGACAATGGAAAATTATCCAAACTGCATCATTAGAACACCATGATCTTCTTACTGCCAAACCCTTGGCTTTAACTACTGGACCACATGGCTTACACTCTAATTAATGGATAAATTCAATGTTATAAAAAATTCCAAATCTTTTCTTCATTTTTTTTTTAAATACGAGATGGAGATTTCCAGTGTCAAGCAATTAGAAGTGTCTTAATCCACTCAAATAACTTCTACAAAGCTTATTGTGTGGCAAGTACATCTCATCTTCCAGTCTTGTTTGGCTTATTGCTCTTATATTCATTTATTTCTTTGTAATACTAAGTTTCTCACATTTTGTAATCTTAGGCACTAGTCAGCTTCACTGAGGGTGGGAAATGACTTTATGGTCTCCCACAAAGCTACAACATAAGTACATCAGAGTAAAGCCCAAGACACCTATGTTTCAGTGTTTTGTGGGGTTTTTTGCATCAAATATGTAAACCATCTTGGAAAACTGCAGAATGAGAAATTCTGTGCCAGGAGACTGTAGCATGTTCCCCACAAGGTGTTTAACAGTTATTTGTAAACATAAGAATGACAGGAGTAAAACTGGTAGACAAAGAGGATTTAAATGTCACTGTGGAAATATTTACAAAAATGCCACAGAAGAAGGAAAAAAGACTTCTGTGCATGTTTTTCATAAAATTGTAAACCGATATTCTCATGTGCAAGTGGTTTTAGAACACAGAATAGGAAAAAAGTAGAATAAGCTCCAGAAAGTGTAAAGTTTATTATTAAATCTGTGGAATTGTGAGGAGTCTGTAAGTTATAGAACAGATGCCTTTTTAATCCTGACATCCGTCTGTAAGCCTCTGACTTGGTTGCAAAAGTTTCCAGTATATCTGAAGGCTCCCACATTGGTCATTAATCCCCATGGAGCATTTTTCTTTTAAAGTTTGTGGGTGATTAGGCAAACTGCATTTCTCTAAACAGAAAAATACACTTAACCCAATATGGCCAAAAAACCACTTAACCCAATATGGCCTTACATTAACTGACTCAGCAAAAGCACAGGTTTTAAGACTAAAAGTTTTTCTTAAACTAAATTTCTTACCCCCAAAAAATGCAAGGGCACAGTATTTCCTTGCATGTGATGAATTCCAGAAGAAACTTGGGGGATACTATCAGAAAACTAAATGTAACTGTGGGTCTTCTAAAAGAACTGAAACATACCAAGTGGTGACAAGATCAGTGGTGGTGTTTACAGTGGGTCTACATGCTTCACCAGCAACACTTCTCCTATAAAGTTCAAAATACATTTACACCTAGTTTTCCCAGGGCATTACTATAATACTTCAGGAAAATCTCTTTTCCAAATGGAAAAAATTGGATTTCCCAAATAAAAAATGCAGCATGTCCAAGGAATTCATAATCCTAACTCCCTATGATGATTTTGATGTTCCTGCTGCCTGTGTTTCTGTTTTCCCACCTCTAAAATAATCCCATAGTAAACACAAATATTAGCTGAATCTGGTTATGAGCTCTTCTAGAAAATCCATGCCTGCCTTCCCCCAAGATCATCAATGAAATATAGTGAGTGAATGGTCTAAGAACAGCTCCTACTTTGGACACCAAAACTGCAAACAACAATTCTCAAGGCAACAATAAAGAAAAAAGGAGGAATCTTTAACCCAGAGATCTTTTAACCTGAAGTTCTATTTGATGTTAAGCAGTCACCTTCCTGAGTATGGCACTATCAGTTCTGTATTCATTTTGATATCTAACCTAACCGTTACTGTCATGATATATAAACCACATGACTAATGTGTTCTGAAGAATCGGGACTTGGAGTGGCTCTGCTGGTTGCTACTCAGGTTGGTTTGGGATAAAACCAGGAAACTTGTTATATAACAAACGATTCTCACAATCAGAAGACAGCAGACACCACCAGATCCACTCACACAGGGCTAAGAAACAAAGGAACATTTCAGATCTAAAGCACAGCAGGCATCATTTTCCTGCCGAC
This sequence comes from Myrmophylax atrothorax, assembly GCA_026770055.1. NCBI lineage: Eukaryota > Metazoa > Chordata > Aves > Passeriformes > Thamnophilidae > Myrmophylax > Myrmophylax atrothorax. The sequence continues at coordinate 13,047,074 of JAOXXN010000137.1, forward strand.
CTTTCCTTGCAGCAAAGCAATGGCCCCGGTGAACAAATGACCAATTTGGGTCTTTTTTGTTAACCTGATCTTTGCCATTTGGGGGGTCCAGACCTGTCCCTTTCTCCCTGGGGAGGTCTGTCCCTGCTGTGAGTAGCTCTCTTGGTCAACAGCAGGAGGTAAGACTGGGAGCAGCTGCCTCAAGAGACAATACAACAACCTATTACTGCTTCATACAGAAACAGCAGCCACCTCTGATTGTGTGAAGAAAGAGAAGGAACACTTGTTTCACCCTTAGCAATCTCCCTTATTTCATCCCTACGTATAAAAGGTATTCACACAGCTCCTACTGAGCTGTGCAAACTCCAGTGTCCTTACAACACTCCTGCATTACAGAAAAGTATATTGTATCTTTGTGCACATCAAAAACTGAGGCATAGAAAAATAAAGTTGCTCAAGGTAACAAAAACATCAGAATCCAGAAGAGACACAACTATATTTGGAGAAAACCAGTTTAAAAACGCTTATAGTTTATACAAACTACTCTGAAAATTACCAGAAGCAGCAGTCAATCAGTCCAGAAAAAAAACCTCATTTGCTGCACCTCTTTCTCCAAACACTGTAGTTGTAGCACATTGTCTATGCCTCCATCTTTAAATATTTGTAAAGCCACACTGAGGAGTCAGTCAGTCATCTTGCAAGAGGTCAGACAGGAAGCAAGGGCAGACTTTACGACTGAGTTTCTTATACAAAAATCCCTGGACAAAACTCTTCTAACAACTGCAACTTGCTCCATGATAGGAAAATGACAGCCTGTAGAGCACTTTTTGCAGACACAAATCTGTGAATGCAGCAATACCTCAATGAGGAGGGAGAAAACAGAGGATGGAGTGAGCAGTTACAAGGGTTTATTACATATGAAAACATATCTGAAACAAAATCCAGGGTTACAAACAGCTTCCATAAAGTAAAGGGGTTTCAAGTGGAATTCCTTATTCCTTCCTCTTCTCCTCCCCAGGTTGCCTGTTCATTCACCAAGGTAATTTGATGCAGTATGAATAGTCACTAGCTGCTTAAACAAATTGTCAAGCATGACCTTCAGCATCTCTAAATAATCAGGGTAGATATCATGTTATCTTCATGTGACTGTGCAATGAAACGTGGTTAAGTGGTCTTTAAATTAGTCTCTACTTAAAATATATAGGTAGGAAATTTATTTGATTTGAACAACTAATTTCAGCTCTCCTAAAGCAGATGATTCATTTTACCTAGATGTTAATGTCATTCCATATGATCCTAGCACCCCTGAATTTCAGCATCAGAACATATGCCCAATAGATTTAAAATCTGTTTCATGAAATTTTATAAATATACTATATGTGAAGATCAGGAAAGATTAATTTTGCATGACTATTTAAGAGCACTCTTTGGTGTCACTGTCTTACAGCAGGTATCAGTTTTGTCTCAGCAGGATACACAGGATAAAAGCCAAGACACACGTGTGTGACAAATCAACAAAAGTGAAGCATTTGTTGGCTTTCTTGTTACTAGCTTCCTGATAATAATCTTTAGAGAGAATATTATGGAAAATGTGGAATTTCTTTTTTAAAGTTATATTTAGTACACAAAAAGCTAAATCACACTTGTTCAACTACTGTATATAATGCAATTACACACCTAATTTCATGCTTCTGGTCATGCAGTTGACATAAGTAGTTGTAATTACACATTCAAGTCACATAATCATGTAATAAGATGCACAATTAATTATATAATTAAGGTATGCTAATACATAGGACTACCCTTTGACATTGATTTTAAGTAGACTACCCCACTTTTTCTTCCAAGAAAAAAAAAGAAAAAAGGCAATCCTTTGAATGTCCTCTGGCTTAAAAATATAACTCAAAGTTAATTCATGGGCAACACGGTGTGAGACAACAAAATCCAATATTCAATGATCAGACTTCTCAGATATCAGAACAGCTTTAAAGATCATATTTAGAGTATGCACAGGATGTGCAGTGAAAGTATTTTTACACTAAGGTAGATATCTATTATTATTCATTTGAAAGATACATCAACACATTCATAGTTCAAGATCTTAGAAGTGATTATAAATAAATACTTCATTGTCTATTTTGAGTTTAAACAAATACCTGTAACTGCATGCTAACATTCAATAAGAGGAGCAAAATTCTGCCAGGAGAACATACTCAGGCAATGCTATTTCCACTACTGGGTACAAAAGGTCAGAGCAGATATAGATGGGGAAAAAAAAAAAAACCTTTCTCCACAGGACTGGGTAAAACCCAAACACCTCTAGTACATAGCTCTGAACTGGAGCCTATTTCAGCATCAATTAGCACCATACAATTCTGATCTTTGGTGGTGTTTGTATCAGAGGCTTTCCCACTCCACAATTAATAAATAGCATTTATAACCTGGCGAGCAACACCTCTGCAGGTGATCTCAGCTATTTTCAAAGATTCTCTTCTATCATTGCTGAGGAATAACATCGTTAGGCTTCAAGAGGAATTCAACTCTCTTTGAAGGGCTACCAACAGTATTTCACTACTGGCAGTATTTCAAAGAGAAACTACTGCTACTCCCTAAGGTCTTGCAGCTCTTTGGAGAAGGGAAGGCTACTCTCAAGTACTGTAATGCAGAAACTTAAGGTGTTCTGTCTGAAAACTCAAACCAAAGTTAGAGGTCTTGAGGGATCTCACAAAAATAGGACAGCGTACTCCTATTCCTCAAAATTTTCCAACTTATCCTCACATAGCTCAACCAACATACAGTTGTTTCTGCTAATTTCAGAGGATTTCGCCATGTGACACTGGAGTTTTGAACCTGCTACTACAAGACACTCTCCCGTAAACCATGGAAAGAAGCTGGCAGTGGATATATTTATTCCTCTTCATTTGCTGCTAAAACCACCTTGTGCTACAATTTAGTTTATCAGCTTAGGTTTAGCCTTGATACAATGTTGGAAGATAGCACCATAGATCTGAGGATAGTACATCCCATTTTGACAGACCTATGAACACTCCTAGCCCCTGGACTTTGCCTGATTTCCAGCATCAGCTTACGAGAGTATTTCTGAGTAGACAAGTGTTTGCAAGTCCCTGCAGTGATTAGCTTTCATCTTAAAAGTTGTCGTATTGACTAACTGCATTCCTTTTTGTCATTATCTGGTTTTATAGAATTCCTTAAATAAAAAACAATATGAAAAGAACCACAACACAACAAAACCCTAAACAAACAAAGGAAAAAAACAACCAAAAAATCCACAACACTCTGAAAGCAGGGGTTTTTTTTCCATGTGCCTTTTTTGGCAGGTGGTAACTAAGTAGACTAAATATTTTCAAGTTGCTTTAAAGAAGGGTAAGGGGTTTCCCCTTTGCTCTAATTTTTTTCATATATTGATGGAAGAAAACCTGAAGCCCATTCCCTTATGAACATGTTCCTTGCTTACCCATATTCATGGCTCTGTCTCTGTATATTAAACATTTATGCCAGCAGGTTGGAATTTTAAGCTTGTGACATTGAAGACAAGAGCTCCTAAGCAGAGCTAGTCTTCAGTTCTGACCCAACAGGTCAAAGAGTATCCCAGAGGCAAACGCTCACATTTCATCATCCTGTTCAATGCTGCAGTCATGGCAATTGACCATTGCAAACAGGAAAATCCTAAAAGTCATTAAATGTTATAATTTAGGCATATAAGGATTTTACTGCTGTGGGAAAATCTAGCATTAGACTAAAATAGCATACAGAAAATATCCTCAAGAATACATGTCAACATGTTGCAAGACAGTAACTGCAAATATTCATGTGATCTTTCACAAAGAAAGGAGTTTGAAATAACAAACCCCCACAAAATATGGTGCCAGTTTGGAGTCTGTTTTGGTAAATGTGAACAGCCTTGATGTAAAAATCAGTGACACAACAGATGACTTGCACTATAACATAACACAAGTAGCATTAAGAGGGGAAAACACTTTCAGACTGCAGTTAGAAAATTATAATTATTTATTTCTAATGAGATATCACAGATATAGTATGGTAACCTAGCATACAAACTCTGAACTATCTCCTGGGAATCAAATTGAGCCCATTACTGTAGTACATGCCACATCTTACAAACAAATATATTTGGGTGTATTTGTACAATTTAATGCCATTTGCAACACTGCAATCCAACTCACTTCTCCCTCCACCCCTCACCCTTCCTGCCTCACAGACTGACAAGGATCGAAGAGAAAGAGACTGTGTGTAACGTAGCTCCTGACACACAGGTCACCAGCATCCTCACGAGCCTGCCTGTGAAGAGGGACTGACCACTGCAGACAGACCCCATTTCTCCCCACCAAGATCCAGCACATCCATAACACCATGAATATCTGATCTTCCATAATACCAAGAGCTGCCAACAAACTTAGAGCAAAAATCTGGCCAGTGATGGTATCACAAGGACATTGCCCATCAGTGACCTTAACTTGATGCTGGTGGATACACTGAGCACCACGGTCTGTGTTCTTCTCAGTCACTGGGAAATGGTGTCAGCTACTTTAAAACTGTTCGCCATGAATTGGTAAAAGGAAGACAGACTTGTCTCTGCTTTAAAATTTGACATCAAGATGTATTCAATTAAGACGTGATGTCTCATCTCAAGTGTAAAATGAGAAATTAAGCAGTACAATAATATTTAACAGCTGATAATAGTATTTCTGCCTGATTTGCTCTAATTACACAGACTGTATGGGCTTTGAGTTACAAGCAAACTTTAATTACCTGTTCTATAACCCAAGTGCATATTTTTCACCAGAGTTTGAAAGCTAAGGTCCAAATTCTTATCAAAAAAGTATTGCACATACAAGTTTAAGTAATCTAGCAACCCTCCTTCCACACCCAAAAACTTTACTTTTCATTTAGGGCAGACATTTAATTTCACTGCCAGCATACTTCAAGGTAACTAAATTACTCCTAAGTAAATCTCCAAGTGAAATTCCAAATTCATATCAGAACATTTGCCAACCATATATTTTCATCTATATAGCAAGTTGTTTCATGGCATGAATGCTGCTTTTTTTTATCAATTAGTAGATATTTTGTTTATAATAAATTGTTCAAGGGTGGAATGCAACATGACAAGAATTTGATTTCAGAAAGTTTAACTCATTACATTTTTTATTCTCTGTGAAAATCATATGTGATATAGTTAACATCATTTATCTTTTTTTTCTTTATTTCCCTCCACATCTCTAAATTTTGAAAAGGAATTGAAATGAATGTAAATGTTGAACTGTTTACCATTACCTACTTGTGACAACCATTTACATCTCTAGAGCACACAACTACTTTTCACTGAAAGTAATTTTGGCAGAAGTAGCAGGCTTGTGGATTGGTCCTAAGAAAATGTGAATTCCCATTATGTTTACTGGACTCTGATGAATACGAAGCTAAAGCTACTTAAAACAAGACTATGCAAACACAATCCTTTAAGGGGAATGAACATTTTGGACATCTTTTACTCAAGAGAATACTTGTGCCAGAGGGCCATGAATAATTATTTTTAGACAGCAGGAATAATGCCACATAAAACAGTTCTGAAAACCTTCTTACAAAAATGTACACATTTATTACTAAGAGCAAAGACCCAACTGTAAAAGCAAATAAAGAACATCTCTGTTAATGGAGAATTTATCTTTGAAATAATTTCATTATTTAGCTTAAGGTCTTCTCTTACTTATACAAGAAACTAAATCCCTGATCCTTGAGAAGGCAGGCTATACACAGTCCCTTAAAGTAAATGACTGGGGCCACAAACTCATGTGCTTCACAAGGCTGGAACTGACTTTCTCTCTAAGGAATTGTCTTTCAAAACATTATGATATGCCAAGATCAAAAGTATTCACGATCTGTTGACATTGTAACCTTAAGTTAAAGAAGCATATGTGAACAGAAAAATAAAAAATAACAAGAAACCCAAACATACTCCACAAAATAAAACCTTAAAAACCAAAACCATCTCCAAGATCAACAAACAGAGCACACAGTATGATGTTACTAAAGTGACAATTAAATGTGAAATGAGCATGACAATAACACCAGTGTAAAGCTAATGAGACAAGGAGTCTGCACTGAGAATTACAATTGAACATGTTGTATTTACAGTAATTATGTATTTGCTTGCCATTCTGATAAAGGAGTGTTCCAGCCACAACAGCTCAGGAGCCCTCCCAAAGATGTTTATTTTTAAAATCCACAGAGTGAGACAGTGAGCCTTATAATTTTTTGTGTCCTCTTGCTAGTCTACTTATTACATGCTGAAGCCATTTCATGTTGTGGGTGATTGGAAAAAGTGACATGAGAGAAACAGCAAGCCAAGCAACAGGAACTCCTGACCACTTATCTGGGCAAGTATGATTTGTCAGCTTTTCAAATCAAGGGCTTAAGTTAGGTTACAAGGTTTTTATCACAAAACAGATAATTCAGATTCAGTTTGATGTGCTGTATCTTTAGCCACCTTCATCATTGAAACAACCCCACACCAAGAGAAGTAACACATGGAAAATGAAAAAAGATTGTCTTAACCAAAACCTGTTTCCTCCCGTGCAAGTAAAGAAACTCTGGATGACTCCTCCTCTTTCCCCATTTGTCCTTATAGGAGATGAAAGCACTTTGGAGGTGTTTATCCTCCTTGAACACTTGAATTTGTTGTGGAAATTAATAGCTTTCCCCTCATTAACACAAAACAGACATTAGACTTGGCAAATTCAGCTGAAGGATTTAGTTTCTACCTTGACAATTCACTGCAAACACGACGTTGTGCATTGCTGCCACAGGTTCCAGTACTACTTATACCAACCTCCCTTCCCCTGCTCCCAAATTTGGTGTCTTTTCAGCCTGAAGTCTGAACTCCTCAGATTTTCTTAACTACACTATGGTTTTAACATGCTGCATATTCTTGTAGATTAATTGAAATTATTGAAAAGGGAAGGAAATAGTTTACTCAACATTCTCTTCACAAATTGCACTTATGTTTTCATAAGGTCAAAGTCCAATTCTCTAGGGTCTTAATCACTTCCCAAGTTTGTTCTTCCTTTTTTCCCCTTATCTCACTAGTATCATTCATCTTCAAAAATTGATTCCCTTTTTGTCAGTTTTTCCTTAGTAACCTTCAACAAGTACAAAGTTACTCCATTTCCACATACATGCCATTGCAATTCCCTATTAAAAATGAGTGAAACAGCACCGCTCTGCTTCTACCTCAGCTATGTCACCTGACAGGAAAAAAAATTCCCAAACTCACATCTGTGAAAACTCTGAATTTCATCGTACAGACATATTTATGTTTATTTTGCAACAAAAGAGCAATGCCACTCCACACTTGCATAAAAACTCACAGAAGTGCCTTTCTGAAGGCCCTCTTGGGTTTGGGAGATTTTCCATCTGAGACCGAAAACACAATGTTCCCTTCCAAATAGCCTACTCTCTTTTACTTAATTGTCAGGGTACATCTGTACCTCTTAGAGGCACATCTACTCAAACTAAATACAGAAGCAAAAGCTGTGATCCACAGGAGTTGGAAGTTATCTGCTCCCTAGAGAGATACTTCCTACAAGTCACTCACTGCTTATTCTTGCTAACACACAGTAACAAATTCCCAACAATCTTCTTGGGCAATGAGGCCCCCTGAGGCTCTCGGTGACACTGTGCATCTTATCCTATTGTCCTGTTCCAGTTGTTTGTGTTGCTGATGCATCTCTCAAAGCAATACACACTGTCTGAGGACACAAAGCAAGCGCCACCATTCTCACTGCTTGCTGGTTTCTATGAAAACTGCAGTGTTCTCTTGTTTGTTTCAGAAAAGAACCTCTTCCTTTTTTCTCAGCTGAATTTTACAGGATCCAGCTTCCAAACACTGCTCTGAATTTTCTCATGTGATTTAGAGAGTCTTTGAATGTTCCTTTTATCTATGAAAAATTCACTGATTTGCACCATTGTCCTTTAAAAAATTCAGATTGACTCTGTTAGCCCTCAACAAAATAACATTTCTCCAGCCCATAAATCCTTCCAGCTTTTCTGCAAACATTGTCCTGTTCTTCAGCTTTTGAATATGTTGACCCCAGAAACAATCAGTATCTTAGTATTTACTAATTCCCTGAATACCACTTCTCAAAAGTAATTTTCTATTTACTCCAGAAAAGCATAAAGGCAGCACAACCACTTGTACCCCACCTAACACATCATCTTCCATGAAGTTTACTTTAGTAATCATGAGTCTTAATGCTTATTGTGTCAGCCTTTCATACAAAAGTATCCATTCACAATACACTCTGCCTTCTAACCCAATTTATACATGGGATGTTTATTTTTCCCTTTTGTCGCATGAAAACCTCAGTTAAGCTGGATATAATTGTCTATGGCATTGCAGAATCTGGTTTTGTTGTACAGAGCTACAAGCTACAGCAACCACCTATTATCACAGTGCAATTAAATAACCATTTCATCTACATCCAAATAACACGGTGCATTCCGTTTTTCTAGCACGGCAGAGAGAAGCTGGCAGTCACCATCCACGAGCCATGTTCTTGCTTTCTTTGACAAAGCCTCCTTTCCTGGCTGCAGAGGCAGCACATCAGCACTGGACAGACAGCAGGAGGATTCTATATGGCCATTTTTATGCACTTAGAAAATTAAATGCATCAAATAATATCATAAATTGGTCACTTTACACAGACAAACTACTTCTAATGCTGAGCCACTATGCTGACATTTGAAAATGTGAAATAGGTAGACATAGGGAATATATTATTTTGTTCTTCAAGTCATACAAATTATTTCAAGACAGCAAGTTATAAGATTAATGACAGCCAGTCCAAGTGACTTGTGTAACTTTAAGATGACAATTCTGAAAAACGTGTCTCCTTGGCATTCATGGAGGAACACATGTGGATGAATCATATAACTCATGGACATCCTTTTTTCAAGGAGGCAGATTTTCTAACAAGTCATGTTCATTTTTACCTAATCCAATTAAGAAAAACCAATACAATCTATCTTGCTACTTTTCCTGTATCAAGAACCCCTTTGAAAAATGCTCAATTATGGTTGCTACGCAGCCAACTTCAGGAGGAACGTTTCAGTGCTATGTATCACTATCTGGAAAAGGAAAAGTCTGGACTCTATGAAATGCATGTCCTTGTTCATCTGAGAGGGTCCTGTTTGCAATGTAATATTAAGAAACTACAGTACTTTGTTAGCATTAAATCAATTAGTGTCATCCTAACAGAAACCACAGCTATAGTACAGAGAGAAAACACTTGCCACAGCAGATGTGATTTCTCTGGTAATATCTCGTTTTTCAATACAAAGTTATTAAAATGAAATAAAATTTATTAAAATAAATTATGCTATCAATCAGTTCGATAAAAGTGCTACTGTATGTGATGAACTCCACTCATAATGAAATGAAAACAAAATGGTAACCTAATTACTTGATCTGAATTATAACAGTGCTCTAAAATATAAGCTTTTGACAAAAAAAAAAAAAGACTTGTTCAAGACCAAAGTTCTCTTTTGTGTTATAGATTACTTTTTAGAAGACTATGGGTACATTTCGCTACAGAATAAAAATCTGATACGTGCAGACTTGCAATCTCAAAATGGTCCTCAAGACCAGAACAAGACATTCACACAAAGACAAAAGTCCCATAAATTTACCAGCCATTGCCTGGTAGCCTAGAGGCATAAGAGATTCCAGAACTCAAGGATAAACAACAGACAACTTCAGGCAACATTCAGCTTTAGTAGTGATCAGAGGCTAAGAATAACAAAGAACATTGGATCTCTCAACAGCAATAAAATCTGCCCGTCCCAGTGTCTGGGGCCAGCAGTGCTCCCACTGAAGTCAGCAGGACTTGCACAGGTGAAGTCAGAACTCATATTTTGTCAGTGAAAAGAAGGAATGGATAGATAAAAATCACAACATATGACCTTATAATAATTTTTAATTTTAATAAGGACAAAATGATTAATTAATAATCAGCATCAGACAGATGAAAAAGTATCAGAAATTGTTTTGAGAATAACTCATTTCAGCAACCTAATGTCATGAAGTCACCAAAATAATTTTTCTGCCAAAATAACAGAACTTTAATTCAGACCACAACCTAAATTTTATTCCATATTAAAAAAAAAAATTAAAAAAAATAAAAATAAAAACCAATGTCCTTTCCTTCATGGCCAGCACTCCCCATGACCTTCAAATCAGTTTGGGCCCAGTGTGAAAATACTGGCAATATTTTACTCTGCCAAGTGACAGTATATAACTTCACACACAAAACATGGTTAAAGCCTTCTAAGCCAGTACAGATCCTCATACAGCTTCCCTAAGCCCCAGTCTTGGTTTATTTTAGTGCAAGATGTACCTCAGCACACACCAACCCATCACAGGTGGGCCATCCTCCAACCACACACATCTGTGGGAAGCCACGGGGAGGCTGCGCGCTCCAGTTGTGCAGAGCCCTGAGTGTCTGATGTGCTCCATCATTTAGCCTTCACAGCAGCAAATCAAATAAAGATGTAATTTTGCTTCTTTTCAGAGTGATTGGCATTTTAATTAGTCTACAGTTAGAAGTGTTAATCGAGCTATGAAGTGAAGTGATAATTCACAGCTAGTAAAATTTCCCACAATGGTTTTACAAGCATTAATACACAGTTTACCTCATTTACCATTTGGGGGGGGTTGTTTTTGTTTTAATAAAAAAAATAAATGCTTCCACAGTGGTATAAATATTTTTTTCAAAGGAAACCAGCTTCCAGGAATCCATTCCTAACAGAAGATTCTTCTTTCCTTCTGTAAGACAGTCTAAATTCCTAATGAGTTATTTCCAAGGATCAAATATAGTAACTTTATTTACTACTTTCATTTTTATAGATTCATAATATCCATAATAATGATTTATCCATAATTCCCCTTCTTTCCCTAAGCTTCCTTCCTTCACCCCACTGATAATATTGTAGAGACAAGTTTTGTCCTTTTATTATTCAGATATTCTACAGATTAAAAGATTTTCACTCCAGCACATTTTCCGAAAGGAAAGCTGTGCTTGCTATTAAAAGCATAGAGCAGAAAGATGCTGAATGATGCATACAAGTATCTGAAATGAAGTGGTGGTAAATATGTGTCACCATTTATTTTTCTAAAAAACTTAAGCCCTTCACAAGTATTTTTAAATTAATAATGCTTTTGCTTATTTATTTAGGGAGTGCATGTCCACAAGATAATTTATCTTCCACAAAGCTCAGCCATCTGGCTGTTGTGAAAGCCTAAAAAACCATAATAGAAACAAATGGCTAAGAAATTTCATTATTTTTCTAAGGAAGATTTGGGTGTGGTGAGGCAGTTCTGGCAGTGTGTATGTGCATGGGGCCAAAAAAGGATGGCTATAACATAGCATCACGTACTTGATAGATGAAGTTTTTCTCTTCAGTTATTGGATACAACAATCCTACTCTTGCTCCAATATTTTCAGACAACAGAGATAGGAAAAGGTAGTATTTGAGAAGTTGGAAGTGGCCCTGTACACAAATACATCTCCAATTCTGAAAAGCACATTTAATAAAAACACACGTATCAATTGCAGACATTAAGCTGAATTTCCTTCTGTCACAGTAAGTGTACAACAAGCTCCTTAAGCTGCATTATACTTATCCAACACTATAAATGTTCATGTAGTATTTCTTCAAAAAAGTTTTGATTTATAAGTCCAAAGAAATATAAGGAATGCAAACTTTTCTCCTTTCCTTTTACTTCTTTAGAGGCCTCAACAGGTTCCTACATCAGTCAGCCACACCCATGAATCAGTTTAGCACAAGGCTAACATGCCACCACCTGGGACGCTGCGGAATTTTTTGTTGTCATGCTTAATTCCTGACTCTGTAGATGAACCAAACCACAGTAAAGACATCCCTACCCAATCAGTAGTGTGATTTTAGAGAGAAATTTGGCCATATAATTTCAAAATCAAACTAGATATAGAAAATTTCCATTTTTTCTTTCCTGTTGAATGTTGACCCACAAGTCAGCAGAATCACTTAATCTCTTGTCAGCAATTTGCAAAGACAAGGGATTATTAAGATCTTATCACACTTTTAGCAATTCTTAGACATCTTTGAACTTTCACTGGATATCACTAAACACCTTTGAATGAAATGCACAAAACCCACAAGTAAGTTGATGTCCAAGTGTTGTACTGTACAAGAGACAATTATACAGTAAATCCAACTTCACATAAACAGGGCAGGCAAGCAGGAAATCTGTTTCAAAAACATCACTTTCACACACATCCTTAAAACTTATGATTAAGAAGTGGGGCAAGGGTAACTACAGATCAGGTCCATATATTTCGTTTTCCATGTGAAATATGTAACTTGGCTCTATAAGGATGCCTTGGAGCCAGAACTGAGGGAGGGAGGAGGAAATGGGGATTATTTGCAGGCCAGAAAGAATTGGGTGTGATCTTGGGTATGTGACCAAACAGAGCCTCCTCTCCTTGCCCCTTTATATATATTTTATTTATTTAAAAGCAACAAAACCAGAAAAACTCCAGAACAACAACAACAAAAACAAACCACAAAATAAAAACCCAGACAAGATTGTACTTTGGACTACCAAACTATTACATTAATTCCTTCTCAATCAAGGGTGTAAATTCCATGCACAAACCTTTGACTTGCAGCTGGCATAATCTGTGGAATGGAATACATATAATGTTAATAGCATTTAATTTCTACTTCATAACAAGAATGAGCAGAAAGGTCATGTCCTTTCAGATTAGTCTAAGCTTTTTCTTTACTCAATGAGGTTCACAAATTTTCTTAAATAAAAACCAACCAAACAAAAAACAACCAAGAACAAAAACTATCTGAACAAAATCTGGTTTACTAGAGCTCAAATCAGTTTCGTTTTACTGAGGCATCTTCTCAGTGTTTTTAGAACAGAATTAGTCAATCAAGTAGCAAAATAAAAATACACGTGGCAGTCATTTACTGGTGCCATTGTCTGATCTGGATTTTAGCTTTATCATTCATAGGAAATTATGTGGTTTAACACTAATTATACATATAATCCCAAACCCTTTGAATAAGACATGAAAATGTGAATCTCATGTCATCTCTTACACCACTCACCAGAAAAAAAAATCAACACTAGGAAAACAAAACAAAAAAACTCACACAGTTTATTTTGCCACCTCTTCCCTAGGCTTTATTGAGAGATGGGGTAAAGAGGACTTTCAGCTGGTAAGGAATTCAAACCCAGCTTTGCCTCAAAACTTGCATTGATTATGTGGAAGATCGTGACATAAGCTGGTTAGTGATCTTGGAAAGGTGGCCTTATGACTTCTGTGCTTTTTTATGTAATTCTCTGTTTAAAATAGACAGTGCAGTGCCACTGCATTACGTAAAGTGCAGCAAAGTCTCTTCTCCCCTTTCCTCAAGGTAACAAATAACATGACTGTATTTTTCCCCACATGCTCTCAAATTCAGTTGCCACTGAAAGAGTCCATCACCACTTGGAAATGCAAAGAGATGTTATCTGGCCAGTCATGGAGGCACATTGCTGTCTTGCACATGGGCAGGCTATTCCTATTGAAACCTCTCCATGCACATGGAACTGCAGACCAGCCTAAAAGCTGTTCACCACCTCACATCCATCTGCCACAAGCTGGCAGCACAGAATTGCAGCATTTCCCCACTTCACAACACAACTTGCCTAGGAAGGTGGCGAGGGTTGTTCTGCAGGAACCAAATCACAAAATCTGTGTCTCTCCCAGCTGGGCCTCACTCTTGGAAAAGTCTCACCTAATTCACTCCTTTCCTATCTTCTTATCTCATATTGTCATCTGATTTAGCACACACAGAGTTCATCCTGTTATACAAAAACATCTCACGCTTCAGTTTAAAAGTGGCCAAGGTAACCATAAATGTACAAGTTTGTAGAAGCTCATACTGAGGTTTCCAGGCTTTCAAATATAGAAAACAGATTGCAGAGTATCTTACTTTAACTGAACAACGCAAATGTATCTATTTTTTTCACCCACAGTTCCTTGGAAGTGTTGGCTGTCTTCACTTCAAACTCCAGGAAATACTGAAGATTATACATTTTTTTATATATGTTATATGTAAATTTTTTGTTTATATACTTTTGTTTCATTATAAAAGGCTGTTTTAATGTTTGGTAATTAATAGACAATAAAAAACTTGGCTGATGGGTCTAAGTCTTGGCAAATACATCATACATGAGTATTTGAATATTCAAGTTCTCTCAGAATCCATTATCAGTACATTATAGCAATGCACCCAGAAAGGATACAGATCTAGACTTTGGCATTGCAATAGCAAAGACTGTAGGTCTCACACTTGTATATATCACACAGATTATAGCCAAAAATGAAATGCAATCAGTTATTTACAGGATTGAACAAGAATATTTATATCCACAGTGAAAGGGCTTTCTGATGTTACCAAAAGTACTCATAGAAGAAAACTAATCTGCATCTGTGAATCAATCTCAACACCAGTGAGAATCAGTCTTCAGATCAAGTAAGAATCTTCAAATAGATTGTATATCTCATGGGGTTTTTTAATCTGATTAACATAAAGGCTAGGTTTAGATGCAGCAGAAAAAAACAGCTCAATATATAAATAGTCACTTTTCAGTTAAATATATAGCATGTTCTCAAAGTAGCCCCTCCATTAGCTTTTACAAAAGAACATAGTTGGCCATTTTGCCACTTTCCAAACATCATAACTCCTATTAATACTTAGAGATGTCATGTTCAGAGTTTTACTAGATCATAAAGCTTCCCTTGTACACCCACAGGTTACTGAACTTTTCACAGTTCACTGAGATTTACAAGCCAAATGAGAAAGCTGCTTGCATGAGTAAGGCTTTGTAACTAAGCAAGTAGAAGATAGTTCTAACGATGGAAATAAAGTACATTATTCAAATAAGTCCAGTAAATAAGGCATGATGGGGCAGCAACAGTACAAAGGCAAAATACTGGGGAACACCAAGTCATAGGATCTACAGATTGATAAACTAATAAATAACACATCTGCATCTGAAACAGCTTAAAGTGTCCTTGATTTGAAATTATTTGCAATTTTAAAATAACATATGTGAATAAAACACACATTATATGCTACTCCACAGCCAGTCTTTGTTTAAATTCACCAATTTAATGAGACAAAAAAGCATTGCAGTTAGTCTTTACAAGCTGACTCTGTAGGTGGAAATTATTACTATAAGTAAATCTGAATGTATTCTTTACAATTCTTTTCCCCAAAGGCATTTTCTTTCTCCTTATTCAAAACAGCCCATAAGCATATAGTGAAATTCTAACAACTAAGTTGAGAAATTCCAGCACTAATTCGATTAATAAATTTTAATAATGCAAATAATTAATTTCATATAAACTGGAATGTGCATTACTTTATCTGATTGGCAAAGTCAATACGCTTATCTTCTCTATTTGAATGACTTCTGAAAGTACTACAATTAGTATTAAGAATAAGCTGAAAAAAGTCAATAGAGCTGCCACAGCCCTGGCAAGCTTTTAATATATCTTTCATATTTCCCTCGGAGTCAGGTTTTCTATCTGGCTCAGACAGAATCAGTTCCCTGATCAACCCTGTCCTTACCACTGAGGACTGACTTAACGAACAAGCACCTCCACAGTCCATCACACACAGAACAATCTCATACAACAGAGAAACATCAGAGTTGGAAGAGAACACAGACTGTGGGAACAACTGCTCTTACAATGTTACAAAGCCAATTACCCAACTTCCAGTTAAGAAAAGAGACTGGAGTGGGGGCATGCTGTTAATATGATCACTCTAAACCCAAGCAAGCCTATGACCCCAACAAAGTGAGACACATGTAATTGCATGTGGTAAAAGAAGCTGCAAGCACCATGGGACCCATCCTGTGCTCCAGGTTGCTTTTCCCAGAGGAATTGCAAGACCTAGATTTTATCTCAGCATAAGTGTTCATACACTGATCGCTTTTGTTTCCTTTCACATCTGTTACAGTCCTCAAAATTCATGTTAAGCTCTACAGCATGCAACTCCCCAAACTGCTATTCAGAACACAAGGGTTCAGTTTTCTTCATACACCAACCATCCAGAGACGTGAAACTTAACATCCAACCTAAGAGCAATTACAGCTCTTTCATCAAACTCTGGCACTCAGTCACTGCTAATATCCAAAACAACAGTACCAAGTTCAGCACAGTTTACATCGCTGCAACCAACACTGGAGTCCTTTGAGCAAGCAGACAAGGACTGAGTTCAGTGCTGTAAGGTCAGAGAGCTCACACTGTGCTGTTCTCAGCACAGGATGAAAGAGATGGATAGAGTTGATTTTTCTTGCTCTCCTGCTACACGAAGTAAAAGTAACATTTCTCAAGAGCCCAAGCCATAGGGCAGATCTTCAACTGCATTAGAGTACACAACTGAGGTACAAACTATCCCAATTTTCAATCAGCTGAAAATCTTGACTAAAAAATAAACAAATCATTAACCCCCCAACAAACAAAACAAAAACAACAAAACCAACCAAGAAAAAAAAACACACAACCACCACAACAAAAAACCCCAACACCTTAAAAAATCACTAACTAATGTAAAATATTATTTTTATGACAGTGTGTAACAAGCCTGATGTAATCCAGGTGATGACCCAACACAGAGTGACTTTGCAAAACAAAAATCTCAGTGAAAAACTCAGCTGTCAGCCAGCATTATCCTCCCAGTTATCTGCTCTCCAAAGAGCTCCCACCGTTCCACAAGTTACTCTGGTTGGACTCAGCAGAGCACAACTTCACTTCCATGGAGGTTCACATGACTCATGACAGGACTTATGAATCTGTTGTGGGATGTACTTTTAAGAAAAAAAGAGGCAACAAAACATGACTGATAGCACAGGTCTCCTTTTCATTCACA
>JAOXXN010000137.1:13064872-13082524 GCA_026770055.1 Myrmophylax atrothorax
GCAAGACATTTACACATGTCCATATATTGGATGTACTAAAAGTGCTCCAACTGCAAAAACTTGAACTGCTGCCAGTCACTACAGCAGTAGTGGATAAAAGAAGTGTGTACCTCCTTCCAACAACCACGTTAAAGGCTATTTGGTGGTTCTTCAAGTACTACAAACAAAGAAGTAAAAAGAAGCTCAGAAAATATGATACTCTTTAAATAGAAAAAAAAATAACTGAAAGATCCAGATATATCTTAAAGTTATTTCTCCACAGAGTCTATTTGATTCACACTTATAATGCCATGAAAAATAATGTCTCAGCAGCAAAAAAATAGGACCATATGAAAACTAAGTACAGTAAATATGGTAATGTAGCTACACTACATGTCTTTCCTGATGGGATTACTTCTCTAGCTTTGCTCATTAAATTGTGAAGCGTTGTCTGTTCATGGTCTGCTGTCAGGTACTATCTGATTATAGGGAAATCATCCCAACACATTACAGCAACCAAGTGTCTTGACAAACGTCCTGTAAAACTGGGATATTGTATCTCAGCAGTATGCAGTGGAGTTTTGCCAAATGTCTAACAGCCCTGTTATTTCCCCCCAACAGGCTGTTTTACAGAGGTTATTATTTTCTGATTACACCAAATTAAAGTATGGGTTGCTGGACGGAACAGAAGGATATTTACATTGGACCTCTGGCATCATTATAATGAGATAAAGGGCAAATACAAGCCAGAAATGCTTCACTTAGAGTGACATTACAACTTCTTATACTTTATATTTACAGAAGAAGAAGAAGATAAATTAATCTAATCCTTATTTTCAGTACAGTCTTAGCAAAAAAAGTCCATTATACTCACAGTGATTAACCCTCAAGAGTCAATAACATAAATACTACTCCACTGTGAGACAAATGTATGTCATAAGAACAAAAAGTACTTTGATAACAAGACCTTTCTTGGTTTTAAATAAACTTCAGACTGAACTTATCCTACAAGTTTTATGTTGAGGAGATTTACCTACTGTCATCATTTATCTCACTTCTTAGGCACATAGCACTACTTTGGCAGTATTGAAGTCCTATGAACAATAACACCCACGGAGCCATAAAATTTTGTCTAACAACTCCTTTTTCTCTCTGTACCATTCAACTGTGCATAAAAACTGTATGGAATGGGCAGAGTCAGCACTGAGGTCCCATTAGTGTATCATCCAACAAAGATGAGGATTCATCTAAGAAGAAACAATAGTATGACAAACAGAACTAATTCTTTTCAACAATTAAATAACAGGAGATTGTTTTTCTGCTTTGCATGTTTTCTCAGGAGACACAAGTTACACGAGTTCAGTACACAGCACTCTCTATTCAAATGTGATATGCACAGCAAACTATATAATGTTTTCTAATTTCAAAAAGAGCAACCTAACTGTAAATGGTAATCAAGACAGTTTTTTCTAGCCTCATATGCATTAGCATAAAGAATTAAATATTCATGACATTTGTAGCTTCCAACAAACAGTAAAATAATAGAAAAGAAATAGGGATGACATCTGTTATATTAATCATGAGAAAAGAAGAATGACACATATGTTAAAGATTAATCCTGATCAAATTACACAGAAATCTGGGTTCATAGTAAAGACAAAGAGGGTGAAACTGGAAAACCTATCCTGGGACATGTCTGAAATCTAAGAATTGGAATATAACATTCCCCTGTCAGTTTTCAATGCATTACTGCTGGTAGGGATCAGCACTTTGGTACCAGAAAAAGAACATAATGTCAGTTCTGAGGTTGAACTTCCTGTTTAGTTTTTAATGGTTATAATATTTATTTTATATTGGCAAAGATACTTCTGATCTACACTAGAATAACAGTTTCATGGCTGCAGTTAAGTAAGTTGTTAGCATTGCCCTTTCTGATGGTCAGACACTACTGCCCAAAGCACAGACAACAAAACAGGTTGTATTGATTTGGGGCTTTCACTCTATGGTTTCTGAAACAAAGCCATCTTATCATGTCAAGGAAAAATTAAACAATCCTCAAAATGTGTTCTGCAAGCTGCTCATTAATTTTGTTATTAAAATCTCATTTTAAAATTCTACACATACATTCTGTGTCACATTCTTTGTTAAAGAAAATTCTTCTGTATAGGTGGTTACATAAAGACCCCGACGAAGATGCATGTAATGGGATGCACTGAGCACTGTCCATTTACCCCTCTCAGTTGTGAAAGTGTTTTGAATTTCACAAGCTAGTGAAGGTTGGTCAGCAGTGAATTGATGGAAACCAAAGACAGAAAATACCCTGTTTTCAAGTCTGAATTAGCATTTTATTTTCCTTTCTCTCCTAGACCCTACTCCTAGTAGTCGTGCAAAGCAGGATGGTAACTTGCCAGTAATATCAGGAAGGTTGACCACAACTGGCACATCCTGAAAAGGGGAACTGTTTTTGTCCAATTATACTGAGCTAAATCATTAGTTTCTCCTCACATACTACTGAAGCCTAAAAATAAAGTCACAAATACAGCAGTACAGGTTTTCAAAATAGCAGCTGAGTCCACAGAGGCGGCTGGATCAGAGAATCTGCAATTGGTCCGGTGTTAACATAAAAAGGAGTAATACAGCTGAGGTGAGGAACTTCTCAGAAATCAAAAGCTGTAATTATACTTATCAGGACAACATATTTGCTTGAATGCTTTTAAATACATATTTCAGTGTGGCTGAATAAGATACTTTTCCCTTCCCAAAACGTTTTGTACTGCACTGTTAAGGATCAGATAAATGAGTTGTCTTGGGCCATCAATCTGCAGCTGAAGCCTCAACCTACAAAAGGTGTTCAAGCAACTGCCACTTCAAAAGCATTGACCCACTGTCTACCAACTACTGGGAACTTGGGATTAGACCTAGAAAACCATTACTCTCTTGGTGTCTCAGAAGTACAATTTCCCACCATGCCCTATCTGAAGGAAAAAGGATTGCATGTGACATGGACAAACAAATTTCAATTTCTCCCTCTGATTTTTGGGAAACACAAACAAACAAAAACTCTAATTAGGAAATTCTAAAACCTTCACATTGTTATACTTGAAAACATTTTTTTAAAATATAACTTGTTGTAAGTTTATACAAGGCTATTTGGTACCATTTGAACAATATTAGGTTAAGTACAAAAACCGTCTACTCCCTGATATAAGCAGCCACAACATCCTCTTCAGCTTCTCTTTTGTGACATTGAACAAGTCATGTGTTTACATCTCCTCTTGTACAAGGTGTACTTCATTCCTCTGACAAATCCTGGCTGGACATTCCAGTTTGGATCTGCAGCTTTTGATCATGAGTGACTAGAATTGCTCACAACATAACCAGAGAGGTCCCTCAAGTGCCTGAACATGAGAATCTCCCTTTGAGTGCACTTCGTTGGATAAACATTTCATTTTTTCCATGGCCATGTCCCACTGATGGCTCAATACTCTCCCTAAGTAGGAAGGGTATGCAATCAATGCATCCAGATCCTCTTCCTCTGTGACTACTTCCAGCTGTGAGCCCCTGGAAAAGATGCTCTAATTCCCAAGTGCCCAGCCCAGGAGTTTGTGTTATTGATTTTTTA
This sequence comes from Myrmophylax atrothorax, assembly GCA_026770055.1. Taxonomy (NCBI): domain Eukaryota; kingdom Metazoa; phylum Chordata; class Aves; order Passeriformes; family Thamnophilidae; genus Myrmophylax; species Myrmophylax atrothorax. The sequence goes on from JAOXXN010000137.1 coordinate 13,068,474, forward strand.
CTACTTTGGTCTCCAAGCTTGTCCAGTTCTTTCTTTCATAATGTAAAAAAAATAATCATTTTCATGGTTCCTCCTAAATTTTTGTCATCAATGGATTTCATCAGCATAGCCCTATTGTTTATGCCAAAATCATTAATGAAAAACACTGAAAAAAGTAATTCTCTCCAATTCAATCCTTGAGGAAATAAGAAGTAACCTCCATCCAGCATTTTTCATAATTATTCATGTTGACATATTTTAAACAGTTCTTCATGTGCAGTGTACATTTTCTAGCACTTCTCATCACAACTAATAATTTTTCATTATTTCTCCCAGGCCCTAACTGATAGTTTCCCAGTGTTAGATTTAAATTGCAAAGACTCAGGAGAAAAGTATAAAGTATTTAAAATTTCTCTGCAAATTCATGTATTGAAACTGCTAAGTCTCTTGTTCAACCCATGGGAGATGAATTTTCCCTCATGCACAAATACATGTAGATGCCAACAAACCACCTACATAGCCTTTCCCTGGAAATCCATTCCTGTTCAGGAATGACTGGGCTCCATGGTTTGCTTTCTCACATCATTCTTCCAAAACTACCTTAGCTCTCCCATCAATAGGAAGCACATTCACTTCCTCTACCAAAGCCTATGACCCATCTTCTCTTTCAAAGACTTTCTAAAATTTCTTTCCATAATTTCTCTTGCTGTTGCTGAGCTTCTGTTATGCAGTTTTCTAGAATATTGTACAACACAGCAGACTTTGACTAAAATGAAAATTTCATTATAATTTAACATACTCAATAAATAACGAAATCTTATCAGCTCATGATGTAAATACATAACAGAGGTTCTTTGGTCATTTTTGTATTCTTACACTCATGACTTATTCTATGCTTCGTTTCCTCATCTCTAATACTGGAGCAGGACTGTATCACTCCTGTTCTCTTAGGCTCAAATCCTGGAACGTGCTGCATTTCTGGAGTTCCACAGTATGTTTCTCCAAATACCTGTTTACAGTATCTTGTAGAAAGGGATTTCAGTGTTGGACAAATATTTCAGTACTACTTTAATATAAATATTGGTGAAAAATATGTAACAAAAAAAAGTTTAAGCACTTAATAAAGTACTGTAAGGTAAATGATAACTTGTATATCCCCTGGGAACCCAGACACAAATACCAGAAAAACAGTTCAAGAAATGACCTCAGAAATAGGAAGATGGATATCAGATTAAAAATAACTCTGAACAAATGAATAGAAATCTTATTTAAACTTAGGTTTAAGAAAAAGATGGTTTTATTCTGTAGTATTAAGCAAATAATTCAGACCTCACCATAAAAAGAAAAATAGTCTCAGTAGTACACAAAGCCATTAGAATAAACACCAGTGATTAGTTTTCCATTGAAACTGAAAAAGAAAATAAAAGGTGCAAAAACACAGATTTCTGTAGGGAAAGAAACATGACAGTTTATTAAAATGGATGTCCCTTGTGGATATTGGTCATTATAATATTGAGGGAATTTGCCACCACAAGCCTGCTGTTAACCAAAAAACAGGTGCTTAGCAGGGCCATTAGCTAAATTGAAAGTTGGAACCTTGATGAAAACAAAGATATGTAAAGGTGAACAGCAGAACAAAGAATCACTTAATTGTAAATTTTAGCCACTGAATTACTGTAAAATAACTCAAATAATAGACTGGCAAGGATGAGATTTATCTACCAGAAAGCTAACATTATTACATAAAATTGGAACTGTCACATTGGACCACAGCTGTAATTCAACAATGCAAATATACTCCCTCTGACAGTGATTCCAAACAGTTCTCCAGAGCAGCCATAATCCCCAAAACTGACAAGCACAGACTACTCTGCCTATAGGCATTTTTACTTAGATCCCGATGTCTGTATTTTCACCACCAATTAAGATGTACTCCAAGAACATTTTCAGCACCGGCCACATTCTCCATCCATGTTGTTAACACAAAGGGTGAGAGAACACCGAGAGAAGGCTTTGCCCTAGTTCACCACACGATGTATGCAGGGGGCTGGGAAGGCTCAGTAGTTTGCTCTAACAAATAGTTTGTGCATCACATTTGCAGCAAAGAAGAAAATAACTCCCAAGTAGGTACCTTGGAAGACCTACTGAGCAGAAGAACACCACTTTAACAAGAATCCCAAAGTCATCTTCCTACTCATATCTGGACCACCCAAGCGCCAATACCACTTGCCCAGTCCCCAGCTCATCCTTCAATACGATGAAGATTTAAGTACATCATGTGCAATCTGTGTAAAGTATCTTCACTTCCCATCAGTTGCCAAGTAATGCTACCTGGAAAGTGACCTAGCTAAATAATATCAGCCATTCAATTGCACTGACAGGCTCAGATTCAACTTTTAATTTCTTTTCCTCTAGAGCAGAGATCTTCCCAAGAGGTGGGAGTTGACCCAATCCCAGTAAAACTGGATCCCAGAACACTCCTATCCATTCACAAAAGCAGGTACACAGTTAAAAAAAAAACCTTTATTGTAACCAGACGTGTGGTTGTCTTGTAGAAAAGAGCTTAATTTCATTCTAAACAAATATGGCAGCATAGCAGGCAGCCAACAGCAAAGTGGGAGAGCTAAAGACATTAGGACACATCCAAAGTGAGCATGGACTCTGCCAGATCTTCAGCTTATACAAACCAGCACTAACGTCACCAACTTCTTTGGCTCAGAACCACCTTCTAGACTTACAGCACACAGACTGCACATGACTTCCTCCATCAAATTTTTCACAAGCCAAATCTCAGCCTCATCCACTCCCTTATTCCACACCCCCTCAGCTGTATCCTGTTCCAATGCAGCTGGGCTTCATTACAGCACCTTCTGCAGCCCTGTGAAAGCACATCCTGTGCAAAGTTCAGGGCTTCTTTGCTTCCTTCTTCATGCAGAAGCTTGAAAGCACCAACTCATGGCATAAATAACATTCTGAATATTAACTTTTTACACTATTTCTAGAGTATGATAAGGAGATACAGGTTCATATAAAATAATTTTAGTGGCCACTTTCCATACAATCCAAAGTACAAAAGTGGGAAATATTATTTTATCCCCCATCAAAGAAAAGGCATTGCACTGTGCCAAGCCATATTTATACAAAGGCATATCTTTCTCTATTGAATGTCAGAGTTCACAGATATCCTCCATTTGCAAAATAGCTTAAATATGGAGTTCATTATTGCAGTGACCACAATTCTGCATCTGGATTTAAAAGTGAACTGAGTGAACTGTACTGTAGAGAATTAAACAAGAAATTTCTACTGTTAACTGTACATGAAAGAAGAAATCTGCTGCACAAGATGTTTTAAGAGCTCAGCTATGGGCTGCCTTACATTGTCAGTGCTTACTAAACAGAAATTGGAACAATGGGAAGCTGTGTGATTGCTTACTTTATCCAGAGTTTACCACTTGGCTACTGTAGTGTTCTCAGCTACTTTCAAGAGTACAAATGAAATTAAAAACTGTGACTTCATTCACAAGAGTTTGGAGTGGATTTTGGCAGGACACTACAGATTGCTGTGGTCAGCCTCTGACTCTGAAGTAATCTGCCTGTAACTTTATTCAGTCCTGAGTAGAATGCGTAAACACCCTTCCTGCCTTCATTCACTCCACAAGCAGCCAGAACAGGAGTTAGTGGTCTGTGTATGTCTATTTACATCCTTTATGTTCTAGTATCCAAACACACAGACAAGTGGCACATCATGACTAATACGATTTGTATTGCTCCAGCACCATCCAATATTTTTATCCTTATAAAAAGAAATTTTAGAGATGAACAGATAACAGCCTATGACTAACTAATAAGAATTCTATCTTATTATCTAGACCCATTTTTAAATGCAAAGATAATCATAATATTATCTCTGCAGTAGAGAAATCAAGAAAAGAAGAAATCAAAGTATATAATAACATTTCATAGCAGGTCAGTAGCAGATCTAGAAGCAATATGCAATATCCCAGTCCTGTTCCAAAACTCTATTCACTCAACAGTATATAAAACATATGTCATGTAACTACTTTAATCAAAACAATAGCATAGCTAGACATAATCTTCTCCACTTCCAAATCTTTCAGATGAAAATCTAGAAATACAGGCAATGCCATTCCTCTGATGCCATTCTTCAATTTGACTTTATTTTTTTAAAAAGAATCAATTTCCTCTCTGAAAGTGAAAACACTTAATGCAGGCTCTCAGCACTCTGCAGAAACATGAGCAGCCCACATTCGCCAGATGCCAGAACTACTACAAGTAAAAACATCAAGAGAATAAGAGCCATGAAAGAGAATATTTTTTCTTCCAAAGTATCAACATTAAAAGTCAGGGTGTTGGAACAATTGTGTCATATACAGAGACTTTCTTCCCTGTAGGATTCAGAGCACTCAACAGACCATGAACTTTAAATATCAAATGCGTGACAGCCCAGTATTGAGATGTCACATGGTCTCCACAGATACCAAGAAACAACAGTGGTTATCCCCCCTTAAAAAGTATTCAAATGTGAATAAAAATATCAATTTACTTGCACAATCTTTAATGTCATTTATTCTTAACTACTGAGATGCTAATATTGTCTCTAGATAGGAAATTTTTTTTCCCACTTAAATCTCACAAATCTCTTATTCTGATCCTTATTTTAATTTCCATTTGATTCTGCTGTAATATTTGTCTTTGGCAAGTGGCTTCCAAATAAAGCTTTATTTACCCACAGCTGGTACCAAAGCTGTTTCCATATGAGCTGGCAAAATACTGCACCTGTAAATCCTTATTGCTTAGTACCTACCTTGGAGCTTCTCTGTACAGCTTTATTGTCATGCTTTTCCCATGTGAAGATCTGTTTTGGACAAGTTCGACTTCTCCTTGGAACCTCAAGGTTTTCACTAAGTTTAAGTAGGGCTTTGGAGTTTACAAAGACATATGTTTCTATTTGACCCCTCCATACTATGTGTGTTTCATGTTTGTTTTCTTTGTAATTTTTATTCTGATTGCACAGAGGAAATAATGACTAAATGAACAGAGAACAAATTTGAGCCTGGGATCACTTATGAACAATCAACAATAAAGTCAAAGATATCAATCCCTTTGTCACAGATTATGACATTAGGGTTAGGGTTACAATGCATTTTGACTTTCCTACACAATTGCCTCTTATGCTGGGTATATGCACTAAACCACAACAATATTTAGCATACTGAGAAATGCTTATGTATCTTGTATTTAGAAGTACTTTCTGCGTTTATCTTTAAATCAGATAACACAGATGGCTTCCCCCTCCACAACTGTATAATAAATCTAAAATTGTAAACTCCCCTGTCTTTGACTGTCTTGACAAGACTCCTTTGAATTTATCATGTATTTTATTTAAAGGATTTTTTTCAATTTTCCCACGTTAAAGGAAATCTCCCAGGAGGGTAAAAAAAAGGCATTTTCAAAACAAAGAGGTTCCATTATTAGAAAAATACTTTAAAATGGTAAGGAGGGAACAGATTCATAACTTGCTATGTTTTGTCTATAAATTGAGCATAAAGGTTTGGTTTGGCTTTTTTTCCCCCTCTTTTCTGGATTTTTATTCTTTTAATTAAAATAAATTTGACAAGCAGGAAAAAAATTTTTGCTTGGGTTTTATAAAATGTGTTGCAGCTGAAGAATGAGGTTCCACTGAATATTATGCCCTATTTTTATTTCAGCTCTATTAGTTCAACTGATGGGTTGATTATCAAGTGGCTTAGGAAGTAGAGGATTGGAAATCGGAAAATCAATGCTTTATTTTTGTTTCTGATGCTGTCTGTTGCTCCATCTCTGTTTCTTTAAAATTCATTGGTATTATAGAAAGAACAACGTATTAGATTTTGACTGTTCAAATTTAACAATAAAATACAAACATACAAGTTTTTAAAAGCAGAACAAGTCAAATTGTTAAGACGAAGTCCGCAGCTCCATTCATGGGGTGTATCAGATCTACATACAGCACACAGGTGTGCTAAAAAATACTGCATAATTAGATGCAGATCAGGATTTCTGTATAAATAAAACTAGGACTAACAATACAGTGCACAGACATAAGATTGTGAGGAAAATGTAAAAATACACAGGCAGAGAGTTGAAAATACAAACCTCCCAAAGCTACGTTCAAATCACAATAAACATGTTTTGTCACTCTGCAATTGCTCTTACTAGTAGGTACCCTGTAACACTTCTACATTTATTTCTTGCTTGCAGAGCTCAAGAAACTTTCCAAACCCAGTAAAATTAAAACCATGGCCTGTTTACAAATGTGCCAGTCTAAGAGCAAAATGTAAATGCTCATGTGACAAGCCAGTAGAAGAAGCAGGCATTAGGCATTAGCTATCAGGCCACTAAGTCTCTGTTAAACTCAAATGTTCTCAAAGCATCCAGGCACAGCAGCATCAAAGACCACTTGGTCATTTTGCTTGACCTACCATGTGCCTCATGGCACTGACACTCTAAAGTGTATTCCTCCACACCAGTTTCACTTAAAACAAGCACAGGCTGAAAAACAGAAAGTGAGAAGGATGCTATAATGAAGACAGGCAGGCCAGAACAGATGTCAGGGGCCTCAAGAAGAAGAGCATAGCATACAAAAATGGAAAAAAACCTCTTCTGAGCAGTCTTCAATTAAGCAATTCTTACAGGATCATTTCAGTACCTCACACTAACTTCAGAACACACTGCTCAACTTCAACTAAATTTGACTGAGGATTTCAGGTCTCAGTAAAGAATGCTCTACAGCAATGTCCAGAGGCATTGTGCAGCCCCCTGCTGCCCCTAAAGCCACTAATGTCGTGTGCAGCAGCCAAGAGTCGGGGCTTTCCACAAACTTTGTAAGCCATAAAGACAACCAGCAAGCTTGAGAGAAGTTGGCAGATCAGGCTTCACATGCACAGACCTGGTATGTCACCTTGCCATAGGCAGGAGAAATGTAGTACTATACAGGGTAATGTCAGAAAGCCAAGCTTCATTAGTTTTATTATTCACAAAGTGCTCATAAGCAGAAGGGAATCCACAAAGGAGACAGCCATTGTGGAATTTTTTTATTGTTTGCATTGATGAAGGGCAGAATGACTGATGGTAAACCATTTCTTTTCCTTTAAAGTATTTACTCAACTCTTACAACACTGAAAATGGGCATTGCATTAGAAAGTGCCCCAAGAACAGCTTCGTGAAACTGGAGGAGAAAACTGACCAACTATATAGAGAGTATACAGAGCTCAATGTCTACGTAGGCAAATGCACCTGCCACCCTTCATATTTCTGTGTTGCCAGGAACCAGCAAGACTGCTGGCAATGCTGATACTTTTTTCATATTCCATTTTTCCCCTTATGAATCAATGCTTACAATTTCATTTTAGCCAACTTTTGGGGTGGGGGAAAGGATGGTGCGGGAGAAACAGCACCTGGCCTATAAAGTCTGCATTATTCTAAACATATATAGGAACAAAATACAAGTTTGTCTTTCATTGTCTGAAACTTTAATTTAATACTACAGTAATGTACCTAAGAGTCCAGCTATCCTTTCACATCACTACATCTAATGAAATACATTCTGATTTTGCTGATTTTAACTAATATGAGGGTTGAACCAGATTAAGATTGGCAAAACATACTTAAAGCTCCATGGAGCACAACAGGAGACTACATATAGAATGAGTCTCAGATTTTAGTTTAAAAGAAATGACCAAAGTTGAGAGCATTGGTACAGATATTATGGTCTCTAGATGTTTTTACTCCTATAGTAACCAGCTTACACTTGTCCTTACTAGTGAGAATAGTGAAGCTTTCCAGCATAACTAAAGTTTTTTAACATCACTAAACATTTGTGGAGTTTTGTTTTGGGTTTTTTGTTGGGTTTTTTTGTTGTGGTTCTTTTTTTAAAAAAGCAGTTCTTGAACATTAAAGCATTCTGACTGAATTCAAATAAGGAACTAAACTAACTGTTCAGGTTCCACCAGTTTTTTAAGTGGCAAGAGCCTTTCTATTACTTCAAATGAAACCAGATTTAACTCTCACAGAAAGAGTTTGGGTGAAGGGCTGGGCACTAAAATCTCCAAATACACATAGAAGGAAGTCTCTTGTGTTTGTACCAAATACACTCCATAGAAACCACTCAGTGATGGCAAATGGTAACACTAGACACTGGACATACACATACAGAAAAAAAAGTATAAAAAAAGCCCAAGGTATATTTTTATAGGAAGTGAAACTAAATCATTAATTTGCTTTTACTTTGGTAAATTCTCCTCCCAAAATATTTTTTAAATATCATATGTGAAAACAGTTAATTAGCTCATTGACTAACATTTTGGTGCATTAACAAATGCATTTTTGTTTGCACATGATGTCTTAGAAGATAACATCTTTGCAAGTTTTATATCAGCTGTAACCACGCAGCTGAGAAAGGATTTGTATCTCTCTTATTTGGAGCTCAAGCTTTAAGCTGGGTCCCTCATCCTGTGATTCAAGACTGTCTCAAGTACTGCCCTGAGATATTCCTGGGTAGGTATGACCTCTTTCATGAAAACAGATCATCTAAATAACAAAATCTGTAGAAATTGCCCAGAGAGGAAGAAAAATTGTTTATCTGAAAAAAAATACCAGTGATCACACAAAGCCACCATTAACTCCCTATAAAAAGAGAAATACTGGCTATACTTATTCAGAGAACATAGCTCACCAAGAATGCCTTTTCTAAATAACTAGAAGCAAGAGACTTCTCGTGCCAAGAAGGAAAACACGTTATTTCAAAGTTGTCCACAGAATACAGGTTTAGAAAAACATCAGCTGTGTAAGAATAATGAAATCTTCCATCTCCTTTTCATACTTCAGTATATTTAACTATATTGAACTGAATTTGCAATTCAAAAATACCTGCTTAGGTATTTTCTGGGCCGTTTCTATTGATTGCTTTTCTACCTTTTTTTATTATTATTAAGAAGTTTATGTCCATCTCTCCCTCCAAGTGTTCCAAAAATTAGATGTTGCTTCACAGTTAAAGGATCCTGCTCCAAATAACTTGAAAATCTTCTGGAAGAAGCACTTGAAGAGGCCCAAGCAATTCCGTGCCAAACCTCCTCCTACATCCACGCTCAGTGGAGGAGCTGGCTGGACACACCAAGATTACAACCGCACAACGTGACTGCCTAAGAGCTCCATCCTGAAGACCCTTTTAGGATTATTGTGCGTTACTCCCCCAGTCTCCAAAGCAGGCTGTTCTTAAATCAAAGACTGGGATGGTTGTGACATTATCTTTATGAAAGTCATAAGCTCTTTATGACACTTCCATGGACATCTCTCAGGTTGGTTTATAGTTCTGTCACTAAAAGCAAAACTTACACAAACAGATTTAGGTTGGGAATACAAGACAGTAAAGCACAAAGCCTAAGAGAACCAGATGCAGTTTCATCTTTAAAACCTTTCAGTTCGTTTTATGGATTTTAGAATTTACTACTTGATTTTATTGCACAGCAACAAGGACCACATGAGAAGGAAGAACCATTTCATAAAAGGTCAAATATATCCTTTGATATCATTTCTACATTAATTTAGAACACTTTAGTAAAAAAGGCAGATCACTATATGAGGATATGCATCATGGCAAGTAGCTATAATGATTCAGTACTGAATGTCCAGAGGCTTCTCCACACTTAAGATCTGTTTAAAACTTTGTAGAATCTACTTTAGCACATGCAAACACCCCTTAAAAGGTCTCCTAGTCAGGAAATTATGTTGGCTGTACACTGCTGAGTACAGACAGGGCTGCAGAACAGAGTGCACCTTCTTGTTTGCTGCTTATGGGTCTCATCTTACCAGGGCTGGTATATAATTTTCACATATGTAAACCACTTCACCTTCCAAATAAGAGTACAATTAGGGCTCTCCTTTAGTTACATGGATCTTGGCCAATGTAACGTTTACAGAGCCAAGCATTTGAGAAGTTTTATTTCTGTATATATTCCCAGAATGAGGGGAAACTTCAAACCATGCCTTATGCTAGAGGAGAAGTGAAGCTAAAACACCTAAATGCCCCTCTTCTTCCAGACATTTATGAGGCTGGTTTTACAAAACCAGACCAAAGAACAGATAAAAGTGGTTGGACACATTTTTTTAACACCTGTTTGCAACATCTTTCCATAACAATTGTTTCCCCAGACAATCCATCAACTAACAAAATTTTATCAGCAGCAGCTTTCAGATGTATGCATAAGTAGGAGAAAAATCATTTTATACATCACAGAACAGAGAACACAAAATTCACAGAGCCAAGACTTGGAATTTGCAGATCTAGACAGAAACCCGCACCACTCTTACTGCTGACTGATGGCTGCAACAGCTCCAGCCTCCCTGCTCTCCTCACAAAGCTTCAGACTACACACAAATACAAGGTGTCAAGAATGAGTTAGGAAAGTAGAAGTCATTTTTGCCTTTTTCCACAAAACAGCGTGTGCAGAAAGTGACTAAAACCATGTTTCATGCAGAAAACTCCTGTTCCAAAACATTGGGTCTCTAATACAAAAGGTCACTGAAATATATCTTCCTTAAAAAAAATCACAAAAACACATTATTTCAAAATTTAATACAAATTTCTGACTAAAATTTTCCAAGAATTCTCAATTTCAGATAGGCAAACATTATGGAAAACAGCAGCACACCAAAATATGGCAATGTTGCAACCATCCAAAAAGAGTCACAGGAAACAAACATTCAGCTCCTGGTCTGTACTGCAGAACACACAGAGCAGCTCCAGCTTTCCAATAATTCATTTGGTACTTACCATCAACTGGACGGAATTCTTGATCCTGTTTCAGTCAGTGGAATAACTTCCAAGTCACCACTCCTCCATAGTTCTTTTTCCCCAGTTTAGCATGAGGACATTTGTTCTAAAAAAAAAAAAAAAAAAAGGGTTGAATGTTTCAAATGTGCCTATTACTACCCATCAGTAGGGAAAATTTATACTTTTCCTGAATGCCTCATCTGGTATTAATCACATAAAATAAGAATAATTTACCCCATGTATCCATTCAGAAGCTAAATGATTTCCCCTGGAAATCAGCTTTATTGTGTTGCAGGGTAGAGAAGGCAGCCTTAAAACATCAGCTTCTGTCTTGAATTCGGACACTTTCTGAAATAAATCTCGTCTCCCTTAGTAAATTTAATAACTGATCCAGACGCTTTTCTTGAAAGCTATTTTTCTTCTGCCCCAGACAGAGATAACAAGAGCCCTGAATCATCCCTTCATTTCTTCACTTTTCCCACATTTAAACCTAAATCTCATAACAGTTTAGCTCTGACACCAAGGGGAAATGACCACACAAATCTGATTGATTGTCAAAAAACCCCCATCGTTTTAGCTTTACAGTGTTTTGTGAGACCAAAGTCTCTCCTTCAAAAGCTTTAAAAAAGGCCATAGGTTTCATTTAAAAATCAAATAATTTAAATTTAAACTCTTAATTAAACAATGACATTAGTCCCACTAATAACGAGGAAAAAAATTCTATCAGGCTCTTTTCGGTGAACAAGTGAACAGTGCTCTCAATAAATCAAGGTTCCTTGACAGTAACCAAGAAAAAAAGAAAGTGCAGGAGTTTTTTGGGTGGGGTGGGACATGCACACACACGTACAAGAAGTGCATTGCTTTACTATGCAAGTACAAAAATAAGTGAGTTTCTTATCCAAATTAAAATGTCCAGACACACTGTAGCTCAAGTAAATAATGCTACTAGAAACAAGAGTGCAGAATTTGGAGAAGATTAACTCTTCTGTGATTCTATTAACCCATTATGGGCATAAGGCAGCCTGTACTGCACACACACCAGAAGCAGAGCATTGCCACCCACAGTGTAGATTCCATCCATTACTATGGGACATCCACAAGGCCTTTAAATTGACTGAACTTCTGTGACACTCAAATAACAAGAAAATTTCATGTCTGAAAGCTTTATTTCACTCTTAACATCTTGTGTCTGATATGCCAGTGTTCCACATGGTTACACAGCCCAAACAGAATTCCATTAACTGGTTCCCATACATGGGTAGAAGCTCTATCACGCTTATGGAACTGTAGGTACAACAAGAAATTCAAAGAATTTAAATTTCTTGCCCTGTTACTAATAATAAACATGCTTTGTGCCTCCTTTAAGACCGGTCTCAGCAGACAATTTACATTATTGTTTTAATGCCACTGGCCCCATGACTCAATCTTTATCTACATCACTACTGTCAAATATGTTACTGACATTTAATACTTAGGGGAGAGGGAAAAGCCATGACCTCTTCCATCAGGAAGTTGTTCATCATTGGATTTTATCCAACAGGAATGTTAATGATGATACAGAAAAGTGGTTAGCTATTTTTCTTACATATAAAAACATCTCCTGTTAAGGATATGTTTCCAGCTTACTGTGGGAAATACATTAAGAGGCAACATATTAAGCTTGGTTTGTTTGTATGAACCCTTATCTTCTAATACAGACAAAACAGCTCCAAAACTATGCTACCTGACAGCTGAGGGATTGCTCCAATTTGTCTACTTGAAACAAAAGTTAAGATTTCAACTGATTACGTGGGGAATGGGACCATGTCCCTGTGCACACTCACTCCACATGGCAGGACTGAGAGAAACTGTTGGGGAGAGCACATAAGCACACTCTCTACAGTCCCTGTGCTTTGCCCAGGATCTACAACTTGGCCTTGATTTGCAAAGTCAGAAGACACATCTCTGCCTATTCCCTTTAGCTTCCTAACAGATACAGGCAATGGCCTCTGCCTCCCTATCAATAACCTTCCTGAAGCTGCCCAACACTTTGTTGGTTTTTTTGGCCACCACACACTGATACAATGATTTCAGGGGACTGTAAATGATGGCTCAATGACCTCTTTCCTGAGTTTTAACTGCCAGCTCTGAGTCTGAAATCATTCAGGCATGTTCCCTCCACTATTGATTACCTGCACTGCTCACACTGAAGCCGATCTACTGCCTTTTTGTTCACTCACACAGTCATGTAGAGTTCCCTCCCTGTGTGCTCTAAGAGTCTTGACTGTCAAGGCACTGTTGTCACAGCAAAACCAGGTTAAGAAATATGTGGTAATTGAATGGTAAATATGGATAAAGGAATATACAAGGGGTTGTTCTGACTGAAATTGAGAATCTTGTTCAGTGATAATAGGTAATTATTTGGTTTTCCTTACTGGATTGGTAAATTAGGAATTTAGATAAAATAGTCATTCCTTCCCTGCAATAAGTGACTAGGACTTGCAGTTGAAGGAAGAAATTGGGTTTGGTATGCCTAAAAGACTTAGGAACCATAAAAATCACTTATTTCTTTCCTCCTGTGAAATTTCAGGACTGACATGGTGGCATTAGTCTAGAAAGGGCAAAACAAAACATCTATTACTATTATCATACTCTTTATTTGGCTAACATTGGGAAAAGTACGGGTCCCTTTTGCAAACCTCATGAGGTTCTGCTAAGGAAAAGAACACTGGACCAGCTCCAGAGCTGCTGACACAGTGAGTACCTACAAGCAGCTCAGTTACTACATCTTGACTTGGGCCACATTCATGCTGCACCACTAAGGTTAGCTCAGGCAGCAGTTCGTACCCAGAACAGCAGAGCCCAAGCAGGGTCACATACAGGTCCCATGACACAGCTCCCCAGAAACAATAAATAAAGCACAAAGAAGATGGCCCACAGCATATGAGATTTGGCAGCCTTTTATAGCTCCATCTCTGCAGCAGCTGTGCAGCAGGAAAGGCAGAGCTGCGCTGCCAGTGGGAACAGACAGCAGAGCTGCAGGGGAGTCTACTCGTGAAGGGAGGATTCCTCTCACCTGCTGCTCTCTGCAGACAATGAGCCTGCTCTCTCACACCCACTGTGTTGAAAAACAGCAAAGCCACAGAAGACACTCAATAGAATTTTAAAAGAAAGTTAGTTGGATCCATTTTGAAGTTCTCTTAGTCTTTCTCCAGCACTTTGCTTTTGCTATCCACCTCTGATTAATACAAAGCTGCTCTTT
>JAOXXN010000137.1:13085815-13113344 GCA_026770055.1 Myrmophylax atrothorax
GGGTTTTTTTAAAATTAAAGGAGATACAACCTTATAAACAATTTTCCTAGAATACAAAGAGATTAATTTTCGAGCCAAGTGCCATACTTTAAAAATTATAAAGCTAATGCCTAGTAAAACTACTATCAACAGTACTTATATATGTCATATTTGGATCATTTATTCTTCAGGGCAACCATCCTTCAGTTAATGCAGACAAATGCACATGGGTTAATAAAAACAAACAAAATATTCTAGAGCATACAGAATGTGACAAGATTCAGCCAGGAAGGTACTTGTTATTTTTCTATAAACTGACATAAAACACTGATTTTCTGAAAGCTAATTCCTAACAGCAAGCATGGCCAAAGCAAATCAAGTTTTTTCAGGTCAGAATCCACTCTGTGTGGAACAAAGTACCGCACAGTGCTAGCCTAGAGATACAACAGTATTTCACAATGCAAACAGAAACAGTAAGAAGCAGATTCAAAAAACAGCACCAAAACATCACTAGAAGAAGAATGAAATGTAGATAAATTGTGTTTAATGTATATTTTTATGATTCCTGTATATAAGAGAATCTAACACCTCAAGTAAAACGGATTAAGAGGCCAGAGTCAAAGAGAACAGAAGTGGGAACGTCTATGTTATGCAGTTCTATCAAGAACCAAGCCTGAACATTTTCCTGCAGCTACCTTGATGCTAAACTGAATGGCAAATTCCACCTTGAACTCCAAGGCATGTAAGGCTGCCTAGGCCATGTTAGCTCAGGCAAAGCCAGGACTCACAGGTTTTGTTTTGCTTGTCTATTTTTGAACAAAGACTAGTTGAAGACCAACTGTCAGGAAATTGTCCAGGATGAGATTGCATTGCTACTGAAGGAGGAAAGCCACAGTCAAGTGTGAAGGCACGTGCTAGTGAGATAAGCTAGGACAGAATGTTAATTGACCAAAGGAGTCGTGCAACACACACTGCAGCTGAGAGCAGGAGGGGGGCCAGGGAGAGGGGGGGAATTTCAATGACACACTGAAAGTAACTGCAAGGTTCAAAAGAACTCAGGTGACCTTAAGTGAAAGCTTTACAGTTTGCAAGGCAACACTGAGCTGTTTGCTAACACAAAGTATGAGCCCTATATTTTAAAAACACTTTGTCTTTAAGCTGCAGAAAACTTATCAAAACCAATAAACCATCAGATAAGAATGATCCTCACAGCAGCTACAAAAAGGACAGGATTAAAAAAAAAATATGTATCCAAAGTTAACACCCATGCATGGTAAGTAACACAAAATAAAATTCATAAATTGCAAGATGTTTTCTGTGTAAGGAGCTGCAAATTAACTCAATATTGAGAAATTCCATATGGAACAGATTTTCAGAACATTGTAAAAGGTGCATCTTCCAAGAATTTGTTTCTTAAGTGAGAAGTACTATTGCCTAAAACGGATTTCATCATTCCATCAGGACTCAGGATCAGAAGATTTAATAGTCTGTGACATGCTCCCTTACACAGAAGTCACTCAGTTTCACAGGACATCCAAATTCTCATTCTGCAGGAGAGACAGACTCACTGTAAAGAATCATGTTCTTTCAGTTACTGAGGTCAAGTATTAATTTTCCAAGGCTGAAGAACAGCAAATACTGTTTGTGGATTTCTAATGTTCAGATTCTAATCTTTAGTTCTCATTTATCAGTATCAGTCCCTCTGAATCTGACAGTATTCCTAAAAGTGAATCCCATCCCACTTGATTCTTACTGGTGCTCACTGACCACCCTGGCAAGCACATCTGATACTGTGGCTATGACCATTGCACTATGTTAACACAGTAAAAGAACAAGGTAAAAGAATAATGCAACTTATGTTTTGGCAAAATAGTTGTGAATAAGAGGAATGTGCCATGCATTATCCAATAAATGCCATAATTAAAAACCAAATATATGAGTGTCCTTTACCCATTTTAATTAGCAACCTAAGAAATATGCAGGTCAGAAACAAGAAAGACACTGACAAGGGGTTTTATTATGACTTACTGTAAAATAAGCCAATTTGCACTTTTCTACATTTAAGTATTTTTAACATAAAAAACAAGGCACAGCAAGGCCATACCCCAACCTGCCTCAAATGCATTTCTTCAAAGTGCTAAGTAAAACAGATTTTATTGATACTGAGCTAGGATAGGAAGTCTGCCTTGACCAAAACACCAACAGCTGATCACAAGGCAACCTGGGACAAGATTTTCATTAAACACCCCACATTTGCAACAGTTCAGAATTTACCAAAAGGATGAACTAGTTATTGGGTTTGTGCTTCCACCACTTCAGTAAAATAATTTTTTAAAAATCCTTGTCTCCCTTTTCTGCGTGATACCATGCCTTACTCACTTAATTTCACAGTTACAACAAAAAGTGACAAGAAGTACCAGACCTTGTGCTTCATTTTGTTCACAGGCCATTTAGGTGCATGCTTTGGAAGAGATGGCCATGTGGGCATCTGTTTTCAATTTTTACAGCCCTCACTGATAAGCAATATTAGAGAAAAAGCTGCTCACCCAAAGGCAACTGTGTGCCAGAAACAAAGAACTTCAAGGAGTTAGACAAGTGACACTTCTATTGGAAATGTCACTTTCCATTAATGGAAGGTGTCTTTTCACATTATCTAATCTGAAACTTTAATTTTGGGAGGAACATTTCCAGCCAGTAACTTCAGTACTTGGCTGTTCATCTAAAGTCATTAGACGAATACAGACTTTACACCATGCAATGAGGGGAAAAAAACAAAACCCAAACAAACAAAACAAAACCCAAACAAACAAAACAAAACCCAAACAAACAAAACAAAACCCAAACAAACAAAACAAAACCCAAGTCCCCCCCAGAACTTCAGAACTTGAACTGACATTTCAATAGCATTTCTCTTTTAACATTTAGCAGTGTTGAGAAAAAAAATCATCTGTCTGTTAGGCACATGAAGGTTCCAAGTGTTGGTGGTCTTCCAGACAGCTGACTCATCTAGCCCTGTTAACCACTTAGATTTTTTAGATAAAAACCTTCAAATTTCACTTCAGAAAACAAGAAAAGCAATTTCAGTTCATCTCTTTTCATGGGTGCAAACAAATGTGCAATAATAAGAAATTAATGGCTTCATTTCATGTCTACATGCCAGCTCCTCTCCACAGAATCACCACTGCAATGAGGTGAGGTCCTCAAGTACATTAGATTTCCTACAGCTTGCCACCACATGGCTTCAAACTCCAAAGCACACAAAAGAGCCAAACCTCTCTATGGGGCCAGAAGACTTACACAAATCTGACAACAAAGTTAGAAACAAAACCCCTCCCTTTAAACTCCTATTAGGTTCTGTAGCTTTTCCTCCTGAGAGGCTTTTAGTAATAATCTTTACTTTTGCACCACATTCATTTCACATGGATTTAGAATTTTGCAGGTCTAAAGGAAGGTAAGGTTTTCTAGTAACATTTCACATTTTAAGAATGTTTGCAAAGAAAACAAAACTGATAATAAATAAAAGCAAAGCTAAAATGTGTGATTCCATATGTATACTCAGGTATCCAGATCTTGTTCAGTCTAAGTTTCATAATCTATGAAAATGTAAGAGAAAGTACATATTCTGAGAAAGAGCTCCCAAGTTCTCTAGCCACTCTTGGACAAAGAGTAATTAAGAATGGCCTCTCATCTTCATTGATAAGCCAAATCAAATCATAAAAATTAAAAACAAATCACAATACCTATTTCCTCATTAAAAAGTATACAAACAATACACAGTTCTCTGGTAGAAACTGCATTTAAGAAAATGTACGTGCCCAACACAACCTCCTTCAAATTCATTCTTCTAAATGGTTAAAACATTATCTTTTATTTTATTTCTGCTAGTTTTCCTGCTCTTCCTGCCAATGTTAGAAAATGTTTTATCTCTTATTTGCCAATACTTAGCTAAGTGTGAGCTTCCTAAAGCAGGGCTAATCCCAGGGGACCCCTCTGCCTTACCAAGGAACTTCTCTGTAATTTTAAAGGTCTTGGACAACAGGTTGCCAGTGACAGATTTCTGGCTGGAGGTAGCAAGGACTGCAAAGCACTCTCAACAAATACATAGTAGTTGATCAACACCAACACTTCTGTCAGCTGCTTTAATTTCAGTGTTCTCAGCACCTCTTCAGATAATCCAGCTCCATCTGCAACACCCAAACAGCCCAGGCTGCAAGGTGCTCAACCCTGGACCTGAACCTAGTCCCATTCATAACCTCCTAGATTACAGGGAGCCAAATGACACTAAAACCAAAAGAACTGCCGCACCAGGAAAAAGAAACCTACCTAACTGGGTTGTTTCACTTCTTCCCACTTAAACCTCCACCTCCAGCGTGTGGCATTTTCCACAGGCAGAAGGTAACAGCACTCATAGCACCTCACTAACCCCTGAGGGACTGTCACTATTTCAAAGCGGTTTCCAATATTCAAATATTTTTAATCATCAGCTATCCCCATCAATCACAATCACTGTGAGTGCCTTGAAGCCCTTTTCAAATTGATAATCCCTTTCTAAAATCAATTTCCAACCTATGCTGAAGTAAATGTGCACAATTTAGCCAAATGTAACACTAATAACCCCAATTTGGGGAAGGAAGACAGTTACGCAGTTGAAAATGCAAACAAGTGCCAGCCAAAATTCACCCAGCTCTGTGTTCCTATATGCTTTATGGAATCTACATTTCTTTTTACCTGGAAACATATTAACCTCGAGTAACACTGTTTGCTCTGATCTCTCTAAGGCAGATAATGCTTCTAAAGATATGAAAAGACTGATTAGAATAACAAAATATACTTAAGCACCAGTTTCCACCCTTGTGGGCTCTATAATAAGACAACTGGCAGAAGCAAGTTACACATGTTAAGCTGCAGGCATAAAAATTAATTATTTTACACCAAAGCTTGCCTCAAAAGGGACCACTGTAATTAGGATAATAAGCATTAGTGCATATCATGAAATTTATGTGGATTGGGGTTTTTTTTAAGTTTATAAATCCCTGTTGTACATAATTGTTTTGTTATTGCTATTTGAAATAAAAATACAAACCAGAAATTTAAAATCTTATTAAAATGTATGCAGTTAAATACTGACTAAAATGTCTATAATCCTCCCACAATTTCAGACTTTATGGACAATATCTATAATTCGAAGTCCTTAAGTATATTAATTGCACGGATTTTAAGAACCTTTAACATTCAACCAATACTGTTATTCCAGAAAGCTTCCAGCAAGGACTAAGACCTTTTGGAAACAAAACATAATTTGCATGGAAGATAATCATAACACTTTAATCTAACTCAATGTATTAAAAATGCAAGGACAAAAACCAGCTAATATTGTTTTGAACACTGGAGTCCTGGCCAACGGCTCACAGAGACTAAAACAAATGCCTCTATGGATGGCCGTGTACAACAGGCTATAGTGAACTGGGGCCCCACTTGGGGTATTTCAGTATGGACTGCACATTTACTGCTGCATGGGAGGTGTGAGCTACTGCACCTTTTCATACTCCCACCACCTCATCTGCGGCCCCAAAGAGAGGGAACAGATGCTGAGGTGAAAGCAGACGGTGCATTGATTGCATCTTTTAGGATTAGCATTGAAGTGTGCCATGTATAACATTTAACCCTCACCAAACAGCCTCTGCTCCTGCACTTCCCGATCAACCTCCAGCACATTGCACAATGATAGAAAAGAATTTTGCCTTAAGCAAACAGAACATTTGACTTTGTAGGAACAGCATGGATTAATCTTGCTCCTGTTTTTGAATGTGGCAGTTGTTTGCTTTCAAAAGTGCTACAAGGCAGCATTAGGTTGCTGTTGCCAGATACCATATTTTAATTACATCTCAGAATCTATTTATAAAGCAACTTGTTAGCATGTCAAAATTGTTGCTGGTAAGAGGAAAATTTTTGAAGGGCAGTTCTGCATATAATAATTATTAAATTCACAGTACTTTCGCTGACATTTAAGTTTAGCCCCCAGATTCAAGCAATTTTTTTCCAATTAATTAGTGTTTTCCTTCCTAGTTTCCTCAAAAATTTTGGCTTTCACAATATGTGCAATTTCCTTCTTCAGATTATTTCATAGCATCACAATTAGCATTAAAACAGTTATTGTTTTCCCACTCAGAAATTCCTATGTTTTCGAAGCAAGCAAAATGAGTTTTTCCTAACATCTGTAAAGCACTCCAGTATCTTAGATACACTCAGAGTAAGGGAAGGAAGATTGGGAAGAGGAGTCTTCTACCAAATTCTTTCCACTATTCCCTTTTAATAGTAACATCATATGGCATAAAATTTGACAGAAAAAAACATAATTTTGTTGCTAAGAACTGTGTCATGTATTCATTGAAACAAACCCTTCAGAGAAGGGGCAAATACGCTGCAAGTGCTGCCTGAAAGAAGAAAGGAAAATTCCACTGCAAATTTAATCTGCCTCTTACCATTGCTGACATAAGGGCTGATAACACAGTCACACTAACTAATCACACGGTTAACATCTCTTTTCACATTAGTTTATATAATTTCTGTGAGCCATTGCTGTATCTATCTTAGTTGTTTTTGTTACCTTTCATGGCACAAGGACTTATGTCATCAAAGCTAAAGGAACCTTTTCTTAATGTCAGTGGACTTTGGGTAAGACCTCACACAAAATATGCACCTTGGCTAAAAATGGAAACTCACAAAGGTTTCAGAACTAGTATCATAAGCATGTCATCTAGGAATGCAAAACCAACCTCAATGAGTTTATGTGCAGAAGAACTGGAGAATTTCAATTAACAGAAGTTTTAAGCTGGTTTGGGTTTTTTTGTATTATATTTTGGGGGTTTTTTTAAATAATGTAAAAAAAGAACAACAGTCTGAGGACCTTCAGAAGACACACTTCATTCCAAGTGTATGTGACGGGAACCAGGAAGGGGAAGCAAACACACCACTTTTGATTCTGTGACACTTACAGATGTGAGAGTATACAAGGAAGATAAACTTGACTGGGTAAATTCTAGCAAGCAAAACAAATGTGTTTAGGTTTGTTCAAAATGAAAGGAAGGGACGGTTTGCAGTAGTTTCTGGCTCATTACAAGTCTCACATCATAAGTGCTTCAGATAAATGTCTGCTGACCAAACCCTGGAGGACTTTCTAGTAATAATTACAGAGAAAATGTTCGCAGAAACAAAGTGCAAAGTATTAGCTTTGGCTTACTTTAGAATCTGTTTGTACATAAGGGATCCAGACATCCCAAAGACTAGCTGAACTTTGCAATCCATGCTCTCATACCCAGCTGAATGTGGATGACTACCATGACTACCAAAGAGAACAACAAATGCTAAAACATGTGAGAAGCTTAAAAACAGGAGGAGGCATTGAACCTGTCCAAATTGCTGTTAAATTTTAGGAACCAGAAAGGGACAGCAGTTGAAGGAATATAGCAGCAATGTTTATGTTTTGTTCCAAACTCAGCACACAGAGTACAGTATTCTTTATAACTTCATACAGCTCCTAAATTCAAACAGAGTACAAACCCACAAACACTCACCAAGGCCTCTTTTCTAAACTCTAAATACAAAACAGGAATCATACTGCTGTAGGGAAGAAGGATGCTTTATGTCACCGTTTAAAGCACTAGACCAGGCTGTCCCATCCCTGGAAGTGTTCAAGGCCATGATGGATGGAGTTCTGAGCAACCTGCTCTAATTGAAGGTGTCTCTGCCCATAGCAGGGGGGTTACAACTAGATGACCTTTAAGGTCCTTTCCAACCCAAACAATTCTATAATTCTATGAGAGCATTTCATAATGCAAATCATCAGTACAGCAACTTCTCCAGGCCCATAAAAATGAATAAAATTATTTTGTGTAAATCCAGATATTTCTGATAGCAGGGTCTGGACTTGATAGCAAATTGTACTTCCTACATTCCCACATCCCAAGGCCTCAGTCTTGGTTAACTCTACTCAAATACAGCACAAGCTGCTGTCAGAAAACGCATTTTCCTACCACCTACCCACTGCATTCTCAGGGATCCTAACAAGTTACCAGTCCTTTTCCTGACCTCGCTATCTTTCAAATGGACATCAATTTGCTACCCATCCAGAAAATTTGCTTTTTCCACTCTTTTTATGCTACCCTTTGGAAACATAACTGCAATTTATAGGTTTAATCACAAGCCACCTTTTAAGTTTCCAGGCACATAAAGGTTCTAAAGCAATTATTTCTGAAAACACCACAAGAGCAACTACAACACTTTTCATTAACTTTCACATTTCTTATTTGGGTCCCCACACCCATTTTTTTCCCCAAGTGCTTGTGCACCATCCGAGTGCTTTTCTTCAATTGATTTTACTTAAGGAAAGACTTTAATTACATTTCTGTAGGTCAGTCCCAAAACTTAATGGCTGTATGCCTTGCTGAGGGAGTGGTTTATTCACATATGCTGGAGTAGTATCAACCCTTTTTGAAGTCAGATAGTGTTTGCATTTCCATGAGCCACTTACCTTTTTAAGTTATTTATTCTCCCACTCTTGAATCCTCACCTCTTATAAAGCCTGTTTCTATTCAGTTGCTTGACCTGTCATTCCCTCTCTCTATCACCCAAGTTCTGCAGCTGTAGCTCCTAATCAACCAGCTGGAGTTGAGCCCATTCAAGCCTTTCAGGAGCTGAAGAATTTAACCCTGAAGTGGTCCTTCTATTTTCTGCAGCTGACAACAGTTACCCTCTTTAATAAATCCTATTTGTCAGTGATTTCTACTTTCTCTTGCTTTCAGTGTCAGAATAGGCCTACAACAAATTCCTCTCTTATTTTCCTTTCCATCTATTTTCTCCTAAAGCGAGACGTGGTACCTTGGTGAGCTCATTGCAACTGAGCTCTCTCTCCCATCTTTCCACAGCTACATCAGCTACTTCATTGGGGTCCTATCATTTCCATTCCTTATTCAAAAAACAATTTACTTTGCTACATTTTAAGCTTCCAGAACACACTGTTTTATCACTTTCAAAAGAAATTTATCCATCCAGACATTCCAGCTTAGACTCTTCATGCAGAGTGACAAGCCTCACCAGACCACAGGTATGCCCCAGTCCCTGCTAACTAATGACAGAACTTGTGCATTCACCTCCTCCAGATGGAAGTTTCAGTAGTAAGATTCAAAAACTGGAGAAATCCTACCCATGACTCTTGAAAAATATTGGGTTTTGTTTGTCTACTTACACAGTCAAGGGGTTGGAAGAGCGAGCCTGCCCTCTCCACAGTGTTGATTCCCTCCAGGTAACATCTTGCAAACTCTTCCTGTAACATTTCAAATATTTCAAGTATATTTTAATAAAATAACATTTTAAATAAAACCCTGTTGCTATTTGTTTCTAACAATTTTGTACTACTGAATTCAGTTTTGCCTGCCATAGCACTTCAATTCTGACATAAACTTTTGGTAGTAAGGCCAATTAACTCTCACAATACTACTTTCCCTTACCCTAAACAGAATTAAAGGCTACCCTTGGAGCAGATCAGTTTATTCCAAGCCATATTTTAGATGATAAAGGAACATAATTTTAAAAAAAAAACAACAACAAACAAAAAACCCCAAACAAACAACACAACTCCACAAAAAAAAAAAAATCCAAGCATTTGAAAGCAATGTATCCCAAGAAAGACTCAAATTTTTTCTTGGGGATGCTAAGGACAGAATATTGTCATCATTGGTGGGATTCTAGCAAAGTTCAAAGAAAAAAGAGTCAAGGAGTGAAAAAAAAAACTTCTGATTTGCTGAGCTTCTGAATCAGGACTGTCTCTTCTGTTTCAAGGAGTACCAAGGTACTCTTAACTATAAGTTCCTATTATAACATCCTACTGCACTTTGCTGAACTCTTGCTTTTACTATGAATCTCATTATCAACAAGCATTAGACAAACATCATTAAAAACAAGAAAAAAAATGCTAAAAAAATACTTTTGTTCTTTTATTTTACATACACTACCTCTGTGATCTCTCTATAGTAAAGAGACTGCATCTCCAAGGGACATTTCCACCAATCTAACCAATCCAAGCCATTTTATTTTCATTTATCCTAATTTAATACATCTGGAGGCAATCCAAATCACCTGACACTGGTATTTAGGTACCAATTTTCAACCTGAATGACCTTAAACTGGGATTTGGGATTCAGCTGTGCTCATTTCTCAGCAAGAATACAGGAGGAAATGATGAGCACATCAAAAAGTAATGTGAGAGTCACGGATCTTAATGCTTTAAGATACTGGAGTACTATAAAATAAAATAAAACAAAATAAAATAAAATAAAATAAAACACCAAGAGGCTTTTTAAATTAAGAATGCAAAGAATCAGGCAAAATACCTGCTTGTGAATTGCTGTTCTTTCTTCTTGTTTATTTCCAAGGTATTGCAGGATTTTTAACAATGTTAATGCTGTTTCCAAATAGCTCCTAAAAACAAACAAACAAATTCTATGCTTTTACTTTATCCAGAGCACACAAAGAGGAGAGATACCAAAACAACACAAAGAAGTAGATAAATCCTGCAAGATCTCCCTGAGTGAAGAAAGGGTCAGAGGTGGTAAGGCAGGAAAAGCTGAGGAAGGGAAAGCAGACTAATGCAGTTCATAGAAGAGGAGGGGAAAAGGCAGAAAAAGAGATGGGATGTGATCACTGCTAAAGGGTTGTAGAAAGTCTCTTAATCAAGATGCCTATGGATGAAAGTTTGAGGAATGCACAGGCAGGTCCTGCTTTGCCCTGGACATTCTGCCCAGGAGCAACATTGCCCTCATGTCCAGAGGCTGACCACTACACGACTCCAACTTCTGTAGTAACTCACAACCACTCCTGTTTCATCCCTGCTTGAGATGTAGCCTAATGAACAATGCAGCAATATGACAAGATTCTTCTCCCAGCTATGAAAATCTCTCCCTGGATGCTTCTGGTAGTCTGATATAGAGAAGCAGACTCATACCCTTCAATTGCAACACATCTGGCCCAAGATTCTCATAGTTTGAAACCCATTGTACACATAAGTAAGGCAACAGTAAGGCAACAAATGTTCCTCCTTCCATCTCTCTGTCTTTTTATATCCTAGATTCTATGAACTGTCCAAGCTTGCAGTGAAAGTGAGGCCTTCCAGATGTGTCAGGCAGCTCTTGCCTTGCCAGCTTCTCCACGTGCAGTTCTGGGGAGCTCACTAAAGCTGTAACTTCTAGGTAAGTAAAAGCCCGGTTTTTCTTCCTAGTACCATTTCACTCGAAATTAGAACTACCCTTTTGCTTCAACAGGCTTATAGAAATAAATAGGAAAACTAGAAAACAGAGTTCTAGGAGAGAAAAAATGCTGTGTTTTGGCTCAGCCCTCCCCCCCCCAAACCAGAAGAAAGTATACTCTGCTGATCTCAGGTTGCTCAGATACAAGGCAAATTACCAAGAATGTCGCTGATTCTGTGAACTGATAAAGAGTAATTACATCACATAGCTACACTTTCCTGTACGGATTCTCTTTTTTGGGGCTTAATGTAATTAAACCAGAACAGACATTGCTTCCAGTCAGCTTGCCCTACTGTGGAAGTAAATCTCTCGTGGTTATAACCTTCTGTGCAGAGGTAAAACCCAAATACTGCAAAAGAAATAATAGCTCTTGAAAAGCATCTTGATGCCTATAAAGAGTTTATTGAAATATGAACAAAGACATGTACCTGGCACTTCCAAACAGAGGTTTATAGGGTGGTATCATTTCACTGAGATTTGCGGGTTCTTATGTTTTAGAGTTAACATGCCACAACAGGGAGGTAATAAGCATGCTTTTAACCAATTATTCAAAGTACTCTACATTCCTTCAGCAGTACAACAATGTTCCAGCTGGGCTGTGTTAGCTCTTGCTTCAGAAATCATATCCAAATGCTTGCAGATTGGTCAAAAAAACATACTGTGGGTGAGTATGAACTGGTAATGGCAACAACACATTTTGCTTCCCAGACTTTCAAAAATTTACTTTAATGCCTCAGTCTCTGATTACCTGTAGGAATCATATATATTTCCTCCAGTACTTTTCTAAAACGATTTATATGTCTCTGCTGGTATTTTAATTTCAGCAACATTTCAACACCCATTAGATGATTTCAATATCTAATGATTGCTGACTGCATAACACAGGGTGATCCTGACCCTTTCAGAGAAGAAAATTAAGAACATCATTTATTATGACCAGGGTTTTGTTCCTAAGCCTAGTAGTCCAAGCTCCTGTTAATGAAGGACAACAACAAAAATGCAAATCTGTACTTCAGAGAATAAAATTTTTAACAGCACTTATGATAACACACAGCTTGTCTTTTTAGGTATGCTTATGTAAGTGTACAGAGAATATAGGTGTTTTTCCATGTCTATACATTTTTATGTTTCTTTGTAGATGCACTGAGAAAGGCTTTAGGAAACTTGTCATTCACTTTATGTAATTCATATTTTCTAAAGAGCAAAGCATTGCAAATAGTATTCCTTGGTGTTAAAAACTTTACAATATAAGCCTGTTCAATAAAAACACTCCAAATAAAAATAAAGCCTGATAACCATTCTGTGATACTCTGGTGCTTTGTTGTTCTCATTCTCATATTTACATAGTTCACTGCTAATAAGCTAAGCCAGCCTTTTGCAATAAACCAAACATCACAGTAAACAAGCTAGGCATCGAAATTATGAACAAACTAATATGGTCTTACCATTCATTAAGGTTGCCTAGGAACTACTTTTACTTTTTTGAAAAACAGACAATGTCTGGATAAACAATCCAGTCCCCAAAATGTGCGATGAAAACAGATAACATCTGAAAGCCATGAAACCACAGTGCCAAAGGCACACCCTGGCCTGACCAGGCTGTCTGACAGCACTGAGATAATGGCTTGCAAGTCAGGATGACAGCGTGGGCAGGCCAAGATTTAAACTGAAAAAGCAGCCACATAGATTAGACTGTTAAATCATATGGAATCATACAGAGATATGTCCTGATTCTTTGCACCATTAAAAACCAAAATGAGCACAAATAACTAAGTCTTCAAGATATTAACTGTGAAATACAATGACTCCAAGAAATTAGTTAGCCCCTTTAATTAGTTCCACCACCACCCCCCTCTACCCCAGCAGCACTTCCCCATGTTTCTTATGCAGTCCCACAACATTTCTGTTGGTCCTTCATCCTCTGGGGCTTGTATTGAGTCGGGGGACAGGGAGAAAAAGCCCAGCAGAAATGTCATTGCCCCACAGTCCAGAACTCTGGCAGGTAAGAGGCAGGAGCTCCTGTGTGAGCTGACACAGGAGCTGGCAGCTCCTGCCACAGCCTCTTCACCCAGTTGCTCTGCCAGTTCTGCAATGGAGAAACTTCCAAATGCACACAGAATGTGTAAATCTGTGAATCTCTGGTGGATTATATGCTATGAAATTTGGATGGAAACCAAAGTTCTGGTTCCAATGCAAACACTCCAAACTGGTGGTGTTTGCAAATTGCAAGCTGATTTATATTCACAGGTCTGGGGAAAATTAATTTGTAAACACCAACCAAACATACTGAGAATTTGGCTCTTGTATTGCAAATGGTGATACAGCAAGGATACTTGTTAAGATATTCACAGGAGTTAGAAAAGAAAAAAAACCTTCCAAAAAGATGTTATTGATCCAAGGTGATTATTCAACATTTGTATTTTTATGTTTCTCCCCTTCTAAACAAGTATTTCACATGCAATGAAAAACTAAAAAAGAAATTCTCATTAGTTCTCTTTATAAAATGATGGAATCATTCTGTTCAGGAATGTTGCTTTAATGATGCAATATTTTGTTTTTAATAATATTAATATTCCTAAGTTTTCATATTGTCCTAATGACATAATGTACTACAATGTATTATATTTACCACAATATGTATAAGATTTAAACTATAAACATTTATATCAATTCAGTCATTCTAGGTTTGTCTTTTCCAAACTTTTCCATTCACAAGAGATGCCAGTTACTTGCTCCAGTTCAGGAGAAACACACACGTTGAAATGTGGGAAATTTCTGAGAAAGTTGTAGGTCCCATCTTCTAACCATTTATACATGTTTGCATTGA
This sequence comes from Myrmophylax atrothorax, assembly GCA_026770055.1. NCBI lineage: Eukaryota > Metazoa > Chordata > Aves > Passeriformes > Thamnophilidae > Myrmophylax > Myrmophylax atrothorax. The sequence goes on from JAOXXN010000137.1 coordinate 13,099,922, forward strand.
GTATTAATTGTGTCTAATTTTTGCTCTGCCATGACCTTATACTTAGTACATATAGAGCTGTAAGTGGTGACATAAGGCAGGAAGAGACAAGCTCCCTGTTTCTGTAGCTCATACACACCTTCCCAGCGCCATACTGGGCACTTTGATTAGATTTTGATTGAAGTGACAGATTTTGAAGGAAGGGTTATGTCTCCAGTAGATCAGGTACTACCCCGTACTTGGAAACTTGCATCTCTTTTTAACATTACCAACCCAGTGAGTATTGGAATTCAGCTGCTTTTTATCTTACTTTATAAAATGTTTGCTCTTATTTATAATAACTTGATCAGGAAGTGCTGACTCTCAGGCCACAGTGCTTTGCAGTTGGTACTGCTCTGGGGCTGAGGCAGTAAGGAGATCGAATTTTCACTTTCCCATAAGCTTCCTGAGGATTTTCAGCAAGTTACTGGGTGATTAAATGGCCTAATTCTCCTGTAAGGTGATGATAATAGTACTTCTGCCCTGTCTGTTTTCATCCCACAGGACCTGGGTAAGGTTAGGTTGATGAGCAATATGTGCCTGGAGCAACTGAGAGTTCAACCACAGCTACAGTAATTATTATCCCCATCTTAACTGGTCTGATGAGAAGGGGGGGGAAAATATGGTTTTATGTAGAGAAGCAAGACATTGCTCAGTAACTCTGTGTTAAAAATACCATCTTTTACTTTCCTGTGGGTTACATTTCTTTTTCTGAAACAGCAAAACTCCCTGCCAACTAGAAAATAGTGTTTTCTCCAAACAATTTACACACAGAGGAAAACCCATCTATTTGTGCTTCTGTGTAGCTTGAAGAACATGATAAATAATGTCACGAGGGTCTTACAGCTGTAATTCTTGGTAAACTTACAAAATTCCAGAAGTAAAAACTAACTTCTAGGTCTTTCCACAGTTAGGCTGGAGAAAAGAGTTTTTCACAAAGTAATTATTACTGATAGCACTGCACAATCTCCATTAAGTTTTAATCGCAATGATCAGATTCAACAAGAAGTAGAGGTCAGCTCAAACACCAGTTTCTGTTTCTCCTCTGGTTGGAAAGTGTAAATGCAGTTTTATGAATACATACTCTATTAAGTTTACCACAATTGGGAAGTCTTGTTTGTTGTTTTGAGAAAAGGCATTTTAAAAATTACTAATTACATATTAGTCCACACCCATTTTTCAGAGATGATTAAGCAATGCAAACATCTCCCTTTACCATAACCACAGCCTTTTCCAGAAACTGACAATTTTATGATCAGTTAAAAATTAAATGAGACAGTTCTTATGACCTACAAGAGCCTTATATCATTAATATGTCAACAGAAAGTGCCTAAACTATCCTGTTCTACTGCACAATAAAAGAACCACAAACACAGTGGCCACAAATTTTAAAACTTAGGTTTCTTTATTTAAGCATTTAGTATGCCCCTTTCAAATTTTAACTCGCTTTCACCCTGAACATAGTTTTTCCTAAAGTTTGTTTCAATTTAGATGAATTTACTCAAAGGAAGAGTAAATGTAGGGCTACATGTTCCCCACTACCAGCACTCAGTTGAGTTCACACGTAGCATCACATATTGAGAACAAATCACACAGCCTGTCCAAACGTACTTCCCTACTATCATCACTGCTTCCAGCTCTAAGGAATTTAAGCATGATTCCTTTCACAGGAATAATTCATTTGTTCAAATTCTGCCTTTGTATCACTGGAAACATAAATGACAACACCAGCTTGGCATTGGAAATCAGAGCTGAACCTCAAACAGACTTGATAAAACTGGGAGCCAAACTTCACAGATTGGATCATGATCACATTAAATATTCACTGTCCTGTGCTGAATTTTGTAGAAATATTCTTCTGAATGGCATGATCTGTGTAATATTATACTTAATGGCAGGCATCATTTTAGAAAACACATTTAAAATGTAACATTTTGCTGCCAGTTCCCAGAGAGAACATGGCCACCATCACACAGAAGGGGCAAACATTCAGAGGGCAGATTTAAATGGCAAACCAAATCTAACTGATATATGTGTATGGAATAAAAATACTATTAAAAAGTAAATGTGTAAGTCTGAGGGAAAAGGGCTGATTTTCAAATGCATAGCAACACACTTGATAAATACAGGACCCCATACACCTGCCTCCTTACAAATGGCAGACTTTTACTCCAGCCTGACATTTCTGGAAGGTACTCAAAAAATGGCTCTTCTTGGCTTTTCCTTCCCCAACCAGGTGAAAGGCAGCATAAGTAAAATAATAGGTTCCTTATCAAGGAGGCTCTTAATTAATTTAAACAAACAGCAGATTTTAGACAGGAACATGACAGAAAAATGAGGAGTTAAAAACACATTTATTCCTGTCTGCTTTAATATAAAACTGAACAATAAGTCCAGCAAACCAGGGTCTACTTTGCATCCAGTTTGAACACAGATTTTGCCCACACAGGAAGACTGTTACCTGCTTTTTGGAAATGCCAGTCCAAGAGTAGCCCTTGTGACTATACATATGGAGTAGCACATGAGCAGAAAATCCAGTCCCTTCTTTGAAGGCTTTCTTAAGAGCTTTTGACATTAAGTTAATTTGCTTGAAAAGTCCTAGCAAGTCTTCAGAAGAAAAAAAGAAATGTCTCCCAAACTATAATTCTTTACAGTTGTTTTGTGAAAGACCTGACTATTGTTCCCTAATGCTGTGAACTGCAGAGCAGTGTGAGCACAGTTCAGGGAGCCCAGCCCAGCTCCTGTGTGCTGCCTTGCCAATGCCTGGGCTGCTCTGGCTCAGGTCTTTCTACCCAGCACCTGCTGCTATGGAAGATCCCTGCCTCAAAAACAGGCTGGTATCTGTCATCCACTTTGTAGAACAATGAGGAAATGACATGACTCTGTCCACTCAGCTCCCTACAGATCCTCTCAGTTCCCTGGGAGCTCCAATAACATCTACAGGGGGGGTGGCTGGCCTCCTTCTGTCACAGAAAGAGCTCTGGGAGAAGGGCCAGGCTTTTGCAGAGTCTGATTCCATCCCTTCCCTGCCCATGGGGCCACCTAATTTTACTTCCCCATTAGCAGGCAGCTGCCCATGCGGGCTGGACATGGATGCAGGGCACTCACTATACCCACACGTCTGGAGCAGTCTTGCTGCAGTCCAGCCCCAGAGGGCAGCCAGACTGGCTTTGCTGGTCCCTTGCTCAGCAGCTCCTGCACCCCAAGCCCATTGCACATTATATCTGCCACTGAATTCAGCAGTCCAAACCCCCAAACCAGTTGCTGCTGTTGTCAAACTAATGATTTAGCATAACCAACTCTAGATATAAAAATAAGCATATAATTGCCCTATTTAATAAACTTTACCAAATGAGGATGTCACGTATTTCTCATTCAGTTCAGCTTAGAACAGGGCACAAGACAAACAAAAAAACCTACCATTTTTCTAGCAGAATAAAACCAGTTAAACTTTAAACTGTTGAGGAAATGCTGAGATTTGAAATACTGGCTTCCTCAGAGTCTTCATATTTTCCAGCCTCCCCTTTTGCTGTAGGCTATGATGATTATAAGGGATACAATTAAAGCACACAACCTGAGGAAGACTAGAAGTTAAAGCATATAGCTTCCTGGAAAGAGATTAACCATCTTAATTGTTCACAGACCTCATCAGAAAAACCAATAATGTAAATTTCCATAGTTCTGGAAAGGCAGACCTTGTGGATATTAGCACCAGTGCTGCTCACAGTCTGCAAATGACTTCCCTCAGTCATCCCAAAAGACATTTTTCCCTCTCCTTCTCTCTCCTCTCACATACACAGACACCTAATACTCTGCCAGTCTTAGCAAAATGTTATGATCTCACATAGACAGTGGATGACAACAGAAATATTCATTCCTATTCCTAAAGCAGAAGCTAACATTTTTCCTACAGCTGAACAAATGTGTGATCAAGAGGGAGATCATAAGAATTACATTTCTTACTTTCCAAAAATTTTCTTTCCTTACTATTTTCCAATAACTTTCATTTGTAGTAGGCATGATAGAATGGAACATACTCTGAAACAGAGTTCGTCATTGTCACAAGTGGATTAATTAAAACTCCTAAATAATAGATGCATTGACTTGGGATCAATTCTTGCTCATTTTTTCAGAAAATGCTTAGATATATATAAACAAGATAGGACTAAAATAGTACTTGTGCCAGCAGGAGACTTTTTTGATTAAAAGTGTTTCTAAAAAAAATAAGGCATTTCTGGTCTTCAGGGAAATCATCTTCTTTACTCACATGAGATTGCTACCAGGACATGTCAAGGTTTCCAGTACAGGTAGAGACCTACCTCTGAATTGCTCATTTTCTTCTAAACAAATGCACAGGTACATTCTATGTGCAAAAGTCCAATCTATTTCCTGAAAAAAATCAACAGTGGCAAAATGCATCAGAAATACATACAAAAGAAGACAATGAATAGAAACAGCATGCCACAAATCTTGCAGCCAGTGGTGCTTTCCTGAAGCCTGACTCTTGATGTCCAGAGGCACGGGGATTTATGTAAGGAACATAAGCTTTCTACAAAGAAAATAATTTTGTGCTTCTCATTCTTGCAGAAAGAAAAGAAAAATCCTGAAAATGTAAAAAAAAGAGAGAAGAAAGAGGGTGTTAAAGGCAATGTGATTTTGAGCTCCCAATGAAGATTTATTTTAAACTATTTATTCTCACCATAGCTCATCATTTTAATAAATATTGCTATTACAAGAGCTATTTCTTTGATTTTAGAGCAATCAAATTGCCCAGTCCAGTCACCTTCTTAATGATAGCTCTTTGCTCTACCACAAGCAGCAGAATGAAAACTGCTCCTTGAAACCCTTTCCACAATATAGACACCTGAAACAGTTCTGGTGGGAAGAAGCCTCTTTATTTACAGCAGATCAATGAAAACAGGATTGTAGTCATCAAGTCTATTATTCACTGGATGTTCCTGTAAATCACATTTCTCTAGTGAGTGCATGTTGCAGTGGTTATCATGTTACAATTCTGTTATTGGGATTCCAGACACAAAACTGCTGGTAGTGAAGAGATTTTCCCAAAATTACATTAAATTACATCTCTCTTGTGAACATCCACAAGAGATGGACTGAACTCAGCAGAGAGATGCAGACCCAAATTCAATTTTACATGCATCTTTTAAAAAAGATTCCAATTGAAAAAGAAGTTGTTGTGGGTTTTTTTTTCCTTTTATTCTAGTTAAAAATACAGTTACCATCTACTTTCCCCATCCCTTTCCTGAAGAGAAGGGATGATGGAATTCAATACAGGGAACAACTGATCCCAGGCAGCGATTCACACATAGCGGGGGCATGTTGTGACTCTAAGTTGCCAGTGTTTGATGCTGGCTTTGTGATTTGGTTTCACAAAGACCTCCAGGTGTCGATCTCCTCCCTATCAACTCCATCCGGCAGGTTTTAGCATAGAACCTGGGGGCAAAACTGGGCAATGACTGCCAAATTCATTGTTACTCGGGAAAGTTTGGCAATCAGTCACACAGGTACAAAGAATTTTTTGTCCTATATGGCAAGAGCTCCCTGTAATACAACCAAAAACAAATATGGGAATAACAGAGCACACTGCTGTAGCCTGCTCAGACACTGCAGAGGCCTGAACTACCTTACTAGAAAGTGGCTTCTCGTTTCTGTCACGATACTTCTGTGAACATGCGCATGATTCATCATTAGAAGATCTCTCAGCATGATCTCTTTAGAGAAACCAATTACAAACTCCTCAAGTGGCAGGAGGGCAGCACACTGCCAATATAGACTGCTGCAATCCTGACTGCTGTTCTGATGAAAATGCAGATGATTTTTCTTGACACAATGTAAATAAGATCAGGGCAAGAGGTTATGTCACAGGTGAATTAGTGCCTCCATGTAACACACTATGACCTATCAGACATAGCCTGGAACAAATGAGTGTATGTAAAGTACAACAGTTCTGCATTTCTATCTGAAGCTCTGATTTAGCTAACAGACTTTCAAAAACAAATTACAGCCAGACAAGACCTTAGTGATTATACAGGTGCAGATGCTGAAAAGCAAGTTGTTATTACTGTGGAATCCAAATGTTTCCTCTTGATTTGCTTCTCCTACCCCTATCACTAAGTAGATCCTAATTGGTTTTAGCCACAATAAAGTTATACTGGCAGCCCTTGAAGGATATCACCATTCTAGATCATGCCTTTCTTAAGAGGGCCTTTAAAAACACACTAGGTATATAAAAAGGTTAGGAAGCAATCTGAACTTGTGCAGTTCCCTCTGGAAGCTTCAGCTCTGTCCATAATTAAGGTGTGATGACCCTAAAGTGAAACATAACTTCTGAAATCCTGTTCTGGATGAGCGTGACTATCTCTGAAATTCCACCTGAGAGGTTGCTCCCTGTCTTTCCAGGTGAAGAGAGAGACAAACAAAATCCCTCATACACAAAATCCTTTTTTAAAATGACAGCAGTGATGTGAAGAGCCCTACGAGGACATGCATTCCAAGGGGACTTAACATACTGGTTTCTTCTCCCCTCTACTCCCAGAGAACACAGTTTGCCAGACTTAATATTGCAATCATACATTTATTGCAACTTCATTAAGGGTGATGAGAACATTTCAGTTGTGCTCACAGGCGGCTCGGGAGAGTCCTAGAGAACCTGGGAATGTTTGCGAGCCACTCGGAGCCCTTCTTCAGAAAGTTGGAGGCAAAGGGAAGTAGGGGCACCCCATGAGCAGTCCCTGCCCCATCCCTGCAGCCTCCGCAGCACTCCCAGGGCCCCGGCGCTGACTCTGCCCTGCGCCAGGAGCCGGGGCCAGCACATCCCCGTCCTGCCCATCACCCCCGGGCACCGCGTCCCTGCCGGCCGCCTCCGCACCCGCGGAGGGCGGGGGGGTCCGGCTGCGAGAAAAGGGAGCAGGAAGTGGGAGGGAGACGGGTCAGAGGGTCCGTCCCGGGAGATGGGTGGGGAGAGGCAGCGGGCGAGCTGGGCTGTGCCGCAACGCCCCTCGCTATAAACAGAGGGGCCGCACTCGGAGCGGGCGGAGCGGTGCGGCCGGGAAGGAGAGCGCTCGGAGACCAGCCCAGCCCAGCAGAGCCCAACCCATCCCAGCCGAGCCGAGCCGAGCAGAGCCCGGTGCGGTGCGAGCGCTGCCGGGGCTGAGCCGCCCCTCGCCCCGCGCTGCACCAAGCCAGGTAAGCGCGAACCTCCCGCGGCTGCCGCGGGCGCGGAGCGGCCCCTGCGCGCTGTGCCCCGCGCCTTCGCCCCGGGGGAAGGAGAGCTTGCGGCACAGCCTCCCACTGGATTTATACTTGGTTTAGATGGAGATGGCATAGGAAGGCTTAGTCTCGGACACAGGCAATTTTAAACCCTGTGCCCTGGCTTGCCCTTCGAGGCCGGCTTGCTTAACCCGCAGTACATAATTTAGGAGATGACTAAGTGTCCCACAGAAGCACAGCCGTGTGTGAGCTGTCGTGTCTTGTCAGCAGTTTGAAGAGAAAGCAAAGGCACCCTTTGGCAGAAGGCACGCTCAGAGCAGTAACTCCACCACCACACTATCATGGCTCATCCCATCAGCCTACAAAAAGCTTACCTCTGGTCAAGATGAGATGAGCAATTAAATTTTTATTAGTCTGCTTAAGATCATTATAGAAATCAAAAATCACCAAAAGTGATGCTCATGATTTTTGAGACTCGTGCAAACACTTCACTTTCTCAGTCTAGCAGGCAATGCAACTTCCACCAGTCAACAGGTTTCATCAAAATTGTGTGGCATACACTCTCCATAGCCAGATTTATCCTTTTTCTACAGAAAAAAAAAAAAATGGAGAGATCTACAGCCAGAGATCAAATTTTAGTTAGTGAAAGTTAAATGTTTTTTTTCCAGCATTAGCCATTTTCCAAACTCCTGGATTCACTCTGGACTGGAGTTCTGCAACAAGTTCAGGTGAAATCCTGTAATATATTTAGCGCCCTTCCACTCTCCATGTGTTAAAACATAATGTTACCAGTTCTTTATAGGCACAAGCCGTGTATTCTTCCTAGTAAGTCAACTGGTGTATCAATAACTGAGACAGTCAATCAGATCACAATGTGTACAAGCAGTACAATTACAGCATTCAGGTAAACCTAAATCTATATTTCTGCAAAGCCCCTAGAATGAATTACATGTATGGCAATAAGCAACAGCAGGATTCTGCCCAGAGCATGCAACAGTTCACTGTAAATTTCTATCCCTTCCAAAAGTAGCAGTACTCATTTTGATTGTGTTGTGTTGCATAGATTGGACAAGCTAGTACATGGGCCCAGTAATATCACAAGATGAGAGTGAAAAGGGATTTTTTGTTTAGGGGAAGCATCTTCTCTTTTCACTTGCAGCTCTACCATGATTAGATTTTTGTCTGAATAGGAGGATTAAGTATGGCCTGAAGCAGGTAATTACCATGATGATGTAGAAAGGCTCTTTTAGGTCTGTTTTAGTGTCAGATAAATGTTTCATACTCCTGACTATGGCAGTCAATTTTGCTTGTTGTCACCATAATCTTTTAAATTACAGCACCTTTCAAAAATATGAAGTACCTACAAGTTATGCTTTTGCTCATGTATTAAGGATTTCAGATATACACCTTTCCAGCAGGAACATGGTATCTCTGTACACTTTGCCTCTCTACAACTTGAACTACTAGCAGAGAAAAATCAGTTATGGTTATTGTGTGTCTCCTAGTTTGTGTTGCTAAACTGAGAAAGCAGAGTGGTCCTGTATGATTAAGAGAAGTCACATTTATCATTAAATTTGAGTACAGCTGGTTTCATTCTCTCCTTACTTTTGTCATAGTAATACATGGAAATGGACTTAATTTTCACTCGAGGAGAGCAGAAGTGCACCTGTTTCTGATGGTGTAAGGTGTCCTGCCTTCCTGCTTCGAAAGAGTACCTTGCTTGGGTTGGACAGCATGTGCAAACTGCAGCTAGAAGTTACTGGTTTAAAAGGCAGCAAATCCCAACCTGAAATGCCAGTAACCACAGCACTGCAGAAGTGAGGAGAGTGCTGCCTTTCAGCTTCAAACATCTCAACTCAACAACCTGCTTTTTACAGTCTTCTTAGAACAAGATGATGTATGATTGTATTTGTGTTACCTGCTGAATGAATAATATTATCTTGAATTGTATTAAATATTGGAAAATGTATCTCATTTCATTATTTGCTGTGCTAGAAAAACAGAGGCAGATGCAGAATGTAAATATGGTGATTTATTTACACTTTCTAGAAATGTATGGACTGACATGGAAATAAGTGCCAGAGCTAAAGCCCATTAAAAAAAATTATTTCAGATAATGGGCACTTCATTTTTGTACTCCTAAGCTTTCTGCAGTGTGGTAATTTTATCCTCTGTGTTTGTTAAAGAAGTATACTTAGATAGTCCTCTCCTCTGACACTGCCTGTCATTCCTTACCACAGTCACAATAATTAATATGGTAATTTAAAATTGCATAAGTTACAAACCCTCATTACACTGTCCTAGTTTAAATCTTGTACACGCAAAGGTATAGTATGAGTTGAAAATATTTTAAGCCATCATACATTACTCCAGTTTGCTCACTACCTTTCCTTTTCCTCTGGACCTTCTTGCATTCCAGAAGCTACCAGCGTCACCAGCAGTATTCATAATCTCTCCTGTGGCTGTTACTGCCCAAAATTTAGGACTCTTAATCACACTGTGAGAAGAACCTAGTTGTTTGAGTGGTTGGCATGTATCTGTTCCCTGTACATCAAGTCTCCTTTTCTACCTGTGTGAGTTCATAGAAGGTCATGTTTGGTCGTGATTTGGTTAGAGAACATGGGTATTTATGCATTACTTTAGTCAAACACTATGTCTGACTTGCATAACAGGGTTAACCTTGTGCTTTTTTTTTAGCTGAATGTAATGGTTCACTCCCAGGAGACCACCTGAACAAGAGGAGAAATCAACAAAAATTTAATTTGGATATGTTATATCTAATGCTGAGAAATGGGAAAATGGGTTATCAAGATTCATTGGCCTACAAAAGGATCTGCTTAGATTGTATATTAGACACAGGAAGGAAAGTGGCCAAGTCAGGGGAGGGATGGTAGACAGCAAAGCCAAATATACTCCTCATCTGTTTCTGATAGTAATGCTGGCAACACAGCAGCCATCAGCTCTCCATAAAGAGAAACATAAGCTGGGAATCTTTTCAGAGCTGCAAGCATGGTAAGATTGAGAGCTTACAGCTGGTAGGACTGGGTCAGGGGATAGCCAGGCCACTACAGGCCCAAAACAACCCACTTGTACTGTTGTAGGCTCTATTATGTGTTTAGCTAAACCTCTAGCCTTTGGATAATCTTGGTTCAGTTTTCAAACCTTCTCTAACTTACTACCAGTGTTTGTGCCTCATGCTCTCAGTTGTGCAACAATTCCATCAGAAACGCAGTGACACAGATAGTACATTTTTCACTCTGTGTTCCCCTCAAATATTAATTAAGAATTCCTTGGTATTCTTGGATAGCAGTTCAGATTTTTGGACATTCAGTCCTAAGAGTTACTATGGTATGCTTAAGAGGTCAGTCTCTGCATAATTAGGATCATGTTTGAGAACTTAGGCAAGGTAAAATGGTAGAACATCACAAAGAAAAGTATTTAGAAATCTCATGATATTCTGAAAACAGAATGAAAACTGTGGATCACTTATGAAGAGAGGGGGGAAACGGAGGGAAGACTTACATTGTTCTTTTCACTATTTTAAGATTAGTTTCCACAACACCAAGAGAAATAAAGAGGTTGCTGTTGCTGAGAAATGAACCTCAGGTACTTAACTGGAATCAACTTCTATTAAAAGTTAAAATTTTTGCATGTAAACACAATGTGAGTTCAAAAACATTAGAAAGTTTGAGTAGGTGGCAACCTAATATATGTTTAGAGTTTAAAGATGTACAGACCCGAAGAACAGAAAGCCTCCAGCAAAACTATTTTCAGTGCAATTGCAGCTGTATATAAGAAAGTTACTAATCACAGTATTATTTTCTGTCTCCTTCTTCTGATCCTAAACACCCTGCAGTGAAAAGCAAACCAGTAAGCTTTTGCTAATGACAGTGTTTCTTTTAGATCCCTTTCCAGCAACAAATTTTTCTCTTAAGATCACTTTCACCAATAGACAGTGCACTTCTGTTTAGAGCACTCATAGCATGTTCTGTACCATCTTCTAAAACTTACCCTTCACAAACAAAAAAAAAATAATTGCCAGATGTACCCTGGAAGACTCTCTGTCACTTTTGAACATTTTGGGGAATTTAACAAATTGGACAAACAAGAGGAGTTATGATATTGTACTTATTTTTTTACCTCAGCTGTAACAAACAAGTGAAAAGAGGTTATCTTGACTGTGATTGTAGACAAAGCACAAATGAAATAGACTTGCTGGACTAATCATTTATGGTCTTCAGATAAATGATGGATTATACTAAAATGACACTGAGCTTTCAAGTGAATTGCAAGTAAGGATGGGAAAATGTCATGCTCCAAATGACATACTGTTAGTATTCTGTGTTGCACCATTATGTGAAAGAACTACAGATTTTGGCTTGTCATGTGTCTTTTACAATTTTCATTCCATTTGGGTTTTGTTTGATAGCAAAACTGTCCAGGTATTAACTATATAACAACGCTAACTAGAATGCTTGGTTACTATTGGTGGTGTTTATTACTTTTTATTGTAGTTGAGTAGCATTTCTCTTATAGGCACAGAAAACGGGTAATAACTCGAGACAACCTCACAGCAGGAGAGTGAGATCAGATTGGCAATGCATCCGTGAGTGGCATGATTGAAGACAGGACAAAAAGCAGGCTGCAGCAAAAGGTAACTGGCCATATCTGAAGAAACTAGTACTGAATTTGGGTAAGGTCAATATTTAGACAGTATTTCACTGCTTGAGGTGAAAGCTAGAATTGGAGCTGTAGCCAGAAAAAAGAATGATTTAATGAAACTCCTAATTTCAGCTAAATCACCTATTCCTTTCTTTACTTTTAGGTCATTCAGGTTTGTGAGTTACTGATACATCTTTGGCTAGTGGAATCTAATAGTCAGTAGATGAAGTAAAGGTACAGAAATAGAAAATAAAACAGTATTCCTGAATCCACTCAATTTTCTGAAAACAGAGGATACACTGAACAACAGTACTTTGCCTCAGCTTTTCTAGCTCAGATGGACCCATGGAAAGAGTAAAACATTCCAGAAAAGCACCGAACAGCTGTACTTTCATGTTTGGGGAACTTACACAAAGAGAAAATTGCACTAGTTAACTTCTCTAAAAATGTTCTGTTGGCAAGTGTCCTCCATTTAACCCTCCTTTAGCTTCAGCACAGCCTGGCCACAGCCTTTGCCTCAGGCAAGCAACACATGATGTACGAAGATACAGCTGGAGCTTGTTTCTTGAGAAATCATGCTTGCCCCTCCCAATCTAAGTTTATAGAATGTATGTTGCCTTTTCATCTTTTTCTTTATAAATTCCTATTTGTTGTCATATTTTCTCCTTCCTCCACTCATTCTTGTTGTCCAAGCCGAAAAGTTTATACAGTTTTACTTTCTCCCCCATTCTACCATTGGAGTTGCTCAGGTTCTTGATGTACAACAGTCAGAAATTGAAGGCATGGGGAAAGAATCATCCTGTGGTTTCAAAGCAGGACTCTGCTGTTGGATTTCTGTTTTTATTGTTTTCCTTTGGTTTTGTTGTTACCACAATTGGACAATTACAGTTTTTCTCAAATCAGGTAAAAAATATTTCTTTGCCTATGGGCTTCCTAAAAGAACACTTGAAAGGAAAAGGACTCAAAAACATTTTACCCTTTCCAGGCTTCTATGCAGTTATGTTTGCTTGAGAACCAAGACTGCACTTCCTTGAGGACGCACTAATTCACAGTATCATGGCTTAAGCTCACTCCAGCTGTTACAGCTGCCTTTGTTTTGCTACCTCTGTGGCTGGTCCTCAGTACCCACGAGGAATGTCTCAGGACAGCAAAGAGAGTTCACCAATTAATTTTATTTCCAAAATAAAGCAATAAATTTTACTTTGGAAGAAAACAGGAAACAAGCTGTACAAATCTGGCAGAACATCTATTTTGGTATCATTCTATTAAGCATGCCACCTTCCAGACAAAGCACTAAGGATCATAGTAACTCGTTTTTCCATGGGGGATAATACCTTCCACAATGACATGGATTAAGGTGTCTGTGTTTGACCTTTCCTTCTCTTTGATTAACCCCCTAGCAACTCACTAGTCCAATTGACTTATACAAAAATCACAGATACATTGCTTGTCTTTATATCTGGCTTCTCAAATTTTTGTTCTAGTCCTTATAATGATCTGCCTTTAATAGGAG
>JAOXXN010000137.1:13116066-13128589 GCA_026770055.1 Myrmophylax atrothorax
TGAAAGCACAGCATTGACACCTGAGAGCTTAAGGGGGCAATCTTTTATTTTAGGGCACAGCTCAATCGTACCTTGGCCCCAGTGGGTCTTGGAATTGCCATTTTTCTGCCAAGAATTGAAGGTGGATGAAGATTATTCCCAGAGCAATGGTATCAGGCCCCAAAGAGATTGCTGCTGTTAGAGTGTTAATGAAGTAGCATGATTGGCACCTTACAGCCCAAGCGGGCAATCTTTTCTCTTCGTACAAAGCTCAATCATACCTTAGCAGCGGTGAGTCTGGGAAATTGCAGATTTTCAGCCATGAATTGAAGACGGACAGAGAATAGAAACTTAAAATTCATCAAATTATTTCGCTCGCACTTAACAAATCTGAATTTGATTTCTCTCTTTTATTAAAAACAATCACATGGGGCACACTATATTTTATATAGGCAATTCCAACTGCAATAAAGGAAATGTGTTAATTCGTTCCTTTACTATCACTCAGAGAAAGTAAGCGTGCAGCACATAACCTTTCACAGCTCAAACTAATCTCATTTTTATTCGTTCTGGGACTTGATGGCTTAATTCTTGTTAACTATTGACTCTTTCAGGTACTTCCAAATACCCTAAAGATAATTCATAACCAGGCATCAAATCTGAAGTTATAAACATGCAGTAAGACTTATATTTGTGCTAAATAACACCTTATATTATGCTGTCATTCAAAAATCTTTTCATGTTAATGTTGAAAACTCTAGAAATTCTAGTCCTACCTTGATCAGAAATAGCTTTATTTTTTTCTTTCCTGGCATCTAATGTGCAATAAGTGACATTATTAGCAATATGAGGAGATGACACATCCCTGAGAAGCAGACATTAGTTTAGCCTCCTGATTATTGATAATTTTTATCTTCCAGAAGGGAGTCAATCTTCCTTTTTGGTAACACTAATGGCTAGAATAGAGGTGTGAAGATCCAGGCTGGATTGATGATGGTAGTTAATGCCCTCATTTCAAAGCCTGAATGTATATGTGTCTTCAAGCCTCTTTTAGAAAAAGAGGCAATTCTTTACCCTGTGGTATAAACAAGGGAAGGGACTGCCTTCTGCTATAACAATTAATTTTCATATTTAAAAAGTAGTTCAGCTATACTTTTAGTAACCTAGATAAGGAAAAGGTGATCTTCATTCCTGTCAAGACAAAGGAACTGAGGTCACAGGAGACATTGAGATTTGTCTCTCTTCTCTTCTGAAGCTTAGCATTTTGATGTTTAGTTTTAGTTTGGTACTGAAATAGAAGTATTAATCTGGAAATACGTTTTTATTTAATTATTATTTTAGTTTTAAGTTACCGCTCTCTGCATAATTTTATATTCACATCTCTTAAGGTTACATAATACCTAAGACATATTAAACACCACAGAGTTGGGCAACACATTCATGCAACCTTGGTCAAAGAAAGAAAATACAGATTGCTCTGATGGATAAAAGTTAAAGAAAGAGTCCAGAAAATTAGGCAGAAAAGACTAAAAGATCAGGCATATCATATACAGTGAAGTCAGAAACAGCAATGTCTAAAACCACCATATCACTGATCTTCCATGAGAGATTAAGTACATTGCATGTTGACAGTGTTTTGGAGTACAGTTCTACATGTATTGAACCCAAGAATGTTTTCCCTCCCCTTAACAGCAGAGGAAACAAAATTATGTGTGTATAGAGGAAATCAATGTTTATTTTGAAACCCAAAGCTAGGGAATTCTAAAAATGAAGTCTATAAACTAAAAGAATTACACTTACTCTTTTGGCTAACTATGATGAGTACCCTGTGATCTGTCAGTGAACAAATTTTGTACTAAAAAACCCCTTAATCACTGCTATACTAGCATTTGCTAACCAACCAAGTTCTAGTAAGATTGAGAAACTCTAGTGAAGTTGAGCAATCTTTTCTTGGCATTAATATCTGCAAGTAAAATTTTATAGAAATATGTACATCAGGATTTCCCAACTTCTTGTAAAAAAGCCCCCATACACGAGGATGGAATTGGTATAGTTAGCCTTGTCCAAAGAGCTAAGTAGCAGGAAGAAGTATGTCCAGTGTTTCTGGACTCTCTAAGTATCATGTGCAAACCATAGTCCAAACTTCCCCTGCTGCTGCAACTGCTCACATTGTAACAGCCTGTTACTACACTGTTGGCTGTTAAAAAGAACAGAAAAATTGTGACATATTACACTGTTGTATATTAGCATTTGATGTCCCAAAGATGTACTAGGAAGATTTTATTCATCACTCCATAGCCCCATAAATTAGGGGTTTAGAAGTGGTCCTTCAGTTATGCCAATTTTTGCCACATCCATTTCTAACACCAAGTGCATAAGTGTGTAAGATTGGATGTCTTCATTCTTTGTTTTAAAACTAAGCAACTTCTTGATGGGTTTGTATCTCTCTCTATAACTTCTATTTTCTCTGAGTGCTCCTATTTTTAGCAGCTTCAAGATATAAACATTGTATGCTT
Source organism: Myrmophylax atrothorax (assembly GCA_026770055.1). NCBI lineage: Eukaryota > Metazoa > Chordata > Aves > Passeriformes > Thamnophilidae > Myrmophylax > Myrmophylax atrothorax. Next base: position 13,118,562 of record JAOXXN010000137.1, read on the forward strand.
GTACCCAAACATCCCTTAAGTGCATAGAGATACACTGACACTGTGTAACCCTTTGGACATAAATACAGGACAAGACACCAATCAGTCTTACTTATCTGGCACAGAACCACATAGCAAATGTTTGGTTCTAATTTGCTCATCTATTATTTTCAGCAAAATAAATGTCAGTGTAACATTAGCAACCTTTCTTCTCTATCTGAATTTAAAGCTGTTTGCCTTTACTAGCATTAGGAAACTATTTAGGTAAATTAATAATTTGAAGCAGAATAACACCATCATGCACTGACATTGTCCAAAGGTGTATCAACAAACCCAATGTATTAGTAAAAGCGAGGGTGAGAGATGGTGTAAAAAGTGTTCAATACGCTTTACAGTTTCAAGTTATTAAATTACTTGCAAGTCATAAAATAGGCACACCATTTGGATAACAAAATGTATAGCCTCATGTTACCTTTCAATTTCCAAAAATCCCTTACGTTGTTTAAAAAAAAAAAAAAGGTAGTTCTGAAGTGTCAGTTGAAATAATAAAGTTTTTTCCTTCAAAACTGACTGTTATTTACAACATGCCTAGTTAGTTTTAAAATAATCTTTTAGTTGAATGAGTAGGTGTCACTATTTTTCCATCTGCCTTGTTAAAGTAAACTGTACTTTTAGTCTCTTTGAAAATATTTCTAATGTGGCTCAAAAACTTTAGAGAGTTTAAGATGCATATGTCTTTGAAAAAATAAAATATCTGGATTGTATTCTGTGACTTACAAGTTCAAGAACTGGACTAAAGGTTAGTAAAAGCTGGAATGTGTTAGAATAGGGGACATTAGACAAAAGCCAGTAGATAGTAAAATAAACTGAAAGTGGTTGACTCTGGTACATTATATTTACATAAATGGAGTAGTTCAGTGATGGGTTTTTGCATTTTGATTGCATCCTAAATAGTCTTGAAAGAAAGGAGTGTTTTGAAAAGTGATGGCACTCGAGTATAAAATACAACAATTCTCTTATTTAAAAATAGGAAATACAGACCTCTAGTGGTTGAAATCTGTATTATATGAGTTAAATTTCAAAGCAGTTTAAATGTCACTGTGCTTAACTGTATTACTTTGCTTTGCGTTTTCCTCACCCATAATCATTCAAAATCCCACACACCCCCAATCCCACTGTTCAGACATTCCACAAAGATTGATCTTTCCCAGAGGAAGAAGCGCCTTCATCTGTCCTTTTTTCATATAATTTTATGGCTGAAACTGAGTAGTTGAAAGATACTTGGGAAGTCAAGGGAAAATTAATGAGAGTGGTCTATGAGAAGAAACTGAAGAGAGATGTTGATTCTTTTCAGAATAAATCTGAAGCCATCATGCAGAAGGACAGACTCCTTTGAAGTATGCCAGAGGAAATAAATACAGAGAAGTTCTTACAGGGAAGGTCAGAGTACATAAACAATTCACATTCACAAGGTAACAGTAACTAGTCCTCTGCTAGCACAAAATAAGTAAGAAACAATTTAGGTTTTGATGTTACAGAAGAACCAGATCCTAGAAGGATCACACGGAGTTTATTTTCCAGCTCTGTAGGGCTAGCACAAGGGAAGCAGCCCTGCTTCAGCTCTTTCAAGGGGAAAGCACAAAGAATCCACATACAGGTAAGAGAATTAGAAAGATAAATACTTTTCAATAAATTTAAAAAGCAAACACCACAAAATTAGCAGCAATTTCACCAGACTGGCAGCTGCCTTGTGGAGGACTGAGCAGGAGAACAGCTGTTAAATGAAAATTCATTGGCCAGATCAAGGTGCTGCAAGTTCTGTTTTTTCTCGTGTCAGACCACCTCCTGATTCAAAACCGCAAAAGCAACATGCAGCTTGACAGCCACTAACTCAGGTCTTCTGAGATTTGCTTTCTGTTCTTGGTGTTCATGAACTAATGTACAGTGTCTGGTGCTGCACTATCCTTTTCAGTAATATTTTGTTTTATTGCCATTTACCACCAAGTCAGATGGTGACCCCTGTGGAAGATGGTGGCAGTGACAACAAGAGCACACTGTAATGCCCCCATAGTTTGAATTAGATACCTTTGCTTGCATTTCTTTCCCTTCACAATTCACTTATCAACTCTGGATTAAAAGTATTTAGGAAAGCCATGAGTGGGAAATACAGACTGTTAGAACTAGCAAAAGAAATAAGATCTGGGAGAAAGGTAAGCCTGTGACTTCACAATGGTACTGCTCAGGAACTCTAGGAAAGCAGAGAAGATGCTGAAGTATGTGTATGAATTAGAAATAGCTATTTTCACTGAGGCCATGAGGATAAAGCAGGGGGTTCTGCTGGGTAGGGAAAAACCCAAAACCAAAAAGCCTGTGCAATAAAGCATGTGTAAGTGTCATTACTTTCTCAGCAATTAGAAAAATGAGAGAGAATAAATTACAAAAGGGGGGGGACTAAACTCTCAAGATAAAGGAAAAAAGTTTATGCCACCAGAATGAAATAAACATAGCTAATATACTGAACATATTGTTCCAAACATTTTTCATTCTCTCTTCTCCCTGTGCAGTAATTTAATATAAAAATAGAATCCTCTTAAACACGGAAACATCTTCTCATTTGTAGGAAAAGCAAATAACCCACCTACAGTCAGAAGGAAAAAGGCTTACATTACCTGATGATAAGGTGACTAAACTGTGGCAGGGTTGGTCAGCCTGAGTTTATTCAGTCTTTGTCAAAGCAAATATCAATAACACATTTTTGTTTAAAATCTGACTTGGGACACCTGCTTACCTATTTATAGCTGATGAAGTTCTCACAGAAAGCCACAGTCAGTACTGTCTTATCTTTCAGTAGGCAAAGAGCTGTTTACCTTACATGAGGCCAGCATTCCCTGTTTCCACAGACAGTTTAATTAGGATGCATGTTCACCCAACAGAAGCAATGAGTGGAGTGGTAAATAATAGTTGGTAGAGCAGTCTGAAGCATTTTGTTATCAGTGACTTACTATAATCATTGTAATTAAAAAGATAAAAGGTCAAACAGGACAGTAACATATAACAGGGGTTTGCTGCTCACCAGATAATTTGTTTGAGATTGATGTCACCACACCACTCACAGTCATATCAGTTCCATCCTCTTAGAAAAAGGTCTTTGTGTAACAGTCTTAAAATGATCTAATTATCATTATGTTAACACAGGTCATTTGAGATGTTTTACATAGAATTATCAATGTACACAATTTCAATACTTGCACTTAACTGGTCAGTGGTTTAACCTGCTCTGGTGCATTCTGGCAGCATAAAGCTGTACCAGCCATCTATTTCTGTGACATATTTAAAGAACCTGCAGTTCCTTCCATGTAGAAGTATCTGCTTTGCATAAAATACATTCAGCCATGATCCTGGGACAAAGAGGGGAACTGTGGCAAGTGAGAATAACAGGAAAAATGATGGTGGTATGGAAAAGAAATCATTGTCTGTAGGGAATTCACAGGACCACTGCAGCCCTCTCATCACTCAGCACTGCCATGGGCCTATTCCTTCCAAAACAAACTACCTTCTCCTGTACTGAAGCTTTCTCTAATGCTCCGAAGTTACAGTTGTGCTCAAGGAAGCAGATCTACCTGATGCTATCTCTGAAACTTTAGAACTTCCAGGCAATTTAAAAATTTAGGTTGGGATTAGCCATGCCTTCCTTACTGTGCTTCAGATGTAAGGCTCCTACGAGGTTCATTCTCACAGCAACATTCAAGCTGTTTTCAGATATACATATGGCTATCCATATGTGTTTACCCAAAACCAACCACATTATATATTTCTGCTTCCCTTCCCTTTGCTGACAATAGGGATGGATTTATTTCATTTACTGACTGTAATTCCTTACTATAATTTAAAACTGGTAACATACCAAACACATCATTTGCACAGTTCCACTGACTACAGTGTTACACCAAAATCTTTAACTCCAGAAGGGTTACAGTCTTATACAGCTAGACTGAGGAATCATACTATTTCTTGACCAAATTTCTGATTCTTTATGAGAGTTGTTCTGCCTTTTTTACATCTCAAGAGCTCCAGAATAAGCTCAGGGAATTCAATACCTCAGAGTGCTAGACACAAGTTTCCCACCTCAGTTATTTTTTGGTTTATTTTTACACATTTCTGAAAATGTAATATAATCACTATTGCACTTCCTTGAAAGAACATATGCTATTAATTAATATCAACTAAAGCTACTACTGACATGAAACAGCACAGGTCAACATGTGGGTAGAAAAGGGAAATTGGAAGCAAAACAATACACTTCTGAAGAGATGTATGAAGCAACCATGGGAAAATTGCCCTGGCATCTGCCATTGCACAGAATCAACCCCATCAAACAGGGAACATTCACCATCAGCTACCTTTGTGTTAGACACTGAATCTGCCACTTAGAACACACAGAGTGGGATGTTCTTGCCAAAATGTACCAGTGACTGGTCAATCTAGTCCCAGATAAAGGTCTTGCTCAGCCTTAACTGGGCCCTGATCTACTTTATTGCAAGTTAAACTTGCAGTGGTGATTTCTGGAGTAGAAACTTCACTACAGTTTCTAACTGCAGAGTTGTGGCCTGTAATTTTAATGGGTACATAAGTGAGCGAAGCCTGTAAGTGACCACACAGCACCAGTAGCTGGGACAGGTCCAATGTTGCCAGACCTTGATGTTGCAGGACATATCGGTTATTGTCAAATAACTTTTTCTTTCTTGGAATCTTTCACAACCAGGGGATGAGATAAGAGAATTTATCTTGAAATCTTTTTATTGTGCTTTCCATGTCCTAGGGTAGCCTGACCTTCCACAGAGACAAACACAATGTATTCAAGATTTGGCACAGTTTGAAAGCTAAATATTGCTCGGCCTGTACTATAGTGCCACATATGCAGAGAAAGATATGCCTTTTATGTCTTATCCCTATTTGCTTGACTTTTAATTTCTTAAACAGGGCAAAAATAGCTGATTCACAGAAAGAAATGAAGATACTGGGAAGTGTTGGATGGCACAACTTGACAAAGGGTTTATTGGTTGCATTTTAACAGATATTCCAAATTTTATAGAATTAATCAAGAACCTAAATCTTGAAATTATCCTGCTACCTTATTCATGCAAACTTAAAATAGAACATGAGCTAAGACAGAGAAATAACAAGTCTTTTAAAATCTAACAGAACCTCGCTCACAAGATGTTGCCTGCAACCCATATTCTGGGTTCAGTTCCTGGCTCCACCTTAGACTTCCTCTGTGGGCTTTGTTGAAACATATCTATGCCTCACTTCCCCATTAAAAACACAATCCATTTGGAGTAAGGTTTGTCTTCCAACAAGAGCAAACCAAACACTAAACACAGTAGCATTCTGCACTTAGCAGGAATGTCAGTGCTGAATCACTAATGAGCGGCCACCTCTGTAACAATACAGCCAGCGTGTCTATAGTGATGGGCATCTCTTCTTTCTGAGAGCAACTGTACTGCCCCAGAGTCTTAGGTGTCTATCTATCTATAAAAGAGACTTACACTCCTAAGGGTTTTTGTTTGCTGTTTGGGCTTTGTTTTGTTTTGTTTTTAAAGCCAAAGTATTTCAGTTGATCTTTGCTTGAACCAGCACAAGTTTGGTTTGGCTGACAGCTGTCAGGACCCTGCAAACAGCAGTAAAACTGCAATAATAGCTATCCAATTTTTTTATTTTATTTTTTTAAAACATCCACTATCTGTTTGTAGACTCTGAGAAATATTTAGTGTCAGACTCAGTTACACCATATTACCTGCTTTCTAAAGTCATAAGTCATTAATAAGGAAATGATTCTTGCAGAACACACAGGTCCTGGCAAACCCAACAGGTACCAAAGAGATTTCATACCATTGCTGTACCCTTAATATGGTCCAGAAATGCAATTTCAACTCTTGGATAAATAAATGTGTCAGTAACTGAAGAAGTAACATGAATTGTTGTTCCCCCTTGCACCCTTCTTAAACTCTTTGTAGAGTTATTGATGTGCAATGGCTCAGAACATGTCTGGATATTCATGGATTTTTTTTTCCCTCTCTAGTTGTTAAATACCATAGTTCCAAGCCAGATGGGGAGCTAAGTAACCTCTGATTATTTCAGCTATTTATGGTGCAACAGACTACTAGGCTGTGTGTTTTCATCTTTCTTTGTGATGTAAAAATTGCTTCAAAGAACTAAGCTAATGCATGGCAAAAAATTTCCAGGTATTCACCTCAGAGATAGAAATAAGTAACTAAACTCGCTTATTTTCTTAATGCATTACACTTTGTATTTACATAATTAATTAGTATTTAGAATGCTTAAGTTTAGTTTCTGAGATATATGAATAACTTTTCTTATTAGATATGCCACCTATTGATGGAAAGAAAAAAAACCTAAAGACTCCCCTGAATTTTTAGTTATCAGCTCTTCTCAGTCTGTTACTATTTTTTACATACGTTCACTAACTGTTATTATTTTAAATTGGAACTTTGTTAATTGAAAGAAGTTTGTTAGATTTCCTTTATATTAAAAAGAATCTAACATTGTTCAGCTAACTCCTAACATTCTTACCTATGTTTTATTCTGCAGTCTGTACCAAAATAGGAATTGATTGAGAACACACTTGAAGATGGCTTATTTTTCAGTTCCAAGACATTGACACATTGTGTTATACAAAAGAACTTGACATTTAATTGAAACTTTTTAAAAATTTAATCCCTATCATGAATACTTCTTTCTTCCTCTTTTCCCCTCCTAGGTGTGAGCTTCATATTTTCTCCCAGAAACAAAGCTACAGCTGAAGAGATCAGGATGATTCCCAATTACTCCACTGAAGAAACTGTTAAAAGGATCCATGTTGACTGCCCCGTTTCAGGGAGGCACAGTTATATCTACATTATGGTTCCCACCGTTTACAGTATCATCTTCATCATAGGCATATTTGGGAACAGCCTGGTTGTTATTGTCATTTACTGCTACATGAAGTTAAAAACAGTAGCCAGCATCTTCCTTCTAAACCTGGCACTGGCTGACTTGTGTTTTTTAATAACTCTGCCCCTCTGGGCAGCCTACACGGCCATGGAGTACCAGTGGCCTTTTGGCAACTGTCTGTGCAAGTTGGCATCAGCGGGGATCAGTTTCAACCTGTACGCCAGCGTGTTCCTGCTCACGTGCCTCAGCATCGACCGCTACCTGGCCATCGTCCACCCGGTGAAGTCCCGAATCCGCCGCACCATGTTTGTGGCCAGGATAACCTGCATTGCCATCTGGCTCCTCGCCGGTGTGGCCACTCTGCCCGTCGTCATTCACCGCAACATCTTCTTTGCCGAGAACTTGAACATGACCGTCTGCGGGTTTCGGTACGACAACAATAACACAACGCTCCGTGTCGGATTAGGTTTATCCAAAAATTTGCTGGGCTTTTTAATTCCTTTTCTCATCATATTAACAAGCTACACCTTAATTTGGAAGACCCTGAAGAAGGCATATCAAATTCAAAAAAATAAGACTAGAAATGATGATATTTTTAAGATGATTGTGGCGATAGTGTTTTTCTTCTTCTTTGCCTGGATTCCTCATCAAGTGTTCACTTTTCTGGACGTGTTAATTCAGTTACATGTAATAACAGACTGCAAAATCACTGATATTGTGGACACAGCTATGCCCTTCACCATTTGCATCGCTTACTTTAACAACTGTCTGAATCCCTTTTTTTATGTTTTTTTTGGAAAAAACTTTAAAAAATACTTCCTTCAGCTAATAAAATACATTCCACCGAATGTCAGTGCCCATCCAAGCCTAACAACGAAAATGAGCTCCCTCTCATACCGGCCACCAGAAAACATACGCTTGCACACTAAAAAGACTGCTGGGCCTTTCGACACCGATTGATGCATTTTGCAATATACTTGTTTTGAACAACCTTGTGTACAAAGCAGCAAGAATGACAAGCTTCATCTGCAGTCCTGAACATCACAGCTTACTGCTCATTACAGAGACATTAGATCATCTCAGAGCAATCACACTGTGAAGATTTAGCAGTGGCCTTTATCATGAAGAGGACTGCTTGGGTTTCATTTTGTTTTTCTTTGCTGAAATCCACATAGATGGTGGACAGGCATGTCAGAGTTCCTGCCAGCATCCTGCTGTTTACTCAGAACTACAAAAGAAGGGTAAAGAAAACTCCTAGCTTAAGTTCAGAAGTGTTTTAAAAGGAAAAGGTTGTATAAATTACATGAAATACAAAGAAGCTGTTTTGCATATGTGTGAGCTATTTTGCCCAATGCGTTGGTGGAGATATGTTACTTGTTTTGTTGGTGATTTTTTACTTACATAAATGTTCCTATTATCATATTTATAATATATTTTCAAATATATGCTATATAAAGAGGCCCAATTTTAAACTCAAATGGAAATTTAAAGTTCTTGAAATTGGTCTCATTCTGATTTATGCTACTTTTTTTTAAATGGTAATTTTTTCATAATAATATATGCAATAAAATGCAGATTTATTTATTAAATATAGAGGAAATATATTTTTAGAATTATATTCCTACTCATACATTTCAAACATTGCTTCAGAAATGTACATTTATATCCCAATGGGTATTTTTATAGTAGTTTAAAAAATAACTGTATATGTGCACACACAAAATTGGGGTTCGCTCAACCTTCCCTCATGATAAGCCAGACTGACTTTGAAGAACTTTACGTACAGAGGGAGCTGACTCCATAGTCTTTATGACCAAAAGTAAAATTCTGTATTTGAAAACATGAGCTCTGGGAAAGAGGTGATCAAAAAACTTCAAACTACTTTTGTGTAAGAACCAGAGTGCTCAGTGAGAGAAATTGCCTCCTACTGTCCAACTGTCAAATTTACTTAGTTTTTCAAATTTCTGCACATTTAGTTAACTCACATTCTGATAAGCAAAACCATAACAATGCTAATGTATCAGCTTAAAGCTTTTAGTCCCATCACAAAACATCCAAGATCAAACTTTCCTCTTGACTTTTGTGGAATTTCTCTTCATTTATACAAAACTGTGCCTAGAATATTTGCTGCCTGTAGAACCCTTTTTTATGTGTATGGAACAAATTCAAATCTATGCTACCATAAATCAGAACTAAAGTCTGGCTCAGGCTCTCAATACAAATGAGGGGGGGAGGGTGATAAGCACTGTAGGAAGTTTCGACTAATGATATCCTCATATGTCATTTTTACCTCAAATAATGAGCTCCAGATAATATATATTCTTGATTGACATCCATGTATTGTCTTCAAAGAAAAATGAATTCATAAATACTTCTTGACATTAAAAACTTAAGAAAAATTCCAAAACTTTACATATATCATGTGGACATATGCATGACCCTTAAGAATTTGCAGTACTTACAATCTTCAAAATTATATATCTAATGTGGCTTTGTCTCAAGTAGCAAGTGCTTGGAGTATCCATGTTTTCAGATGATCAAAATCAAAACACAAGAAAAAAAAGTTATTTCTGTAGTTTAATTTTTAAGGAAAAAGATTGGATGACAACAGGGTCTAGGAATCTTCCTGCTCTTTCATTCACTTATTTTAAGGAAAATTTCTTTCAGATTTGCCTTTGTTCTTCCAGCTGCAAAATGGGAACAATGTCTATGTCTACTCATCATGTCACAAGGCACTGTGAGGAGTCACTGAATCTTCTAAAGCTGTATGTTAAAAAAATCCTCTTTCATTAAAGATTTGAGTTAATTTAATTGCAAGCTAGTACCTTGAAATGTGAAGCCTGAATGTGTCATTTAAAACATAGTTAAATCATTACACAGGATATGTTATATTTAGCTTATATCTACCCTAACACATGAGAGAGCTATTCATTTAAAATTAATGTGGCAGTAACCCCACGCATTATCAGCAGTATCCAGAGCAGGACCGGTGCTCCAACTCTCTGCAAGCTGGCATAGGACTGACAGGGCTTGCCATTTATCTGTATATTCTGTTCATGTACACATCTAGCCATTCCTTGTGACCCACAAGATTCTTT
>JAOXXN010000137.1:13135849-13145985 GCA_026770055.1 Myrmophylax atrothorax
GACACGATGTTACCACCAGTTGAAGGGTTGCGTCATGTCTACCCCCATGGCAGTTAATTTCGCAAATGCCTTCATGACGAAATTCGAGACAAAGTTACTGAAGACATTCAAAACAACCTTTCAAGTCATGAGGTGCCACAACACCTTCAAGACAACAGTAAGCTAAGAAACAGCCGCAATGATTTGGGAATTTTACTATCAGATTCAATGAAAAGATAACAGTAGTTTCTAAAACATCACATGCTACTATTCATTTTATAAAAGAAGCAAAAATAGCTTCTGAAAAATCATTTTATCTCCTCTCGGGTAGAGATGGGACTACAGTATGCAACCACAAGAAATCAGCTTGGAAGATCACGGCATAAACCCTGTGCCATCAGCTGGGTGGCTCAGTACAGAACGGATCAAGGCAAATGGAGGGAACCAAGCACTTGATTCATCTCCTCAGGAAGATTGCATTAAATACAGCCAAGACAGTCTAGAAAATACTAAAAAACTAAACATCTAATTTCTTTATACTATGAGGCAGCTTCCTAGACACCTTCTTTAGCTTGTGTAGTGCCCAGCAGTTCTTTGCAGCACACGTTAATCAGGTAACTAACCTGATGTTATTCTGCCTCACTACCAGATAGTTGGAGGATATTTGCATTAAAACAATGTTGTGCCTCTTAGTAACAGAGACAGTGGAATAAAGTCATAAACTAAGAGGAGGAAGATAAGGAAGAGGAAATGATACCAGCATAAAAACTTTTATTGGCACTTAAGAGCATTTCTCCCTGACTGAAGCAGAATTCATGAAACTACAACCCCATGATAAAGACCTGTAATTAGCCTTTAAGAACTACTGTTTTTTTCTGACAGTTCAGAAGCTGATTTTTTGTTTGGTTTTTTGTGGTTTTTGGGGGGTTTTGTTTTGTTTTTGTTTTTCATTTCAGGAAAGGAAACATCAAATCTTTGTTGGATTATCCAAAAGTGAATACATAGCACCAGCTAATTGTCCACTGCCAGCATTTCATTGAAGCTCCCAGTGTAGAATAGGAGACTGATGTAATAATTTACAATTGTAATTAATTCTTGTCTCCCAATCAGAATTTTTAAAGTAGTAATATGCACTTCAGTACCTACTACTTACATTATGCTGCACAACAATTGAAAATATACAATTCAAATATGGTGAAGAAATTACTGGATAAAAATTACTGTGGAACCATTTTAATAAATTCAGACAAAAATATTTACAGAGAGATGTATGTTAGAAACAGAAAAATCAGTGTTGCGGTGAAGTCGAGTCTGCACAAAGTCATCCAGGCATTTCAACAATATTTGTACCATGATACACCTTTCTCTTAGTAGCTAAAAATTACTTCTACCCAGTCATGGAATTTAAAATGTTTCTCATTTTCAAGTTCATACAACAAGCCTTGGATAAAACAGAGAAATTCTACAATTCTTCATAGCAGGGACCACATTCAGGCCAATCGTCATATGAATCACATCCTTTTCCAGTCACCTATTCAAAAATCAGGAAATGTCCCTGCAGCCACTTGATTTGCAATACTGTCTTGACTGCTTAAGGCAGAACAGCAATATTAAGAAATCATCAGTGAAACAGTGGAAGCGGTGTGTGCTTGTTTTGTTGATTTTTGCACATTTGTTCAGCTTGAAGGCAGGGATTTTGCATGTAAGGGGGTGCATTTATTACAATTGCTTTCTCATTTAGAAAAAGCACACATTCTCATGATTAGTTTTTCTTCTCTACTTCACATATTCTTCTCTTTATCTAGGTATAACTCTTATTATTTTGTATTGTTTCCTAAACATGACCCTCTGTCTTGGTATTCTCTAATGCTATCAGAATCTTGTCTTTGACTGTATCACACTATTTCAGTAAACTTGGAAAGATCCAATCCTAATCCTATCATTTCAAAAAACTGCTCAAAACTTTAGACACACAGAAGTTCACTCCAAAAACCACTGCAGAGCTCACCTTCGGCAGGTAACCACAAGGCAAGGTCAAAATCCAGCAGTCCTCATCCCAACCAACCAAGCAGACACAGCTGTCAAACAGGTAACTACTGCAGGGTACTCTGCTCAGGAGAAGAGATGACCACCTTCTTGTGCTTATGTCACCAGCTTCTAGAAAAAGCAGGGTTTTCCTGTTCTGCTTTTCCAAGTGAGAGGACAGTATGGAATAGACAGGGAGATAGCCCCACCAGGGAAAAGAGCTCACATTTCTCTGTGCTTTTCCATTTTGCTGTGTACACTGTTTCCCCTGCTTTGTCATCAACCTCCTTGTTATGTCTAATCTTAAAATTGAATGTTATGCAGACAAGGGAGACAACTAAGCATTAGAGAAGTAATGAAACTGGACTTCAGGCTAGCCCTGTTGCTGTTTATACATGTGGTCTGCCATTTGTTAGAACACATTTCCTCTCAGAAAACTGTTTAAGAATGAAGAAACAAAGTAAAATATATTGACCACACCACTTCCAAATTGCTACTTAGTTTACTACATCACACTCATCAACCCAGTAGCATGTGTATCCACAGTCTCAACAAATTAATTTAAAGTTTCATTGACAAATTATTAAATACTCCCGTTTGCTGAATTTTCCAAGAAATACAAATCTCCATGAAAAAAATGCTGCTGTGAAAGACAATTCTGTGCAAAGTCAGACATACAAATAAATCACACTAAGACGTCGCCCCATGTGATTTCCTGAGGGAGAATACCCCACAGGATTTACTGAGTTAGGAACAATAATAATAGACAATCTGCAAATTAATGCTCAAATCCAAACATAAGGACTTTATACACTAGAAGAATTGCTTTTATCCCCACTAAAACTTTTTAAAAATGTAAGCACTGTTATTTAACAGCTCACTAGTGAAAAATATTTGTGGCTTTCTTTTAAAAAATGATGAAGCAAAACAGCTGCTGCAGTGCAGAGCACAGCAAAACAGGGAACAGTTGTTTTGCTCTCCAGTGTGCCATGCACATTATTTGCAATCATGCAAGGCCTCCTGAGGCTGAGAGCTGGGCCAGGATGCAGCCCTGCTGCCCTGGGAGCTGCACACGTGCAGCTGAGATCAGGGCTTGGCCATGGACTTGCTTTCCTGGCCCAACAAGCGTAATCCCCGAGATATAAATTCTTACAGACGCACAGACAGACCCGATCCAGTGGAACTTCCCGGCCAGCAAAGCTCACGTTCCCTGCGTGTAGTGCAGCTCACAGCGTGCACGTTTGCCTTTCCCCAGGACACTGACCAGTGGAACATGAAGAAAGCCGGTCCGCTCACATCGGGCAGGGAGCTCGCTGCAATTCTGACACGCCAAAGCCCACTAAACCTGCAGCTTACCTCAGAAAACAGCGCCATCCTCTTGCTGTCAGGCACCCAGTGGTCAGCGAGACTGTGGCATTGGTCCTGCAGCCCAGCACAAGCCCCCAGCTGAAGGGGAAGGCTGTTCCACCAGTCTCCCATTCTCCCAGCATGAAGAGCGTTTTCCATGAAGCACAGGGCTCATAGAGACCCCTATCCAAACAGGGATCTCAGAGGAGACAGGGGCTCCGGGCACTGCCCTTCCCACCCATTCCCTGGCAAGGCCCCACACCAGGGCACACACGCTCTGCTGCTGAGCCGGCAGGGACCCACTCAGGCACCTGACAGCACTTCTGTGTCTTAACGAGCCTGAGGAGCAGCACCTGGAGCTTCCCTGCCCTGCCCTGCCCTGGCCAAGCACTCCATGGCAGCCCAGCCCCATGGACACTGGTGGGCACTGGGCTCTAGGCCTGTCCCAGCCCAGCCTGTCCCCAGCCTGGCTCCATCTCTGCAGCCCTGCCTGGCCATCCTACACTGTGTCCCACACCAGTGCCCCTCACTGGGCCCAAGACCAAAAGAAGGAATGCTGAGAGGTTTGAGATTACTCTGGCCAGGGCTCTGGGGCCAAGAGCCAGCTGTAGCAGCAACTGGGATATAAAAGTTTTCCACACAAGGTTACCCAACACTAGCATTGCATCCTCCGTAAATCCCACTTCAGAATTCATGGTGGAGTGTTTTGGTTAGGATTTTAAAGATCATTTCAGTCTTGTTTTAACATCTAGCTGCTTTTTAAGGCAGAAGTCTGAGTTTTGTTAAAGATTTAAGGTGATAAAAATTTGAGATAAACCCAAGGTTTTTCCCAAACCTGGTCAGTTCACCTGATAAACATTTGAAAAAACAGGTAGGGAAAAAATGTGTAGCACAGACAGGTTTGGCTTAGTGATAAAACCCTTAGAGAAAGGTCAAACAAGGTATTGGCAGCCTGCACTTACAGTTACACTCCTTTCCCATTTTCTTCTTGGTTCATTAGTCTAGAAACCAGATCTAATTTCCATGTTTCAAAGTTCAACCAATTTTATCCATTCATAAACAGCTTTTTCCAAATGTTATCATTTCTTTTTGCAACATCTATAGGGAAAAACTTTGGCATCTGTAGCACTGGAAAATTTTAAAGACAAATAGTTTGGACAGCTATCAGGACTAACACAGATCATCCAGCTTTGGGACAAAGCAATGGACTGGCTAAACTGTCAGAAACTTTCTATGGGTTTAGAGTCTACTTCTCAGGCAGAGGGTGAACTGATGGAATATTTCACTTGTTAGACATCAGCTTCCTCAGTTCTTGCTGCAGTTCAAAACAGCAGGCAAAACCCCTGCTGTTCACTACAAACAGCACTGGCCTTGTGCTAAGGTTGCAGTTCATGATACTGACAACATTAATTTATAGCAGACAAATAACAGCCTGTGATAAGCTTGGAAAAACTAGAAAAGGCCTTGGCAGAGCTTCAGCACAAATTCAACACATTTTTTTTTTGCTTCTTGTCCCTTGGGATGGTATTCCTCTAATAGGTGTTGTTTCACATGAAATCATTTGTAACATCAATGCTCTTGAACTATCTTTGACTCTTCCAGAACTTGCAGTCCCTCCCATCAAACAGCTTACAAATGCTGGTATCAGGATATACAGTTCAAAGGTGGCAGGAGAGCCTCTGCTTTATGCTGTTATTTGTACATTCATGTACATTCCTGTACAGGCATGAATCACAGTGACATATTTATGATGAAGCATTTGTAATGTGAACACGTGTTCTACAAGGTTCATCATTTTCCCTGCAGAGCTTGTAAAATCTTTGGAAACCCTGATACTAGAGACCTGAAAAAACCATAAAAATTCTTCAAACTTTGTAGATTTGCAATGAAACACGGTTTTATATTACAGAACCTATGAATTATTTGATCCTACATGTAAAATATAACTCACTTCTCTAGCCTTAAAAAACTGGTCTAGCTGGCAAACAAATTAGAAATTACTGCATTCAGAATCCACACAAGAGTTAAAAACAACAATCAGAGAGTTTACATCGAATGATATTGTAACAAGACTTCAGAGGAGGAAAGACAAAAATAATTAAGTAAAGGGCATCAAGGTTTGACTTCTGCTATTTAGGGAACTTCAGTTTTTCTCTTTAAACAATTTGTCAGCATTGGGCTACCTCATAACAAATTGATTACATTTTTCCCAAAAGGTCATAACCCTTACACAGATTTTTTTTTTAATATGCAATTTGTGACAAGTGAAAAAGAAAATTAAGTACCTGAAATAGTATTAATGCGACTTTAAAAAACAAACCAAAAAAAACCCCCATAACTTGTAATACTAGCCCCTAGTAATGATCTGTAAAGAGCTCCATACCCTTGCATCCTTGTGACTGTTTGGGAGAGTGGCCTCAGTCAGCACTTCTCAAAATGGGGTCCTTAGGAAGCAGACACTTTCCTTGCATTAAAAGAAATAACACACATTTAAACCCTTTTTCCACACAAGTAATTGGAAAATTACCACTTCTGTAATGCTAGAAAATTGTGAAGGGAATGAAGGTCAGCACAGTTTCTGAGTGGGCATGAACAGACCACACAAGGCAACCCCTCTCTATGTGGGGTAGCCACCAGCTTAAGAACTCCTGATGAAAGTCTATTTGAAATTCAGATTTTTATGGGGGTTTAATACTTTGTGCTTGTCAAGTTGCTTATATATGCTTCCATATATAAGCTTCCATCCTTGCAGTCTCAGCCTTCTCCCTGACTGCAGTTCCTCAGGGCAGACTGAATTATAGAAGAAAAATGGTATAAATCAAAATTCCTTGTAGATTACACTGTGGGGGGAAAAATAGAGAGAAATACAATGCTCTTACTGCGTAACTCTCAATTATAGAAAAATAACATCAGTGAGAAAATTACTACTTTCATAATTACTCTTTTCAATAATTGTTTTTTGAAATCCCATGAAAAGCTCTCAGAGAGCATTTGAAACTTTGAAGCAGTGAAATAGATCAAAGTACATCTCTGTTTATTCTCTCTTACTAAGGAAGCTGCACGGTATTTGACAGCTACAGGCAATGTGAATTTTCTGGAACTCGTAGGATCAAAACAGCAATAAACTTAAAGCAGTATATGTCTTGATAGATTTAAATACAAAATATGAATGTTATGTTGCCAGTTAAATGGAATGCAGTATTTTTCACTCCGTCTCAGGACAAGCATGTATTTGTTTAGACAAGAAACAGAAAAAAGAAAAATTATATTTCTTTTAGTCATGAGAAGTGTAGCTTTCCTGTATTTTAACCAAAGTATATTTGGGAAGAAGAAAAAAGTTAAAACTATATCTGAATTGAAGAGAGTGGAGAGAGATATAGAACATGATTAAATGGATTAGATCACCTCTGAACACAAAGTTTCATCAGGGGCATGTGTACTGCTACAAACTCTATTCACCAAATCTTCAATACAGAAATACTTTTAGGAATAGGAATACATCAGAGCCAGGGTTAACAAAGACAGGTTCTTCTTTAACAGAGAAAAATTGCAGAGAGATTAAGAACACCTTTTATCTGTCATTCAGTGCCTTGACCAGTGAGTCCACCAGGATATCTGTTTCTTATATAGCATGGCTTCATTTGCTGTAGCTGGAAAGAAAGAGACCTTTTAGTGTCACTGGCCCAGCCTTTGCAATGAAAAACTCAGAGGAGCAAAATGTTGAGGAAGATGTTTTGCCTGGAAGCACAAGTTCATCTTCTGAAGCAACAACTACCCTTCGTTTTGTCAGTTTTCCAACACCAGCTGCTAGTTATCTGTCATATGAATATGCTTTCAACATACTGTGCAGCTGGACCAACTTGAAACCAATTTGAAAAACATGTTTATAGAGAAAGGCAAAGGAAATGACCTGTAACATTGTAGACACAATATGTTCCACATGAGAGCTCCATCAGTTGAGTTTTTACCAACTCAGTTATTTTATTATCATTCATGTTCTCCAGTTTTCATTGTGCTGCTCTTTGTTAGTAGGTCTGGGATGCCTCTGACTTTCGATCTGTTCCAAATATTTTCTGTGTTTTTTTGGTCTCAGAGGAAAACCAACAGTAAAACAGCCATTTAAGTGTGTGGCTCCACCACACATTCCTGTGCAACTACAGGAGAGTGCAGTGACTAAACCACAATTTGCTTGCCTTGTAGGTGAGTGGGAAGAATAGGCCAGCAGGTATTTCCTCTCTTTTGTGGCTATGAAGAGAGAAGAATGAGCTTCAAAGGAGAGGTGATACAAAATGCTTCAAAATAGGCGAGTTTCTTCCAAGCAACTTCCCTGTAGAATGTGACAAATGTGCCCTGAACAAAGTGATCCACTTTCCACCCACCCACCCCTCAACGTCATCAGAATTAAGTCAAATGTGACACTCAGATAGACTACAATTCTAACTATTTGGGGTGTTAGGGTCCCACCTTAGAATACAATGAAGGAGAAAGTTGACAATGAGAGCACTGTCTCATCTTTGATTCTGCATAAACTCTTAACTTGATCCAGAATTATTTGCTGTAAGCCAGACTAGTCACTTTTGTTTCATGACAGAATCTCTTAGTTCAAATTCCAGAAGCTTGTTATTCAGTGAGGGGGAAGTATTGAACATCATGACCTGTTCTTATTTTCCTGATTGAATAACAATTATCAGTTTCTTCAAACATAAGAGAAGTTCCAGCAATTTACTTAATTCAGAAAATTCAATTGCAGCATAAAAGAAGCAAAATATTTAATAAAAAACTGTGTACAAATCAGAAACAAGCAAAATCCCAAACTTCATGTATTCTGTTGTGAACCTTCCAATGAGAAAACAAAGTCAAAAGTGAGCAACATGCTGAACAAAGCAAGTTGCAGCTTTGCTCAGGTAGGAAAATCTTTGGCAGCAAACCAAGAGTTAAAAATTCCCCAAGCAGTCTGCTGTATGGTAGTGAAAACCAGCTAACCTTAACAGGGAAGGAACATCACCTTTCACTATGAAACTTCTCAAGGCAGGAGTATTATAGGGTTTTGTAGGGAAAAACCAGAATTGATATATGTATACTCTGTATTTCATATTTTTATATATTTTAATTATTTTTTTATCTGACCGGGCTCTTGGACCAGATCACCTGATGATATTTGCACCAAACCTGCAGCTGAGCTGCTCCATGGCTGGAGTCCTTAGTCACAGAACATCATGGGTGTGACATATTGGCTGCAGATTACAGCATCAAGCCTTGGGATGCCTTTTCTACATTTTCTGTGAAGCACTACAGCAACATTTCCACATCAAAATACTTTTTTGAGGAAATATTTTAAATAATTCACAGAAATTGAAAGGATAGCTGTGATGTTTCAGGAGGTAGTGGATCAAAGCATGGTCTCTCTCTCTCTACTCCCCCTGCACTCCTTCCTAGCAGATCTGGTTTTAAGGTTGGAAGCTGAGAAAGGTAGAGAAATATAAGTAAGAAGGAGAGATAAATTAGTAGCAAAAAGCCTCTGTCTAAAACTGGACCTGCACAGTCCCAGCATTTGTGTATTACAACCTAGTTTTACAAATTATTTCCAATCAAATTGGTTAAAAAGAATATTTTTTCCGACCATGCTTTATCAAGCAAAAACCCAGAAAATTATTGAATTTAAACATCTGGACTTGCCTGGGTGTAATACAGAAGAATGTGGACCCTGACTTTAAAGCAGCTATCTTATCTGTGATGCCTAAACATTTCCATGTGTATAGACAAAAATGTTTCCCAAGAATGGTGTTGTTTATGTTCTGCAGCTTCCTTCTTTTTCCTTCATGGAGGTCCTTTTCATATAAGTTTAACAGAGATTTGTCCAACTGAATTAATTTTCAGATAAATTCATGAAAGTGAGATTCAACTATGGCTACAAGATGAAATTGTTTGCACTCGGTATGTTTTCCTTTGTTCCCTGAAGCCTACTGATAACTGGAGAATAGCAAATCATTCATTTCTTGAAAAGTCCAGTTTTACCTTTTGTGGTTGAACTCCTATGAATCAAAGGAACTTTTCACTTGGGCAAAAATCCGTATCTCGGTCACATTTGGTTCCACACACCTCAGTAGCATGAATTTGGTTTGTTGTTAATTTTTTTCCCTATGATGTCTCACAAATAGCTAATATACTTGCTTAAATCAGACAGGTTCTTTGCTCAGTCTGAGCTGTTTACTTACATGTTCACAGAGGAACAAAGAGTGCCAAGATATTAATCAGCTTAATTTGCTACCCCATGTAATGAGTGAACTCTCACCACAGTTTTTGCAATTAGCGTGTTTTAATAAGGCTGTCAAAGTGTAGATTATTAGTCCAATTAATGGCTTTTGAAAGAGTTTTATTAATACTTCTGATCAATTAGGAACCATGAGTCTTTTGAAAAGGAATATATTGTTACATGGACAAACTGATGTGCAGAATTTATTTGAGTATTTTGGTTCTTTTTTTTTACATTTCTTTGGGTTTGTTGTTGGTTTTTTGTCTGTTTTTCCTTTTTTTGCAATATGACATATGAAATCTAATTCCAAGCTCCTCTAGAAAGTAGGAAAGGAACTAATTTTAATGATCTTTTAATGTAAATGTTTTGCTAGGGAGGAAGTCAGAGAAATAGCCAAAGTTTTATTTGATTACAGTGGAGTTCTACTTTCTTCTGCAGCTTGTGAATTTGGGTTACATTGACAGATGCAAACAGAGAAACTTCAACTTCGAAGTGGTCTTGTTTTTCTGGAACAGTAGAACTCCTTGACCTT
>JAOXXN010000137.1:13155382-13170926 GCA_026770055.1 Myrmophylax atrothorax
AGGCTGGGGGGGCACAAGGGGTTGGAGGGGACACAGCCAGGACAGCTGACCCTGACTGACCCCAGGGATATCCCAGACCATGGGACATCATGCTCAGCAATAAAACTAGAGGGATGTTGGCAGGGGGGCCATTGCTTGGGGACCGGCTGGGCATCGGTCAGTCGGTCATGAGCAATTGTTTTCACTTGCATCACTTGTCTTTCTTGGAGTTTATTTCTCTGTCCTTGTTATTTTCCTCCTTCTATTATTATTAATAATAATAATGATGATAATAACAAAACAACAAGGTATTGTTACTGTTACAATTATTTCTTCTACTTCTCCAATAGTTAAACTGTTCTTATCTCAACGTACAAGTCTTCTCTGAGAGAGCTGCTGAGTGGTGCTTAGCTGTCAGCTGGGGTTAAATGAAAACAATTTTTTTTTTCATAACTCTTATGAATTAGTAAGACAATTACTTAAATAAAGGTGAAAGAATAAAGAGTACTTGCCCAAAAATTCATAAGGGTTTACAATAGTATATCATTCAAACAGACAAGATCAACTACAGGAAATAAATCACCAGTGCAGAATAATCAAGTAATCTGGGGGATGCTTATCTACACTAATAAAAATGAAATTATTAAGAGTATTGGTTTAGTTTGAATGTCATGGTCAGCTACAGCTGGGAGCACTTAACAGATTTCCATTTAAACAAGGAATTCTATATTTGTGTAAGGTTTGACTTTTTCTGCATACAATTAATTTTGTTCAAGACCAGCAGGCTTTTTTGTTGGTTTTTTTTTTCCTAGATGGGAAAAAGTGGTCCAAATAAGAAGGCCATCTTCCTGGATTGTGGTTTCCATGCAAGAGAGTGGATCAGCCCTGCTTTCTGCCAGTGGTTTGTGAAAGAGGTCAGTAAGCTTAATGAAGAAAGAATATTTTACAAAATGCTATTATGTTTAAGAAAATCTTAAGAGAGCAGCAAGAGCTGAGGCCACCCCAGATTGCCTTTTTACCTCTACATAGCTGTGTGCATATCCCTTCTCTCACCTCAGACAGTTAAGGTCTAACTACTCAAACCAGATTTTAGTGCTTGGACCTGTATTCTTTCAGCAGCTTAAGACAACCTGAAACATGTGTAAGAGGTACTAACAGCTACAGGGGTTACTCACACAGTTTGTAAATTCTTTTTTGCACTTGCAGCCAGAGAAGGGGGAGTGAAAAGCAAACAAGTTTAATAACACTAAAAACATAGTCACATTCAGTACAAAGTCATAAGGAATAAGGAAATTGAGGGGCACATCAGAGGGCACCTGAATGCACTTCAGAACAGCTGACTTCCTACAGTGTCTGGTGCTGTATTCCTTGCAACCACCTTAATCAGTAAGGCAGCAGAGAGGGTGGAAACCCACTCTCATCTCAGCACAGAGTGCACTGAGTAAATGTACCCAAGAGAGCTGGAAGACTATAAATGATGCTCCCTAGCTCTACTCAGGAAGAGGTAAATGCATATACATCACTTTGAGCTGCCACTTCGAGCTGTAGAGAATGGTTTCTAAAATATGAAACCATATTCAGGAAAGAGTTGCACAGGTAAAATTAGCTTTGCTTCAGTCTGGGATACTTCAGGCCTTGACTTCATCTCCTTTATCTTTTCCTTCTCCTCACTAATATAAAGCAGGTGAGAGTTATCAAATGCTGCACAACTCCTTTTCACAGAGATACATTACCCCTCAGCTGGGGGAGATCATTCTATTTAGCAGAACAAGTTACTGATTGAATCTCAGGTTTTGTAAGAATTGCTGCTTGAAGATGAAAACAAACAAATTAACGTACAAACCCAAACCAGAAGCAGCAGCTGGAATTTAAAACCCCAGTAAAGAAAAGCCAAACTACATGAGCAAGCCATGCTGGCAGAGGCATTGGTGGCAAATACAATCTCAGTCTTATCAGACAGGCATGCGGTTTTGTGTAGGGAGCAGTGGAAATTGAAAGTGACATTACAGTGGAGTCAATGAGAATGTGATTTCATTAGCGCCTAATAAGGCTGCAGACAGTATGTGCTACCATTTCTCTCTCAGTAATTCACGTCACTGCAGCTGTCATTTTCACTGTCTGGTCGCTTAATTCATGGGTGTACCTGACACCAGCAGCGGCTCTGCTCAGTGGGTCCAAGTGTGGATAGGCAGAAGTGCTTTAAAAGCACGGAGCATCAGCAGCAGTTCACTTGGGATTGCTTCTAGACATAAAGGTAAAAATAAATAGAGAAAAACATGAGCAAGGTGGATTGTTATACATATCTCAGAAAACATTCCCCACCCCAAACAACAAAACAAAAACTAAGCATAAAACAAAACACACGAAAAGCAATTTTAAGTGATCTGAAACTGCTTTTCTAGATTCTACATCCCACCCTCCCAGCTGCTAGTTACAGGACAAAAATGCCTTTCACCATTGCACTGCTCCCTGTGTTGTTCTTTATGTCTGTGTAAATGAAACAGGGATGCAACACACTTTGAGCAAATTTCCATGATCACTGTACCCTGTATGTACCCTCGACGAATCTGTGAACAGGCATACAAAGTGCCAGACCATGAACAATCAGGATATGCAGGTTTTATGGCAAGAGTTCTTGTGTTTGTAGTTCTATGTATGTATCTGAAAAAGTGCAGGGAAAAGTTTGCCTCCCTATGAATATACA
Organism: Myrmophylax atrothorax; assembly: GCA_026770055.1. NCBI lineage: Eukaryota > Metazoa > Chordata > Aves > Passeriformes > Thamnophilidae > Myrmophylax > Myrmophylax atrothorax. The sequence goes on from JAOXXN010000137.1 coordinate 13,158,066, forward strand.
CATCCACAGTATTATGATGCTATTTGGAAATATTCTCTATAATTTTGATTGTTGATGAAATTTCTCTGCACAACAGACATAAAAGATGGGAATCATGAATTTTCCTTTCCACATAAATTCAACTCAAACCTTTAAGGTGACAGGTTGTAGGGATAATATATGGACAGGAATTTTGCTCTGTCTGTAATCAAGAAGCTATTGGATGGAAATCTCTTTCCAGCAATTTATTATCCTGTTCAAAATCAAAATTGTTTCACCATATAATTTATCTACAAGTATGAGATGACTTTCTAACAGCAGTGTGGTTTGAGTTGGTGTAAATTCTCTAAGCACATGTAGTAACACAGAGGTGCCATCTCATGTGCTGGAGTGACCTGGATGACTTTGCCTACCACATTCATTAATTCCCAATCCAGACCCAGGCCTTTATATATAAACAGGAGATACAGATTTATTAAGGCATGATCAGCTTTTTCTACTTTTCTCCAAGTAGGCTGTTGAGACCTATGGAAAAGATACTGTCATGACCACACTTCTCAACAACTTGGACTTCTATGTTTTGCCTGTTTTTAACATTGATGGTTATGTTTACACTTGGACAAAAGTAAGTATGTTCTTTTTTTTCCCAGCGTTGTCAGAAAATCAGCTGTTAGAACTTACTCTTAGTTTTCATCTATTATTCTATTTCAGGATCGCATGTGGAGAAAGACACGCTCTAAAAATGCCAATAGCAGTTGCTATGGCACAGATCCCAACAGGAATTTTGATGCTGGCTGGTGCAGTAAGTATCTCCTAACAACAGCCGCAAGAGATCACAGACATGCAACAGCCAGTACACTTAATTACAGATTTCCCCTACCTGATATTTGGTTTAGCTCCAGCTTGAGTGAAGACCACCAGTGTAGCATTGTGGAGTAGCTTGTGTTCAATTTTTGGAGCAGTTTTCAGTAAAAATATCAGACATTGGCTACTAGCATCATCAGTATGGATACCTCTATGAACATATCTACACACACATATGCATATACATACCTATATACTTACACAGGTATACCGATACATACACACACACATACACACACACACTCTGCTATGAGTTCAGAACAGAAACCAAAAGAGCTTGCTTTGATGGAGAGGGGTCTCTTTTGGGTGGTTTCCACTTTGTTTCTTGCAAGTGCCTTAGAAATAGAGGAGATATTCAAGGAGAGGACTGTTAAGTATTGAAGCAAATCAATATCCCAAATCACTTCCATAATATAGGGCTTTACATCAATACTCATGCTCTCCCAACTATGAGCACACTACAGGGCATATTTATTCAATGCTATGATGTGTTCCCCAGTGTCTTTATGCCATGAAATATTCCTTCCTCTGATATGACATGTGTGTCAGCTGGATTTCCAGGACTTATCTACAAAAGTGATGTAACATGACTCTAACAAGCAACTTTTTCATTAAATACTCATTAAATTCACCTTTCTTCTCAGCTACTGGGGCCTCAAAAAACCCCTGTTCTGCCACTTACTGTGGCTCTGCACCTGAGTCTGAAAAGGAGACCAAGGCTTTGGCTGACTTTATTCGTGAACATCTTTCTACAATCAAGGCATACTTGACGGTTCACTCCTATTCCCAGCTGCTACTGTTTCCTTATTCATACACTTACTCATTGCCACCGGATTACCAGGAACTGGTAAGTCTCTGTCATTTTGACTTAATGAAAAGAATCATCACTTGTTATTTGAGGTTCATTTAACTTAAAGCAGTTTCTTTAACATCTGGAAAGAATCTGTACTGCCAGGTTTTGAAAATATTTCAGTCTTTGTTATCAAGAACAAGGGAAACCACGATGACACAGGATAAACTTAAGAGCCTTATTTAATTTCCACATACACAATGAATTTGCCACAAGGTCAGTTTTGTCTTCACTCATGCTATACAGAAATCCACTCTGCTGTGCAGCTTTGCTTCTTCCTGACTCCAGGGATTGCTGAGTATGTAACTTTAATATATGACATAGAAATATTATGCCCTTTAAGACAAACTAACACCTTGATAGATTGTAATAGCTATGAAATGGTTCAAGTGGTATCATCAACAGCAGGCAAGGATCTCTGTTTTCCTACTCAACCATAGTTATGCTGAAGTAAAATAGTGAAACTCCTATTGGTGCAGGTTCAGGACAATGAGGCAATTCTTGACAAAAGAATAATTGAAAACAAATATGAAACAGGTAAAAGGCTTCAGTTCTGAGGCCTTTTTCTACAGGTTTGGATTCAAACACACATTTGATTTGGAAGAGGACAGGATGAATGTGGTGTTTTAAAGGGCAAAGCCTTTTTATTGATCCTAGGGAAAGGCCCCACTCTAATGCCATTTAAGTAACATCAAGTCTGGAATAGATATATTTTTTTATCCTTAAAAACAGATAGAGGGATTAGAACTATTAAATGTGTAAAAAAGCTGTAAACATTTTATAGGCCAAGAATAAACAGTTGTGAACAATAAAATTACTTCAGTTTTCTGGCATATTAGCAATTAGAAGCTGTTGGCAGGGAAAACAACACAGCAAGACAAAACAAACACATTTTGATTCTCCCTCTTTCCAGGATGCTGCCAAAAGTCCAAGGCAACAATACAGTGTTGCTTTGCTGTGCAGGTTTGACAGATTTATGAGTGCTCCCAAATAGACATCTTGATTCTGAAGCACAAATACAAACTGGGGCCAAGAGTGAAGTTTCTTGTTAGATTTTTTTACAGCATAAAAGAGAAGATGAAGATTTTATTTTCTTAATTTATATTCCAGGAATTTTGTAATTGGAGTTATTCCAGGGAACTATAGTAATTTCTTGTCATCAGATTTTATAAAAGCTTTATATTTCACACATCACAGCTCAGTCTAAAGTAATAAAACAGCACTAAGCCCTTGAAGCTGCTTTGTTGTCAGGATCACAAAGTTCCCATTTGTTAAAAATTTGCATGACATTCTGCCCCCATTTTTTTGAATCAAGAGCAAATGTGACGAAACACAACTAAAAGTACAGTGTGTTTCTCACAGTATTAAATGGGTAAAGTTTACACTGACAGCTCATTACAAAAACAATCCTTACCAATAAGAAAGAACCTGTGTGTTTTGCTAGGTTTAAAAATTCTTTTATTAAATTAAAATCTTTGATTGTCAGTGCTCTAGTCACACAGTGAAATTTGATGAATCCCCCATACTGAAGTACTACAATTTTTATCACTAAAATTCCCCTTTCCTTCCACAGAAGACAATTCTGTTGTTACTATAGAGCATAAAAAATAAATAGCTCGATAATGCAGGCCATATATTCCCCTTCAACCATTTGATTTCACTTTGTATATTAGTCTTTCCAACATCACTTTATCCTATATTTTAAATTGGTCACACTGATCCCAGAGGGAGTTCCATTATTTTCCACTACAAAGCAACCACGACTCTCACCACCATGACAAGGTGACCTTGTGAGTGTTTTTCACATCTTAATTAAGGGAAATTATTTCCTCTGCTGGTGATCCCAACAGAAAGACAGCAGGATCATAGAGGTGTTTAACTTATGCAGTGTCTGATTTTAACAAGAGAAGACTTCTTGCCAAAAGTCCTTTTTGAGAATGAGATCAGAGTATCACCCAATAAGCACGGCCTATAGTTGGGATAATTAAACAGAAAGGGCCTTATGCACTACAACATCAGTGAATTAAAAAGAAAAACTGACTTCCACAGGCTCTGGGTCAGGTTCAAAAGTGCAGCTTTTCAGGTTAGCTCAAATAACTAAGACACACTCATTTAAGATGTGACTAAAGAAAATTTAAAAGACTACAGAATTTTCAGTCAAGAACTGTACTTGCTTGAGGGGAGTGAGCTCCAAAAAGAGGTATTATTTTATGTCAATTACTGTGTTTCATGTCTAAAAGTTCTGTTTAGATTTGGAATTTAGAGGAATGCTGAAGAATGAGAATCTTAACTTTTAGTAAATATAGTTTGGGCAAATAAAATAATCATAAATCATCTTTTAAATGAAACAGCAAAATTTATAGTGCCATTATCTTATCTCAGATGTTATTTTTACTCTGACAGATCTAATAAATTAAAGGAAGTATCATTGCAATTTCTTATCTCTTTCAGTGAGGAACTGGACATGTGTTTAAACAAAACCTCGCATGTCTGCTTATCATTAACAACATTTTGTTCCACTCTATTTAATTAAAGGTAGCAGAATACCATGGGGCTTATGTTGCATTCCAGTGTCCGAGATACAGAAGGGTGCAAAAACTGAGTAATTTGAGTTTGAAGACACGCAGCCTGCAGAGGAGAAAGACCCAGAGAATGCCTGTGCCTTTCTTTCCTGCATGTGTACTGAACAGCGTGTCCTTGGGGCTCAAAAGACTTTATCTGGTCACATCCTCAAGAAATCACCAGAAGGCCTAAAACTGTTTTGGTTCCTCAGGTAGAACAAGGCACTCTGAGAACCCCTTCGTGCTCCACTGCATTGCTACAGCAAATCAGAGCACCTCAAAGTTACTGGAACTTGATTAGAGCTGGGCATTACAACTCCCCCTCAACCACGCACAGCCTTGCAGTTTAAAATGTGTTGAAAGTCATGTATGTCCCTTCCTTCGCACAACTTCCCACCCTTCCCCTCAGATGCAAGAGGATCTCTGAGGTTCTCAATGCCACAGCTCACAAGGATTTTCCCAAAACTTTTCTCCCTTTATTTAGGGTTGGGTTTTTGTTCCCCCTAGGCCTGAGTGTTGCACAAAACTTTCACTGTTATCCAAACAAAACTTGGACAACAAAAATTAAAACACCCAAGACAGGAAAATCTAGGTCAGGAATTTCTCAGAAGTTACACAATATTCTTATGATGACACCCTGAAGGAAATATGTCCTCCTTTTGGTGAATCACATTTTGTCTTCTTCACAATCCTCTTGGCTCATTCTTTACTATACCCTGGAGTATTTCCCTGAACACTTAAATCCCTCTCCTACAGAGGACAGAAGCATTAGCTTTTCACAATTAAAAAGCATGCTTGGCAAGAGCAGTATCTCTCCACACCCTAAAAAGATTATCTTTATTTTACTATTCACATTTTTGTCCTCTTGCAATAAAAAACTCTGTATTTAATCACAATTTTCACAAACAATTCAGCCCGTATTTTTTAATCAGTTCATATTTGGCCTTAGATTCCCATTAGGTCACCTCATGCTTTCCTCCTTTTCAGACAAATCTAGTGTTATCAATTCGTGTATTTGAATTGGCTCTGAACTATGGTTTGAGAGAGCAGAGGAATGTGCATCGTGCCCTTCCTTCCTTTTCAGCCTCAATTCCATCTCTCACTTAAACAAATTCAGCACAAAATGCATGTCTGCAGCCAGCTCATACTCACCATCAGATTGATGTATATGTGTTATTTCACAGGCTGCACAATATTACATTTATTTACAACCCAGGATAATTTCAGTTTGTATTACCTGAATTCATACTTGATATTCAATTTGGCTCCACTCCCTGTTGTTTCAGCTCACCAAAATTCACCTTCCCTGTTGGGTTGGTCCAGCATCTAATTTCCTCAAGTGCCTAAAATAGGATGTGTTTCAAAGTGGAGATATGCTCAGTCTGTGCAGCCTGCAAGAGTGAATTTCAAATATATTGCATGATGTTGCAAGTATCAGTTTGACTATTTAACCTAATGCCTGGTTGAGAAGTCCTGCATATGTTTAAGATATGAAGATCTGTGAGTGAGAACTTTTGAATAGCAAAAATCCTACCCAGAGACTCAGACATGCCAATAAGGAGCTGTTACCTCTGCTGCTGTTGTATCTGTGCTATTGAACAGATTGAATTACTGTCATTAATAAATGTAAATATTGTTAAAGTCAACTGGGAAGCACAACAAACAGGAAAGTAGCAGCAAGGTAATATTTGAAATTGGCTTCACAACTTCTCCATCAAGTTTGCCACAACAGAACTGTTCTGTCTTACAATTGTGAAAAGGATGATTTTAGCAGCTGCCTTTTCCAGATGAAGTTCATGTGTGAATCTGGCTGACAGACAAGTGTCTTCAACAGGTGTCAGGCACGTACACCTTGACCCAGTGACACTGGAAACCCTCTCACCAGGGACTGATTTCTTAAACACTCTCTGAGAGATGGTCACAGAGAAACAGGCTTGTAAAGAAAAAAGAATAATCTACTGAAGTCCTCACTGACTGGATTCCCTGGGCTCTTGGTGCACGTGCTTAACCATGAGCAAAAACAGAACAGTGAACTAAATTATACATCATCATGGACTCTTGAGGAGGGAGTGTGTTTTTACTGGCAAAACAAGAAGCCTCATATGTTTAGATTCACTTGGCTAAAGCTCATTTTGCAAATACCACATTTTCAGATTTCATTACAAAGGATGTTGAGGGTCACTTTACTTAACAAGTAAAGCACACAAGACTAAGGTGAAGTGAAATACAGTTTTGGGCCTCAGGAAAATCAGTTTGCAATTCAGTGAGGGAAGAGAACAAGAGGCCCAGTGGAGTGGTGAAAAGGCTTCTCTAAAGTAAACAAACTTTGGCGGAGAGAAAGGACTTCACACAACAAGCTTATGAAGTTTATAGTGAAGACCTTCTATTACACATAGCACACAGTTTATATATTGTTAGAACTACAGCTTATTGGCTAAAAAGGGTTACACACCACCACACTAGAAACTTTAGTTGGTTAAACCCCATATATCACAAATCAATGTTTGGGAGAACTTATCCTACATGTTTTCAAGAACCTCTCCGGTGTGCTGTGAGAAACCTGAGGAGCTCCCATGAGGAACCTCTCGGGAATAGCTAACTACTCCAAGCAGCTGTGACTTGTTTATTCGTAGCTGCCTTCAGTCTCACAGGGTCTTCTATAGATCTGAATTGCTCACATGTGATTTTACTGTACCAACAGCTTCTCCAGACCAGTGTCAGACTGTGAGGGCAAAAGGAGTTGCCCACACACAGCAGCTGCATAATCAGCATCCCTGGAGTGTTTCTAAATGGCCACAGTTTGCTGGCAAATCCAGCCTGATAATTCAAGAATAAAATGAGGGAGATTCCCCCAGAAAAATTACCTATTAACACACAGAAGATGCTTAGCCTGATAATTTATCTTGTTAGTTCAAAACTCCAGATGTGGTGAGAAAGAGAGGCTAGTACCATACCTTTCATTAAAAGCTAATAACTGAAAAAAGAGGTTTAAAGGTTGTGAATTATGTAAGATAATAGCAACTGAGAACACAACTCTGCTGTCTCACTGGCCCACGCACTCTGTACACAAGATCAAGCGAAATATTAGTAATTGCTGTGTAAACACAGCTGGGTGATGAGGGAATAACGCCTTCTGCTGAGATGACCAGCTCTGCGAGCTCAGCTGTGAGTCAGAAGCTGAAAAGCCATTTCTGCTCCCAGTTACAAGGTATTATTCTTGAGTTATTTCCTGGACTTCAGGGCGCCACTTGTTTCTCTGCTACTATAATTCTCAGCAAAATGCTCCTTGCCAGAGAGGGATTCTTAATGATATCAAACCCCAAACAAACCACAACAATTCAGTTAAGTCCACTGTGCCATGAGATGTAGAAAATCACTGAAGAGCAAAGAATATCCTCAAAGGTAAAAAAACAAAACAGTGCTCATCCTTGCACCTGTATTCTAAATTACTTACGGGCTTGAAAACCCAAACCACATTTTGGAAAATGCTGGGCTTTATTTATATACCTCTCCATAAATCTCCATGACATTTCTTTGTTATGGATTGCTTTGAGTAATTGAGATATTTTGAAAGAAACACATTTTGCTGATATTTTGTATTCATACTCACAAGTATTTACTTAATATTTTTATTCCTGAATAATAATAATAATTAATAATAATAATTAATAATAATAATAAAGCATTCTTCCTATAAAGTTGAAATTTATTTTGCTGCCTTTAGGTTTTGGAATGTAAATCTATTAGCAAAGCAAATGGGAGAGAGTGACCTAAAGGAAAAAATATATATCAAAACTTCTGATAAAATCTTCATTTCATCATGAAGGCATAAATGTTCAGTCATGTTTTTCATTTAGAGAGGGTAATTTAAAATACCATCTCCAACCTGGAGAGCTTAAGAAAGTTGTTTATTTGGATTCCAGGCTCTTAACAGTTGGAAATGTCAACTGCTCTTTCTACAAATCTCTTCTTTTTACAACTTCCTCACCAATAATAAAAACATCCCTCAGGTGAAAAGATTTCCTGACATACTTTTTCTGGTATCTGTTCTGATATGATTTATGGCCATCATTTGGCTGCTGAGTGAAAGGAATGCCCTGGGTGAAACAGCCCCAAAGAGCAGCTCTACTGTTCTATTTTCCTGACATGCAGTTTACTACCCAGAGAACAAATAATAATCACCAACAGGTCTGTAGGTAGTATCAGACTATCTTTCCAAATTTTCTTTTCACTTTCCATATATTTGAAAAGAGGAAGAATCAGTTTACATTTAAAAATTCATTTGTTATTGAGAGAAGATTTGACTCAATCTCAGGTGTTGATTAAATGTGTATATTATAAACAACAGATGGCTGAAGAAAACATGGTATCACTAGCAGATAGGAATCTCCAAAATCTACTGTTCCCTCAACATGTGTTAAAAATTATTATGGATTTTAGAAAAATCAGCTTGTGGAGGATTAAAAAAAAACAATAAAAAAAATCCACTGGAGACAGCTCAACTACTCCAACTGCTCTGAATCCAAGATTGTGAAATGCAGAGCAACAACATTCCTCCTACAATTGCTTGTGTTTGTGCAATTGAGAAGTCAGAAAGCAAACCCCACATTCAGGTACAGCCATATTACAGGTGGAAGGACAAGCTTCAAGTACACTTTGGTCTGCCTTGTTTAAATATACTTAATGTGTTAAATGACCACAAATTCCTACAGCAAACTCCCACAATTCATAGTTTTCAAAACCAAATATTTGGGAATGGGGAAATACTTGCAATTCTGCAAAAACACGTTGTGATCCTGTTTTGTAGAAGCTGAGGAAGTTCTCTTCATTAACTCAGATTTTCTAAACACATCCAATATGCCTTTTTGAGTAATTCACAGGAACACTTGAAGCATAAGGATGAACAAAGACTATTTTACAATATATCTTCCACTGGGAAGTAAGCCAGAGTATAACCTATTGAGAGGGAAAGGCCTTCAGGAAATTCCTGGAATAGTAAAGCCATTCAACTGTAAGCTATAAAGAAAGATATGGCAACCCATTGCTTATTCTTACATTGAACATCTGCTTTCAAAAATCATTCATATTTATCATCTGTTCATAATAGTTTTCATGTTTTATTACCAACATGCTGTATAATGAAGAATTGGAAAAGCCACATGTTCCAAAGAAAATTCTGTAATTTTATTAATGCAAACATACAAAGTTTCATAGTACTATTGATGGGCCTGATCTGACCCTCACTGAAATCAGTGGGAGTTGAATGAGTCCCTCTGTGCATAGGAAATGAATTTAAATTAATGAGACTACATATGGTTCCAGGGTAATTTATGTCTTTTCTGGCTGTTAATATTTATAAGACTCTAATCTGCTTCCACTTGTATCAGTGTTCAAGTCCCCTGACTGAGCCAACTCCACTCTGAATTTATAGCTGCATGAACAGAAGGAAAAGAAAGGCTATTGTATGTTCACAATTTACTGTACCAAGTTACAACTATTCTCTAAGCTTCTCTTACCTCTAAGTAAGACTCCTTATTTAGTTTTAACCTTGTACAAGTTTCTTCTAACTCTAGAAAATGGTGTTCCCTATTGTCCCCTTACCTGACCAAACTCCACTGGATTGCACAGGAGGCTGCACAGCACTGGAGCAACACACAGACTGGGCCACGCTCCATTAAAGCTTGGAGAGTGAGCTCTTTACTGATAAGCTCTTTCCACAACAACAGAACAAGCTGTCCCTTGTCAGCTACTGACACCTAGTCATACTGAGGGGTGAACAACAGTTTTCAAATAACAACTTCTCCAGCATGGCTTTTCAGTTTATTTAACAATGTATTTCCTTGAATGCTTCTGAAAATCTGCATTTATCATTCTTCTTTTCCTACAGAATTCCATTGCTAGTGCTGCATCCAAAAGGCTGGCCAGTTTGTACAATACTAAATACACATACGGTCCAGGAGCTAAAACAATCTGTAAGTATTGGCCTAAATATACTAACAATCTATATTAAGGGCTACTAAGACTATAAAATGCAGTTTTATAGTGATTTTTGTTCCTCTTCCTAAACAGTCCCCTTCTTTCTTCAAATGCAAATACTGTCTTTCTAAATTATGTGTGACCACCTGGAAGGTAAAGTGATGTGGTAAAATGTTTAGGAATACATGTGCATAGCATGCATTCCTAAATCATACACAGCTTAGATTTAAACATAAGAACCTTGACCTGAGATTTTCTGCATTTCTGGTATCCCAAGTCAAAGTGAAAATATGAATCCTTTGATACCACTGCGTGATGTGAATCTTTCAACCACTCCAGGAACACAGACTTCTTTTACTTTACATAACATCCTGAGAAACAGTAATTACAATTCCATTCTTCTGCCCTTCTTGGGAACTCAGCTGTGGATACGGCCTCAGCAGTGCCAAAAGCCAAGTTGAGGTTACCAAATCTAGATTTATAGAACTTTAATATCTCTCCTATATTTAAGATCTCTTAATATACTTAAATATGGAAACTAATCTCTCTTCCTTATTTGTCCTTCCTCAAATAGTTAAAAACCCCCTCCAAATAAAAAATAACCCTACCACAAGCATTTAAAACAGTTTCTTACAATTTTTAGAATATTTAGGGATATTCATCCTTTAGAAATGTTTTGGTGATGCTTGGAAATTCTGAAGGCTCTTTCTTTAGCAAAAGAGATTGTCTATTACACCAAACTATTGGAAAGTGAGGGTACTGTTTCTCCAGAAGAAAAAGATGGAGCTGATATCTCAGATCTGCAGTTCCTTCCATCTGTATGAACCTTAAAACACAACCCAGTGAGAGGGTATTTGCTTCTGATACCAAACCTTTCTAAACACCCCCATGCAACCACAACATTCTCCTGTTTCTTAAATGTTCCTCCTGTGGTCCCCTCACAGCAGTGCTTGTTCGCTTCTTGTAAGGGAACAGTTTATTTTGTTTACATTTGCCTGCACACATCAGCTGGAAGGAAGCCCATAAATGATCTAAAATCCCAGCAGATTTTCCATGAACAGGATAAATCAATCACTTCACCGAATATTTCTTACCTGTCCTTTCTGCATTTCTGGTTACATTACTTGACTCCAAAGGATTTCACATTTCACTGTGTAGCCACTCTTCTCAGTTGAGCTTTATTGCATTTCTTTACCAACAGACCCTGCTGCAGGGGGCTCTGACGACTGGGCTTATGACCAAGGCATCAAGTACGCTTTCACTTTTGAGCTCCGAGACACCGGTAGACATGGTTTTCTTCTCCCTGAATCTGAGATAAAGCCAACCTGTGAAGAGACTTTACTTGCTGTTAAGTATATTGCCAATTATGTCCTTGAACACTTGTACTAGAATGGAGTTCTAAAAACTATTAAAGAAGGCTTTATTCAAAAATGTCTTCCTTATTATTCTTCCCTAACAATACATTCTTATTTCTCTTTAATGTTCTTAGCCATATTCTTAGTCCATCGTAGATCATTAGAAGTTTTTCAAGAGAAATTGCAGAAATTCAGGAGACATAAACCTTTTATTAAGGCAATTGTTATACTCAGGGGGGTCAAGAAAGAGCACAAGAAGATTAATCAACATAAGTTTAAGGTTGCCTTATTGATTAAAATTATCTTTACACAGAGGAGACAGGCCAAGCATTGGAGTTACACAGCCCGAATGCTGACCAGAATGGAAACAGTCACATGATCCACATAAATGCAATTCCACCCAACCATTCCTTGCTTCAACAACAACAGTAGCAAGGAGAAGTTCATGTCACATACTTTTAAAATTATGTTAGCTATGATGTGGCCTTATGAATTCGCTTGAAACCCACCCTGGATCTGTTGCATCACTGAAAAATAGTTTGGAACTGAGGTCACTGCTAGTTCAATTTGAACTCAGTGAAGATTTTAATTACTGTTAAAACCAAGACTTGATATAAATCATTCTGTAAACTACCCTGCATTTAAGGCTCTCACACTCACTACAGTAGCATCTCTCAAAATATTCCCAGAGTTCTGCTCCTTCCTGGGGCCCCACATGTTCCTACTCTCATAAGCAGAAGAACCATAAACAGCCACAAAGACCAAGTCTGGTGATAAATGACTAACTGTTTCTTTCGTGAAAAGATGTAGAGAATTATCCCCTCCCAATCAATTTTCTGTATAGGTAATGTGGGTCTGATTGAGTCAGAGTGAGTGAGAGTGATAAATAATCACTCAACACCTTTCTCACACAGCTGCAAGAGATGTGTTTGGCATCTATTAGTGCTGTTTAGAGCTTGGCTTATGTGGGACACACTCTGCAGAATGATAGGGAAAAGCCTTATGTCCGTACAGAACCTGGCTGACCTTCTTGCCACTGCTGGAAGCTCTGAAGAGAGACGTCCACTGTCCACTGATGCTCCCAGAATTAACCCCATTTCTGGCAGGTCCCTGCCTAATGCACTCAAAACAGCCCCTGAAATACATCTTAGAGAGAAAATGGTTCTCCCAAGTAAATGGCTCTCCCAAAAAATCAGCAAATTCAAGATGTGTCAAAAACTACATGTTTTCCCTTTTTTGTCCCTTCTTCCTGTTTCCTTCCACAAAGAAGGGACAA
>JAOXXN010000137.1:13171026-13181900 GCA_026770055.1 Myrmophylax atrothorax
ACAAGGTCCAATTTAAAATTCCACTTTAATTTACATGTATAAGAAAAAGAGAGGCACATATCCACTAGTCCCCTCCAATTAGCCCTGCAGCACTCGGATTAAACTGGTCCTCAGACACGACTGACCCATCTGTTTGTGATCACTGGTGAAACTGAACTCATATGTGAAAGTAGCATGTACCAGTAAAAAGTAAAAATACATGTTGTTTTGCAACAGCAGTGAGGGGAAGGATAACCAACAATACTAAAAATAGCATCAGAACATTCTGGCCAGAGCCAAACATTTCACAAAGAGCAAGAAAATAAATTTCTTGGAATATAAAATATTTTGGCTAATTTTAAATAAGTGTTAACAACCATCCAGGGACTATGGTGACTGTAACTATATTATTTGGGAAGATGTCATGGGCTTTACACCAATTGCAAGGTGAATCACTGATACTGGGCACTAAGTGCTATGATTTAGTTGATGAGGTGATGTTTGGTTAAAGATTGGGATTGAGAATGTTGGAGGTCTTTTCCAACTTTAATGACTTCATGATTTAATACAGGGCAGGCTCTTTGTAAGACTGCAGGCAACCAAACTTGCAGCTACAAATACAGCTGGGGGGGTCAGTCCCAGCAGCTCCGACAGCATTAGTTTTACCCCAGTTACCTTCAACGTGGGACTGAAGCAGAACACAGCACACATTTGGCAGCTCTGACATGGCCAGGTCACAGCAAGGTTTTCCACACATTAGCCCAGAAGGCCCCCACTAGCACTGCTGGTCAAATTGCACAGATGCAGAGAAGAGCAATCAAATGTGGTATTGGCATCCATGCAGTTATCAACAGTTATTTCACTCCAAAACTAAGCTGTGAATACTGTAAAAAACACTGGAATTCCACTGAGGGGCTTTTATGTAATTTTACACATAGCTTTTATTAATTCTTCAATGATTTTTTACATGTGCACAGAAACTGAATGAATAAAGGATTCAAAAGGAACACTCAATTTATACAGACTTTCAGAAAACTATTCTGACATTTTTCTCCACAAATGGAAATGCTGTTCATGACATGAAGGCTTCCTTTAAGGATCAGAAATAGAACATTTTCTGTTTGAGTGGAGCTAAATTCCTAATGACACAATGATGTTTTATACTTTCCCCCTTTCAAAATCTATCTTTGAATCATGTGTGAAAAGCAACAATATAATCCTTACAAATGTGGAACACCTTTCCTCCATTTAAAAGGAAGACTGAATAGAAAATGATTTTATTTCTAGCTTTTGTCACCACTATTCCTTTGCAGTTTCACATCTCATCTGTAAGCTATACTGTCACTGACAGCAGTTCTGGCAACAACATACCCAGCAGTAAAAAATGTTTAGAAATAATTAATTACTTCTAAAGGTTATTAACATAAAATGGATTTGAACTATATGCTTTCTAAATTAGAAAATCCATTACATGACAGAATTTTCAAAATAAAAGAAATTAAGACTTGCTTTTAAAAAGACCTTATAACACTATATTTACACTGGCCTTTGTTCTCGTATCTGTGTATTTGGAAATCACAAAGAAGTTAATTCCCTAGGATTGTAATGATATGTAGCTAAGAGGGAAGTTCCTTGTTAAATTACATAGCCCTGTATAAACTTCTGGCTAACAATGAAAAGGTAATTTTTGAGAAGCAATTCTGTACTTTATGTGCACTAAAATATTCACTTCAAATTTAATAAAATGTAAAATATCGAAAACTGAAACAGATTGCAGTCCCTCATGTTAACTTCAGTCTAGACTAAAGTTCATGTGGATGTATCTACATGCCCACAGAATATATCAAATTTTCCTAGAATTAACAGCTGCAATAAAGCTCTCTTCCTGAACAGAGCAGGCACCTGCCATAACCATGAAAAAAGGGGAAATCAGGAGCTTTGCTGTGGTGTCATGCACGCAGGGAAAAGGCTGGACCTTCCACACAGAAGGCAGCCATGGTACAGCTGTTCTGTGCTCTGAAGGCTTTACCAGCTGGAATGCTGATTGTCCTTCAGTGGCTGGGTTAGACTCATCCCCCTGCAAACACCCTGTGAAAAAGGGTCCTCTCCAGTGCTGCCCCTCCAACTCCACAATCAGGGGCCATCACAACCCTGAGCACCTTAAAGCTCTGGTACTTCCAGCATACAGCTCTGCATGATGTACTTTCTCTCCTCTCAGGACAGCTCTGGGTCTGGGAACTCCAGCCTGTCAGGTACTTGGCCCAACCAGGAGACAACTCACAGAGCATGAGGAACAGCACTACTTGTACATGGACATCAAAGTGGTTGTGTTGTCTAACAGGGAGTGAATCATTTTCATGCCTGTTTTAGTTCAATTAAGTACCTTTAGGAGAAAATTTATAATCAAACACAGAATCAACATCATGGATTTATTCAGGTTGCTGAGCCTCTTTTAATGTTTTATTAACTTTGCCTTTCTGATCATTCTGAGTCTAGAATCTGAATTACTGGATTAGCACAAATCAGCTCCCAGTTTCCCTCACTTTTCACATCCTTCCAGCTTTCTGTGCTCTTCTGAAGTAACGTCTTTCTGTGTCAAACTCTGCAGACCATTTAATATTTGCTGGCCATCATGGCCTTAGATTCTGAGAAAAATTCTGTCCTAGAAGTGAATTTGGACAAAATCCTGGTTACTTTTTGTGACGCTACTTTACTCAACTTCCCTGACTCACCTTGAGACACAAATTGAGAGTCAATGCTGCTCCCACAAGATCTTTCAAGAATTGTCCTGCATGTTAGAGTGTTACATGTTCAGTTTATGAAGAAGTAAGTAAAGTTCATTAAAGCACATTCAGTACTTTAGCACGATGCACACAGATCTCGTGCAACTCCATGGAGATAAAAGTAAGTTCCTGACAGGACTGCACTCTATAAAACAATTCATCAAAACATCCACCATGACATGGGGAGTGTGTGTGAGAGACCTGAGGAACCCAAAAAATATTTCCCAAGTTTCCCCCTGACAGGCTTAGACAACACCACACACCTGCTCCTGACAGTTGTGTGGGATGGAACATTGCAAGGCTGCTGCTTAAAGGCTCTCTCAAAGTAGTATGTAGATTCCAAAGAGCAAATTCAGCTGGGAATTTAAAGCAGAAATGCAGATTTAATGGAAAGAAGTTCATGGATTTAATGGGAAGGTTTTTCCAGTTCCTGGAAACATACTCCTCTTCATACTGGAGTAAATTCAGGGGGGAAAAAAAC
The DNA here is from genome assembly GCA_026770055.1 of Myrmophylax atrothorax. Classification (NCBI taxonomy): domain Eukaryota; kingdom Metazoa; phylum Chordata; class Aves; order Passeriformes; family Thamnophilidae; genus Myrmophylax; species Myrmophylax atrothorax. The sequence goes on from JAOXXN010000137.1 coordinate 13,174,270, forward strand.
CCTGCAAAACCTAAACCACACAGCAGTCCTTTGCAAGCCTACACAGCTGTGGCTACTACCTTTCAGAAGACAGAACCTTTCAGCTGTGCAGCACTGAGCCCTTAAAGCACTCCTAACTCTGCTGCTTCAGGGCATGTTACAAGACAGTTTAATCAGTCACCAGTCATGTTGATTTCAAGCTGGATCCTAATACGAAAGAGTTTTTTCAAGAAACGGAGACGCTGCCTTAGCTGCGCGGTGAAATGAGATGCTCTGAGAACAGTTCATTCCACAATAACTACTCAGCTGACCGGGAATCCTTCCAGCACACCCTCACTGTGAGGAGACACGGCTTCTCATGACACCTTGTGGCAGCCTGACAAGCTGGCAAGGCTTTTTGTTTTCACAGAAAGTAAATTTGTTTCAAAACAGTGGTATTACAGAAAATCAAATATGCAACAAAAAGCACCAATTTATAATCAATTAAGCTGAACAGAGCAGCAACACTTTTTAAAGTCAGGAAAATTTCCCATAAAAATAAGGACACAAAGTGTAAAATTAATAAGACCCTTATTTTAAAGTAGTAAGTCTGAAAACTGAAACAAATTCAATTTGAAGTAATTCAAACTGCATGTGAGCTACTGATGTACAAGTATAATAATACAAGTATGTATTATTATTATATATTATATAAATTATATATTATGTTATATATTATATATAATAAATATATTACATATATTATAATATATATTATTATACTTAGCATATTCTTACATATTCTAACTAGAAAATCAGAATTTCCTTTCCACATTGTAACTTGCAGGATGAGACTTGCTAAAAACCGGCAAATCCTGATGCCTGGTTACCTCCACTCTGAGGAATAGTCTACAGATGAAAATCAGGTCTTTGGCCATTTCTACAACACAAATTAAAGCAAAATCTCGAGACAGCACAAGGGCAAGCCCAGCTGGGCGCTGCTCCACAAAGGCTGTAACCTCACTTGGCAGTGTGGCCACCAGAGGGATCCCCCGGGCACCTCACCCTCACTGCCCCTCCAGCTCTGACACTCAAAAGATTTCTGTCACATCTACACTTACCAGCTACTCAGTGCTGCAAAGAAGAGTTTGGCTTCATATTTCCCTTTTTTTTTCCTAGCCTTCAGGTAGAAGCTAAAATAATCTTGGAAAATATTGCCTCACTAAAGTAAAAGGACACGTTTGTCTCAGAAAGCAGGTTAGGAAGCAGAGTGGCAGAAGGTTGATTCTCATCAACTATGGAACCCTGATACAAGAGCTCATCTCTCCTCCTCTCAGAGAGCAGTTTGTCAAGGTCAGCAAACTTTCATCTCATGTAACTCTGTCTTCTACTGGCAGGGGTGTGGTGCAGACATTGGGTGAAATTATAGTGTCTTAACTTACAAATACTAAAATTTGATGGATTCTCCAGGTCCAGACAATTTGAATTGAAATTAGAATGGAACACCGAAGACTCTGCTCAATCCTCATCCACAACGTGCTACAGAAAATAAATGTAACTGTGAAGTGTTGTAAAGCAGGACCTGTAGAAGACCTCCCTGGGCCAAACTTAAAGAGTAATTTATAAGTATGCAGTTGATTATGAAAGACTTTTTGATCCATTTTTGTCTCAAATTCTATTTTCTAAAATTGATCATGACTAGTTACATCTATAAAGGGACACTAAACTAGGAACTTTCAGCTGCCTGCAGTGCAGTCCTAGCTTTGTGTGTACATATCCCTGAGAGCTGTGCAAGCCTCTGGAACAGACAATAGACCAATGTGCTTACCTTAAACTTCCATAGCGTCCATTGTGCAGTGCTGATGGCTGTGCCTGGAAGAGGAAGAAGGTAAGCTCTCTCATTTCCATAGTTCCATCAGTTTAAGGTCTGAAAATGAGCCTTGAAGGAGCTTTATGCTGGAAGCCTTTTACCTCAGCATGCAAGTCATAAATCAATTCTTAAAAAATTGAGTAGCTGATCCACAAGAAGAAAGTGTCCCTTTCCTTTACCATGGCTTCTCATCCAGTCTGAACAGAGCACATGTTTTTGAGAAAGGAGCAAGGCCTGCTTTCAGTTCACACTATCACCTCAGCCTTGGGATACAAACACAGCTTTCCTATGTCTACGTGGCAGAGGAAAAGAAATGAAGTAGTGATGGACAACACCTGGTCTCAGCTATTCAAGGGCAGGGAGATCTCCTTCCCCAAGCCATGGGAAACATTTACACCATCCAGTTATCCCAAAGGGAGAAAGAGGAGTTGTTTGTTGGATTACAGAGCAGCTGAGTATATCCAATCCCCTGTGCAAAACCTTGTTTAGATAGGAACAGGCAGGAGACGTATGAAAGCAGACAATTAATAATCAGGCCATTACTTCCCAAACACAATGCTCTGAAGCCCAGGACATTTCTTCCTGCTGTCTTCATTGACTTTTTGTTACTTCACCTGTAGTGACATTAGGCCCTATACTTACCTGAAAGTGTCAAATACAATCAGTTAGGAGCAGAAATCCCATAAACTGCAAAGAAAAATGGCAACCATAATTCACCCTTATTTACAAGCTCTAGCATAATGTACAACTCGTGCTTTAGAAACTGAAATGGACAAGCTTATAAGCTGTTCAGTCCCTGTGGACTGCATTCCTTTGTGCAGGATTGTCTTCCATCTAGAGATGAAACCATGTACAAATCATGTCCATTTTAGCAGTTTTCATCAATTTTTACCTTCACAAGAAGCCTAACGTGACAAGATACAGAGGAAGAGGTGCTGGATATTACAATTTTTTTCAGAATTATCTGTGTAGGAAGGACCATAACACAATGATGGTTGTGCTGGCACCAGTGTGAGCAGGAATTTGTCACTGCACAAGGCAGTAAGTAACCTGACTAACATACAGACCACCCTGGAACAAGCCTGCAGGGATACACTGGTAACAGGGATTATTTTGTTAGTCACTGAAAACAAAGGGGTTTAATGCTCCAATTTACACTCTACTGATTTTACCCTGTAATACCAAACCCCAAATGCAATGAATATAAATCTTATTTGCAGCTATTGCTGCCTAAGAGAGGCATATAAATCACCCCACCATGAGCCTGCACCAGTCTGAGGGAGAGACTGCAGCTCTTGCTGCCTTAATTTCTAACAGCCTCCCTTCCACCAAGGCATATCTGAGCTTCCACTCATGTTCTTAGCTGCTGTTTTTCCCTATGGACACAATTCAATAGAAGTAGCTAATTATAATGAACAGGTATTTAGAAAAGCTAACACAAAGCTTGAACTTCCATAGAAGTGTATATAATTATAAAGAACTACCATGAAAAATCCTGGGAGATCCTGTCCTTCCAAGAGAACCTAATCCAAACACACTGGCATGTCAGAAAACTGAAGAAGCCCCCAGTGAAGTTTTAAATACTTGATTCAGTTTCTTTTATTAAGCTGTAACTTCAACAAAGCCAGACCCGATTTCAGTCGGGGAAGGCAAAAATCAAACCGTGTTCAATCAGTTTCCTCTATAAGCACTTCTGAGAGTTTAAGAGTTCACATGATACAACGTGTCATCCCATTTTGATTGAAATCTCTCAAAACAGAGAATCTCACTTTAAAAGAGAATCCTTCCATAGGCATTGCACATATATAGCAAAGGACAGTGATTGTTGTGAAAGAAAATCATAATAGCACCTCCATTTCATTTGAGAATGACTGTCCTGCAGCACTTACAATGAAAAATAATTTTAAACATAATTTTTATAAGGAAGCACACCTTGAAAATTACTTGTTACACACCAAAGACTTTTACATTCACTTCAGTATCAGTACATAATTTAATTTCTGTTCCGTAATCCAAAATTCCAAACCAGAATGAAGAACATTAATCAAACATGTTTCAGCATCCAAGTAAGAACTGAACAAGACTGAAAATCCAGTCAAGGGAAGAAATATTCCTTCTCTCCATCTTAAAAGAAACTAGAACAAAGAATAAAGGCACCAATCTGAATACAGCTCCTTTCTCTCACAAATTCCTTAAAAAAAATGTAACAAACCATTTTAATGTGACAGCTTTATTTGAAAGAAAGTGACTTTAGAGTTTTTGGTAACACATTTTTTAATACAAAATTGATACAATGAAAAATAAAACTTCAGCAGTGTCCTCGAGCAGATTACAGGCTGTAAACTCGCAATCAAGTGTACTATATAGGAAAGGGTAACCTTGTTCAAACTCTTGTTTGCAGACAAGCACCAAGTGATCCCAAAACTCAAGTTTTACTCCACATGCCAAAAACCTCAAAGCCCAGCCAAAACCACGCTTCCTAAGTAAGCAGTTGTTCTACCTCAGTGTATTTCCTATTTACAGTAACAGCTGTGACCAACTGTACAGAAGAAACAGGTTGATATTTCCAACAGTATCAACAGTGAGTAAAGATCATCTTTTAGATAACCTGATACTTCAAAGTTTTCTAAGGAGTTATGGACAACAGGGATTTGGACAAAATTTATGAATTGCCATTTCCAAGAAGCTCAGAAGTCCATAAAAAAATCCAAAGCTCTCTAACAGTTCCTTTTAAACTATTTCATTTCAGCTGATCAATATCATAGATGTCAGGATCACAATTTTTATACCTGTGTCTGCAGTGCATCAAAATCCCATCACGTAAATCAGTGGGACGAAGAGGATCTGGGGGGAAGATTAAAAAAACCAAACCCAAACAAAACAATCTGTGCAATCCTGCAATTCTTTTACCATTCTCAGTAGAAAGTAAGGCTCAGTAGAAAGTAGAGGCTCAGCAGAAAGTAAGGCTTCTCCCAAAACTCCTGTTTCTGTTTTCACCTTTGTTTGTAATCAAGTTTCTCAAATAGAAAATGTATTTTGGGAATAAACTTTCTCGTTATAGACACAGTTCCTCAAATGCCCCATTTTAGGGGGTAACTACTTGGCTTCAGGCCACCTGCATACACACATTATACTTAACAAAAGATTGCAGGGGTCTTCAGGATTTCTGGGCTCACCAATCTGATTTGTTTTGGCTGTTCATGTAAGTGTTACAGGAACAGCAGCAGTGAAAAAAGAATACTAATCCAGTAGCCCCAGAAAATCTGCAACTTTGAGTCTTGCCTAGAAACTGGAAAATTTCCCTAGAAATTCCACTTCCTTTTCAGGCCTTTTTGCCTTTTCCTTTCACCTGTGAAACATCCACCAATCACCCTTTATCGCTGCTCTCCACCCTGTGATACCAATGTAAACAAAACCCAGTGGTAGAATAATCAAGTTTTCTCAGTGGAAAAAAAAGCACCGTAACATTAAATCTTTGTTCCTTTTAGTAAGTTCCAGCAGCATTTAGAGACCAAAGCCTCACACATTCTATTGCTTAAAACCTTGCTTCCAGGTCCTCTGCAACGCTTTGGATCCTGATATTAAAAGAGAAGAGGTAGGGGAACATAGGATGTGCTCACAGAAACACAGACAGGAGTTTCTGTGAATTACTAGTGACATAAATTTGTGTGCAACAGACCTGACTGATGTCTGGTGACATTTACAATGCAGATTTGGTTCTCATGTGAGGCTGAGAAGTCACTGGCACTGAACGGTTTTGCCGTAGCCACCTCTTCCAGCATCGTAGTCTTGCCGATACTCATCTCGGACCTTACGAAGGAGGGGAAAAAGGGAGTCCAGTAAAGACAAACAATTTCTCAAAAACTGTTACACCATCACAATACAGTCACACTGAGTTCACAGCACGTAAGTGGCCACACAGAGCTGACTGACAAAACAGAAGGCAAAGTGCATCATGCAGAAGCCCAGAACAGCATAAACCAACTTCCTTTTCAGTAGCATCCAGGGGACTCCTCAATCAAGGCAGCCCAAGTAAGGATGGCTGGTCTCAAGCTTTGGAGGTAACAGCCACTGCCACCTGCTCCTTTGGGTAAAACAACTGCTGTCCTGCGTGCTCTTGACAGCCTTAGATTTTCTGGGCTTACTTATAAGCATTACCTCCCAGGGCAGTCAAGAGTTGTTTCTGCAAGTACTTTCAGTGAAATATATGAAAATGTTATCTGTTCTTGGCAGGTAACAATGCCATTGATTAGATGTCTTACACACATCCTAAACAATGACTCCTAAGTTGCTGTTTCTGAAATTGTTCTGAGTGTGTTCATTCAAAACCAAGACATTTGGCAAAGTCATCTTAAAAACCCAAGCTGTAGAACAACCTACCTGCCCCCCTGATCTTCCACGGCCATACTGCCTTCCCTCCTTAAATCCTGCATCCCAGTCTGTCCTTATGATCCTGTCATCCAGTCTGGTTCCATTGATGTATCGCATCGCATTTTCAGCATCTCCTCTTGCATAATACCTTAGGAACAGGTTAATGAAAAAAACCAGACTACTATTTCAACACATGGAAAAAAGAGCAGTATCAAATGGGCTACAAAACCAAGTCTTTGCTTGAACTAGGCTCCTGCTCAGTTACTTTCAGAAGCAACAGCTTCTATGAAGCAACACAAGCTGAGAAAACTGCTAGTGAAAGAGAGCAATGTTAAAAAAATGCATATGTGGGATTGAGTTCATCAGCCAAGCTCACCCTTAACAGCACAAAGCCATTTTACTAATGAGTGAGAAGCCCCAGGCACGCTCAGTTCATGCTGCAAACTGTCACCGTTCTGGTAAGCTCACTGGAATCAGTTACAGAACTGTCTTCAGAGATTCATGTGTAATGAAGTCACACAACAGGGATGCAAGATGCCAACAGAAACTTGGGCACAGAGAATATGAATTTACTGCAGAGGTCAACTACCTAAAAAGGTAGGTTGAATAAGAATTTACTTCAGGTCCACTACCTAAAAAGTATCTCGGTGTAAGTGTCGCAATGAATGCAATCTGTTACCCTCTCTCGACACAGTCTATGTTTCAATCACAGAATCATGGCTGGAAATTAAGACCATCCAGTCCAATCGTGAACCCAGCACGGCCCTCTCACCCCTGTGTCCCCCCCCCAGACGCTTTAGCAAACCATTGATTTTATGCTCTGAGAACTTTCCCGTGGCTCAGAGCCTGCCGTGCAAAGCAGTTCACCCAAGCCCTGACCATCCCTGCCGGGCCTCAAAGGATACTCCACGAAACAGAAACCGCAGGCGGTTTTCTTCACTTTGTCCAGTCCCATGATGACCTTCTTGATGTCGCCGCTCTTGCTGAAGAGCTCATGGATCTGCTCCTCGGTGGTGTAGAAGGAGAGGTTCCCCACGTACAGCGTGCAGCTCTTCCTCAGCAGCCGCTCCTGGTCGTATCGCGTCCCCTGGGCCGCAAGAACAGCGCGTTACGAACCGGCCTGGCCTGGCCTGGCCTGGCCTGGCCCGGCCCGGCCCGGCCCGGCCCGTTCAGCCCCCGCCCCGGCCAAGGCTCACCCGGAAGTGCTGGTCCCGGTACTGGCTGAGCTCGGCGTACGAGTCGCTGCGGAGGATGCTCAGCGTCCCGCCAGTACTCATGGCGGCGCTGCCCGGCCCGGCACAGCCCGAGCCCTCCCGGCACGGCCCGAGCCCTCCCGGCACGGCCCTCCCGGCCCGGCACAGCCCCAGCCCTCCCGGCCCACCCCGAGCCCTCCCGGCACGGCCCGCCCCGCCCGGCCCCCCCGCGGCCCGTC
>JAOXXN010000137.1:13188058-13211980 GCA_026770055.1 Myrmophylax atrothorax
CTCCGAGCCCGGCAGGGCCAGCCCCGGGCAGGCTGCGCTGTGTGCCCAGCACTGCCCGGCTCCTCCTGTGCCCCTTTAAACCAGCATTATCCTCGGGATGTGCGGGAGCAGCTCCGAGCCCGGCAGGGCCAGCCCCGGGCAGGCTGCGCTGTGTGCCCAGCACTGCCCGGCTCCTCCTGTGCCCCTTTCAAACCAGCATTATCCCACTCGGGAAGATCCACCTCTGCTGGATCCAGAAGGATGTTTGTGACACCGAAAAGCCGCTGCTAATCCAGAGTGTGCGTTCTTGTTTTCTTTACGGACACCTTAAGGAACAGCCCCTTAGCGTCGATCCCTGCCGTGACACACAAACCTTTCCCTGCAGCGCCACCGGCACGGCCGGACCTGGGGCAGGAGCGTCACCCCCGGCCCGGCCCTGCCCCTTCCAGCCGCCCCCCTTCCCTCTGCACCCCCTGCCAGGGAATTCCGCGCTCCGCGGGCACCTCCGGCCCCGCAGTTAAAGCTGACCCCGCATCGGGCACAGCCGAAACAGGCTCCAGCTACACCCCCTGCCCGTGCCCAGCGCACCTTGGCCGAGCTCTCCCCGCTCCGCTGGCTCCGGTTCCGCTCCTGGATCTTCTCGGCGATATCCTGGGCGAGCTGGCGAGTGGCATCGAGCAGGGAGAGCCTGGAGGGAGCGGGAGAGCGGCTGAGCCCGGGGGGCACCGGGAGCGGCCCCGGGACCGCCTGGGAATCGGCGCTGGGAAAAGGGCCCGGGAGGGGAAGGTCCGACCCCCCAACACACACACACAGGGCCCGGGATGTGGGAAAAGGGCCCGGGAGGGGAAGGTCCGACCCCAGCACACACACACGGCCCGGGCCGGGCTCTGGGGAAGGCCCCGGCCCCGCTCGGTCTCACCAGCGCTCCGGAGCCATCGCGGCCGCACGGCGGGCCCGGCGCTTCCGCCACAACGGCACCAACGCGCAGGCGCGGGAGGGACAGGGAGGATGAGGCTGCAAAGGGGTCGCACACGCGGTGTGGTCTGGGGTGGGAGGGGCCATCGAGTCCGACTCTTGTCAACACCGCTGTAACCAGCTGAGCCGTCGCAGGGGCACCGCGGGGATGTCCCTCCTGTGCCCCAACAGCACCGCTACCCCACGGCCCCAGGGGCGGTGACGCCACCACCTGCCCGAGCAGCCCAGTCCAGTGTGTAATCACCCTTCCTGGGAAGAAATTCCTCCTGATGTCCAACCTAAACCTCCTCGGCACAGCTTGAGGCCCTGTCCTTTGTCCTGTCACTTGTTGCCTGGGAGAAGAGTCCGACCCCCACCTGGCAACAACCTCCTTTCAGGGAGTTGCAGAGTGAAAAGGTCACCCCTGAGCTGCTCTTTAGGCTCTGCACCCCCTGCCACAACTCAGACTTGTGCTCTGGATCCTTCCCCAGATCCACTGCCCTTCTCTGGACATGCTCCAGCATCTCAACGTCCTTCCTGAACGGAGGGGCCCAGAACTGGACACAGTACTGAGTAATGTGGCCTCACTAATGCCACAGCACAGAGCACAGAGAGAAGATTCAGCTTCCCTGTCCTGCTGGCCACATTATCCCTGATACAGGCTGGATGCCACTGGCCTTCTTGGCCCCGTGGGCACACTGCTGGCTCCTGCCCAGCCAGCTATTTCAGAACTGACCACAAGCAGAGAGAGAAGGAACACCACAGTGACAGCAGCTTGGGGGCAGCTGGCCACTAATTGTGGGTCTGAGCACCGGGCACTGCACCACAGATCCCTGACACAGACACGCTCATCCTGCTGGCACAGCTGGGGACCAGCCTTCTTCTGTCCTGCTCCAGCCCCAGTAACCTGGGAGCAATGGAATGGTGCACAGCAAACGAGGAACAGAACTGTTCATGTGCCAGAAAGGCAGTAGTTTAACTATCAGGCTGAAGTCAGGTTAAGTGTAATTACTCCTCGTGTTTATTTTTTTTCACTTATCTACATGATTATTGCCTGGTTTAATCAGTTTTTTATTACACCAAATGCCTGTTCATCGCAGGATCACGAGGTGGTTGCTGCAGGCAGGAGGACAGTGCCTGCCAGCAGCACAGCAACATTGGTGGTTAGTGCAGCTATGGATAAAAATAAAACCCCCATTCTACAGCCAGTAGAAACTTAATCAGAAGTGAAGCCCTTTGTTTCACCTGTAGCAAATACAAGTTTCATGCACAGGCACTCAGGATAGCCCTGTGGGGAAGGAGGATGGCCATGAGGTTCTTGATGGAGACTGCATCAGATGAAGGAAAGATCACAGGACATCTCTCACCAGCAGTGCAAATACTGGGTGCGGAAAGTCAACAAGCTCTGTGAATGCTCACATACGGCTTTGTTCTTTTCTCTGTCTACAGGTAGTCCCATCCAAGTCTCTCTGGGCTTCTTTTTTGTCCAGTGTCTTTGGAAATTTCTCCTACTTTCTTCTACTGGAAGGTGGAAGACCTTGTCCATGGCAGAAGCTGTATACTAGACTGCTCTCTGCTTAAAGCCTGTCTGCCCTCTGTGCATGTACCACTATGGCAGCAGAGCTCAGGAGAAACTGGGCAGGATGGGTTAAGCAGGGATGTGGAGTGTGAACATAGCCAGCCAGGAGTCCAGCGAGGGTGCACTAGACAAGATTTTTGATACTGCCTTCCAAGATGCAGAAATTCTTCTACAGGTCAGAAACCCAGTACATCCATCTAATAGGAGCTGGGAAGCCTGGGTGGTTCAACATCAGCAATGATTGCAGAGATGCTCCAGGCTTGGACTGATCTTGTAAACCATGTTGATACTGTATTGCTGGCTTCTGCCCCAAATTCCACCTCATCCACATAGATGGGGCAGGTTCCAGCCCCACCTCACTCCCCTGACGAACAGGTGCTGTTGGCACTTGCCTTGCAAGAGGCAGGAAGAGGCATTCAAATGTTAGCACAGCAGGTTATCCAAACAGCAGCTTTTCCAAAGAGAAGGTGGAAAGGCAGAGGTGGCCTGGAAGTTGCTGTTCGGACTTTGCTAATCCAAGCTTTGTATCTGACACAAAACGAGAAGGGGAATGACAGTAGCCATGAGGGAGTACTGTGTTATCTTATTGCCTGCCCCAGAGCACTGTGGTGTTTGCATCCCTTCAAGGGACTCAACATATTCACTCTCCAGCCATTCTGTGTATGTTCTCCTCTCTTGTACTGGTACAATCTCAACAGCAGAATCCTTAAAGATCAAGTTTTTTCCTTGAAAAGCTGAAGAATCGAACATTTTGAATCCATTTCCATTGCTATTTCCAAAGTAGGCCTGAAAAGAACACAAGAATTTCAGTATTTTGCAAGATTAAGTGCCATGTTCCTCCCACACAACATGAAAAGACGATTGGAACTGTTTTGTAGATGAAAAATTCATACACAATTGCAGAATCTCTTACGTGTTTGCTTTTAGACGCTCCAGTAGATTAGATACAAAATTCTGCCACTGGCAATTACAAGAATGACATTTGTGATTCTGGTTTTTTAGTTACTATCTGGAAAGAACTGTAGTTTAAAAAAATTCTTCTGCCTAAATAGTGTTGTGTAATATAGGGTTTGGCTGCACAGGAGTTACAGAAATGACTGAATCCCAGCATGGAGACACTCAGCATTGCTTTTGAACAAGTGAACTTCAGTATGGAGAGGAACCTCTCTGAAGCAGCCAAGCAGATGGTTTACCTTGTACATGGCTGCAGCATAAATATACCCAGCAGAATTCTGTTGCATTCCTAGGAAAATTCCAGAATGGAAAAGCATTAGCATGTACTTTATTTCCTGTAGACCTCCAAGTCATGCAGAAACATGGGAAAGTCATGGGAAAACTACTTAAGCTCCAGGAAAATTACTACTGCACCAGTGGCTGAGCAAAAAGTTGAAATCCCCTGTGCACCAGGGTGGTTTTACTGGGGGAATTACATGGTTTGTATTTTACCTTCCCTATTACTGTCCCAACAACAGGGTGCACAGTGCCATGATGCTCAAGCAGAATGGTCCTGTTGTCTTAATCCTTGGACTGTGTTAGACCATATACAGCTCCCCCTAAAATACATGGATTATTAATACCTGGGCTTTGTCCAGCAGTCCATATACAGCAAAAATGTTCGTATCTGGGTGAACCATAATGGCTTGAGCTGGCACCTGAGCCAGGTGACAGTCAGCAAACTGGGTGACTTCAGCACGGGCACCATTTGGACACAGTAACTGGAAATCACTGGACTTCAAGTTTTGGGCCCAACTATCATTGTTTTTACCTGAAAAAAAGAAAGTTGTCATTGTCACTAATTGAATGCTCCAGAGCAAGAGAAAATAATTTAATTATAATAAAGAGCTATGTAAAACTAAGTACCATCTGTGTTCTCAAACACTGTCGAGTGCTTCACAAAGGCCACATCCCCAGAGTTCTCTGCCAGGCACCTAAAGGAAGTCAAAGATATAAATTCAATTCAAAGCATCTTTATGTGAACCACATTTTTATATATATATTCATAGGTTTAGAATACAATTTTTCTTACTTACATTGCTACAAAAAATATACTGGACCCAAAGTTAGTAAGAAAAAACAGAAATTAAGTGTGTTGAAAGGGGAGAAAAGCAACATTTTAGCAAAGTATTGAAAACTATTCTGAATCAAGAATTTTAAGAGAGGAACACAGTAGAACTATTTTATTAAAAACAGTGTGAGAAACAACAGAAAAGGCCAGTATTAGGTGAGCAAAGAAATCTAAGTCCTATCATGATACTCAGTGCAGTATTTACAGCCCTGTATATTGAGGATCTCCAGTTCAGCTAACTGCAGTTTCTAAGGGTACTGTTCCAGAGCTAAGTTCAGCTTCCTCTAATTTTCTGAAGTAGAAACAGCCCAACATGCCAAGCCTACCCTAAAATCATCTCCTCTCCTAGGAGTGTGGTATCCCACTATAAGGAGTGCCAGGGCAGAGGGGTAGAACACACACCTCTAGTGCACAGTGCAACAGGCACCACAGGCTGTTGGGAGATTTTTGTGTTAAGCCAGAAATATGAAGTTAACAGAGAGCACTGGCTGCATTCAACAAGAAATAATACATAAATAACATCAACCTCAAAACAGTGAGCTGGGTGAACTTGCAAAAAAAAAAAAAAAAATCTATCTTCCCAGGTATTTTGGGCAGTGTGTGCTGGCAGATGATCTGTGGGGGTAACAGTTCAGTGGTGGTACACTGTAGTTTATTCTATAAACGTTTCCAGAAGCACTTCCTGAAACAAGATAATTAAACCCACCAATCAAATAGATGTAAAGCTGTAACTGTGCATGGCTTATGCAGTACAAAATGCAAGGAAAAGTTATTACTGCTAATAGTTACCCAAAATACATCTATTTCAATTGTACCTGGTTTAACAACAGCAGTTAAAATCAGAGGTCTTATCACAATGTAGCTGACAGTGTCATGCAGAGAATGAGGACTCAGAAGGTGCTGTTCAGTGCATTTCACCATCAGAAAAAGCTGTTCCTGACACATTTTTCACTACTCTGCACAGTGGGATATACACAAACTGAATGGCTTCTCATACCTTTAGTCAGGTTAGGCTGAAGACAGTCAGAGTTGAAGGAATCTGGAAATCTGGTGGTCAATTTTAAGCTCATTTCAATCACCTTCCATAACTCATTCTTCTTTCAGAGAAGATCATCTAAGTGTCAGAGCCAGACCCACGCCCACCTTGTAGAAGATGGTGATCTTCCATTTTTTTCACCCAAATCTTAACCTTTTAAATACCTAAAACTTTCCACATCACTCAATGAGTTAAACTTCTCTATTAAAACCAAAAAGTGTTCTCCATACAAAGTGAGACTGCATGGGCACTATTATCAAATGGACAAGCTAAGAATATGAACAAGGCTGATACAGCCTGTAACAGTGTGTGTTGTTCATTCATCTGGTAACTGGGAGCTCGCTCTTGTTAATCCATGAAGTACAGCAGAGGATCTGGAGTTTGCCTGCAAGGCATGTACCACAGCAGAGCAGCTGGACACAACTAAACAGATTTGCAAAAAGTAGTTATCTAAGTCTAACACTTCACTATTTACCAGGCAGCTGCTGTTGAAGTCTCCTCCCCTGAAGGAAAAAGACGGCTCTGTGCCAGCTGTTACATGCACCATTACCTTCAGAGGTGAAGGTCAGGAAAAGGAAGTGCTTGTTCCGTATCTAAGAGTTTCACAGTCTTTGGTGTGGCCCCCTACATACATGTACACTGTAACACAATGTATTTATTCCATTTTATACTATTTCCCACTGTATTTTTAACATATTTTGTTTTGAAGAGGATTTGGTAATTGAACATTGACCACAACTGTTTCTGCTGTTCAGAAATCTGTCTTCAGATGCAGCCATCAATGAATCAGTAGTGAACACTCACTCCTGGCTCCCCATCACTAGCCTGTCACTTCTGCATGGACTTAGAGCAGCCAGATCCTGGCTACTGTGTGCCTATTTCCCTGCTGGAGTTCTCTATGGATGACCTGCCCATTCAGAGTTGCAATTATCTGCAACACTAGATTAAAGCAAGACTGGAGACTGATGACAATCTAATGGTCCTCACTAGGTGAGTGCTCTGTACACAGACATATGGGTTAGGCTGTTGGTCTAACATGTGCGCGTCTGCAGACCAGGAAGGTGGCAAAAGGCTTGGACATGATCTAGTGTAATGCCTTATGGCCTGTACTGGGGAAGACATCCGGGGACACATCTCTCACCTCATTTACAGCACATGCTGTAACCACTGTTTGCTGACTGGGATGGAAACAAGGTCCTCCTTGCATGTTGACAAACTGACAGACTAACAGTCACAGGCATTAGTTTACCTGAAGGCTCCACTGTAGCTGTAATAACGTTCCTGGTTACTTGCACTGCATTTATTGTTTCCACTCTCATCCCCAATACAGAGTTGGCAGAGTTTGGATGGGTAATTGTCTTGCTCAGCTGAAGGCACACAGCTGGCAGAGAAAAACTCACTCACAGCTGAGAAAAGACAAAGCAACATAAGGAATGAAAAGTGTAGGCTCTTCACAAAAATAAAGTAGTTTATATGAAGTTTTAAACAATGCAGGTCAGCCTGGAGATAAGACAACTAACAGTATATCACTGTCTTCAGTTACAAAGCAGGTTTATCAGGAAGAGAGGCAGATCCTTCTCAGGGATGCAGAGCAAAAAGATGACAAGTAAAAGACTGAAGTTACAAGAAGGAAAATTCTGATTAGGTACAAGAAAAAAATTCTTTCTACCAAGGTTGGCCAAATACTGGGACAGAGTCCAGAGATGTTGCATATAATCTCTGTCCTAGGAATTACTCAGAACCAACCTGGACACATACTGAGCAATCTGAACTACCAGACCTGCTTTGAGCAGTTGGTTGGAATAAATGACCTCCAAGGTCCTGTCCTACCTAAATTAGGCAATGAATTTTTGATAAAGGAAATGAATACTTCATGTTAGATGTAACATTCTCAGTTAGAACCCTTCACTAGTTCACTCTGGTGGCAAACTTAAAATTTCAAAACTTTGTATTAAAAACACAACACCCCTTTACAAACAGATATGATTAATATAGAGCTATGAAATATCAAAATTAATTCCCTAACTAAAAGTTTATCATTAGACTATTACTGTATTTTTGTTGTGTTGTACTGTTGCCTTACCTTGAGGAATGTTACAGTCTCTGATCTTAATAATCCCCCTCTTAATTAGTATGCCAATGGGAATATTCCATCCAGCATTTCTTCCCAATCCTGTGTGGCAGGACTTCTTCCCTTTCAGGTCACTGATGGTGAACGTGTTGGACAGATTTCGTTTCACCAACACCACAGCATAGTATGCGTTGCTGCTGTCATCAGCTTGTAGAAAAAAACATCACACGTTACAGCTTCCCTTAAGCATTCCCACTGCTGAGTGATCATCTACAGATCCATTATACTTTTTGGTGCCAGCTTCAATTGCCCCAACAATCAGCTGGTCAGGAAGCATGGATGTACATCTAATTACTCTTCACTTGTACTAGCTCACACTGCTGCATTCACCTGTAGCCTGTAAGCTGGTACTGCTACACACCTGAGCTGAATAATCTAGAGACAAACAGGGAAGTGTTCTTGTTAATGCCAGCTCTTACAAATACAGCCCTCTGAAACACAACATTTGGGTCATTAGTGACTTAGCATATCTGCTTTAAGAAGTTACTTTTAACCTACATTAAAAATTCAATGAGTTTTGCAGCGTATTGAAACTCCACCTTAAGTGACATCATGGACACAAGCCCACTTTTCATCACTGACTTTGAAGCAGCCACATTGACAGGAAGAATTTGCTTCTAACTAGAATCTATTTTTTAATTTCTGTGGGTTTGTTTCTGTTAAAAATATTTTGACATTATGAATACTAATTTTTTCTGTTGTAAATATCTTTTTGCAGAATTGAAAAGACAAAGAAATACAAAACTCAAAACCATCAAAGACTAAACCTGGTCCTGCAGCAGGACAGGTAAGTTTCCTCACTGTAGAAGTCTCATCTCATACTCATTTCCTTCTCTATCTATGACATGAGGGTAGTTAATTCTCACTGCTTTAAAACCAGCTTTCCAAGCAGGGATAGAGAACAGAGGGCTGTGCTTTTAGAGCTGTTGTCAAACAGCCTGGAAAAATAAGGTCTAAATTTATATTTCCCCATCTTCTTACCCAAGTAACCTTCTCCAGCAGCTGGTACAAGGCCATATGTCTTCCCAGCTGTGTAAATATCAGCTCCACCCAGAACTACGGCATCACTTTCCTTTTTCTGAAAAATATAAGAAAATGTAGCACTTTTGTGAAAAAACAGCGGATACTTTCCCTGCTACAATGATGACACCTTTAGCATCACACCTGTTGTACCTCAAAGGGCAAGGCTTACAGCAAAAGAGCAATGCACTGCTAAAGAAAACCTTCAAAATGTGCATAAAGCATCATCAGTGAAACAGGGACAGAGATTTCACACATACAAGGCTTGAGTTACATGGGCAACAGTGCAGTGCTCTCATCACAGCTGAAGATCATCACCATCTGTACCATCTGAGCTACCTTCTTGAAATCTAGTGTTCCTACTGGTCTCCTGAGTGAATGTAGGCATCTCTAATCCAGCAGAGAGCAGCTTCTATTCATTTGGTTTATTGCACAAGGACTGGAGCAGCCTACCTGGATCAGCTCCATGCACTCTTCCTTTGTCTTGGCTGAAATACACTGAATTTCTGGTTTCAAATTCTTTTTCCTAAAGGCAACGGCCATTTCACCACATTTCCAGATCTCCTCAGTGGATACAACACACCAGTTCAGGCTTTCTGGCAATGCTGCACAAAATTGAAAAGCAAATACTACGTTCACTTTGCAATAGACAAGGAGGAATTCACACTGCCCAGTGTCACACACATCCCATACATGTTATTGAAAAATGTTTGCTTCTGTGTGGCTCTCCATCCCTCCAGCTCAGACCTGATCAGGAACCAGGGCACTCCAGATTAGCAGTTATGTCCACACTGCAAAGCTATCCATAGCAAAGGAACAACATCTCCTACAATTGCTGACCATTAAGCACAGCCATGATGTGTTAGTTGAGTGCAGGAAGAAGTCCCCCTGAACAGAGGCCTCCTCACACCTGACAGCCACAGAGCAACACCCAGAAGAGACAGGCCTGAGAGGTGAGGGGCTTTGCCACAGCACAGATCATGTCTGGAGGCTCAATTGCCAAGATCATCAAGCATTTTAATGCAGAGATTCTTACAATCTGTCTGACTTTTCCAGAATGCGTATCAAGTAATTTCTACTTTCTTCTGATAGTAGGAAAGACTGTAACACTTCAATAAAGAGCAACTGAGGGTTTCCTTCAGCCCCTGGAGGAAATCCTCTGGCTAGGAACCCAATCATACAGTTCTATAGACTACCTGAGGATTGCATAGCAGTGCAGTATTATTTCCCCTTGTCAGCAGGTAAGAAATTAAGTACCAAGTAGGAGTAGCAGCATAGCAGATTAATGTGTCTCATACACCAGAAGAGACAGAAAATGCCTGCATCTTATAACACAAAGTAGGTCAATTTGCACAGGAAAGTATTCTGCAATGTGACATTATTTCTAGCTCAAAAAGAGACCTTTCTCCATGCACAAAGATCAGACTGGCATCTCGCCATAACCCTCCAAGAGTGAGGAGAAAAAACAGAATTGACATGATCTCTGCTATCACCTATCTTTGTTCTTGGCTATAAATAGGAATCCACAGATAACTTACTGTTGGGGTTGCAGTTCAGAGCTTGCATGGCATGAAGATACTCATCACCCAGCCATGCCTGGTAATTCTGAGCTGTGATTGCAATGAGCTCTGTGGTGGAGTCTCGGAACAGAAGATTTTGAGCACCATAGGCTGCAGAGTCAAACATCTGAAACTTGGCACCCACCCCATTAAATCTTTGCTGTAAAGTTAAAGAAGAAAAAAGCACCTGTCAGACATTTCTCTACCTGGGATGTGTGGGGACACATACCCCTTCAAACCCCACAGAGCCAAAGGTGCCCAGATATCCTGTCTTCAGTTCACCTAGACAGGTGGCAGAACCCTTCTAAAATGCAACGCACTGATGAAAAAATGGTGTCCTACTTGTCCCTGGTTTAGGAGCTGGAAGAGAACTGTCCCATCTGTGTCAGGCCGCACAACCACAGCACGAGCTGGGATTCGGGCCAGGTGGCAGGTCCTCCACTTGGTCACATCAGCTGTGCTGCCATTGCGACACAGGAGCTGGAAGTTGCGGGAGCGAAGCCGCCGGGCCCATGGAAAAGGACTTCTTCCTGAAATCAGAGAGGACGTGCTTATGGAACAGACCTCAAGTAGGGCTGGTGCTTCTGACTCCAAGCCTTCTCTGAACATCACTCACACATGTGGAGCAGGACACACACGTCCTGAGCATCTCTGAACTACTGACCACACAACACACCCCGTGCACCCATGTGGGCCTTTAGTCCTGCATCTCTGATGAGACAAGACACAGCTTAACGCTTGTGAGACTGCACTCAGCTGTACTGGGGTCTGCAGCAGTGTCAAGAGCATCCCTAAGTTTAGGATCATGTGAAACATTTTTTTTTGTTTTTCTCTCCCCTGGGTCAGGCAGGTCCATGATATTAAAGCAATGATATGCTCAAGGTGGTTTTCACATAGTGCCAGATAGGACAGGTCACCTCTTGTTAGCTTTCTGCTAGTCTCTACTGAAATCCTTTGGTAGGCTGGAGCAATGTAACAACAGCCCAGGTCTGTATAAAAGGAGTTTACTGCTGTTGAAGCTCTCCTAAAAGCAGCTTAAGATTCCACCTCTAACCTTTAACCTTTACTGAAAACTATCAACCATTACAAAAACAAAAAAAAATCCCATGGACTCCTCTATCTCCTGGTGCACAGCCCTGTGAGTGCGTATGTTTTCTCTACTACAGCATTTTTTTGCTGATTCCTCAATTCAAAATAAAGCAAACATTTGGTATTATACTGTCATTCCAGACACTGTATTTCAGACTTTGCAGCTGTTATTCAACAAGCTTCAGGATTACTCACCATCTGTATTTTCAGGCACTGTGCTGTGCTTCACAAAAGCAACCTCTCCAGCATCTTCAGCCAAACACCTAATAAATATAAATCCAAGCACAAAGATGCATTACAAAACTCATCTCCCATGCACTGGCCAGTGCTGACAGCCCGAGGGCTCTGTGCTGCGTTCCATCAGACACAGACACTGACCTATTTCCTTGTGCTGAGTTTTGCTCAAGGCAGAGACTAGTGGCTGTTAGAGCATGAAGTAAACTGTCATTGTCATTGGGTGAACATGGACAACATGTTCAGTGCTGCCTGGGACAAACACCACGACCTTTTTTTGTCCAGGACAGTTCTCTGTCTAAGGCAGTCACACAATCCTTTGGGGAACATGCAGAAAGGAGCATGTGTTTCTTGTAAGCAAATCTGGCCCTTGCTTAGTTAAGGCTACTACTCAGGGACTGTGAACTTCAACACAGTACAGACAGGTAAGAGAAAAATAAGGGATTAGTGTGCAAAAATGGGGGGCAGAGAAACTCAATAATTCAGTGCAACTGAGGTGACTGAAATGGCCAAATAGAGCAACAGTTCAGCTCTCACTCCAGGGGCCATCAGGTTTTACTGGGAAAGATAAAGTTGGTAAAGCCTGCTGAAACAAACAATCAGACTCTGTCAACAGCTGCTGGACAAAGCAAACAGCACTATATGTGCTAAATATCCATTTGGTTTTAATGCTCAGGTATTAATACCTGAAATAGTGGGTTAAGCACTACTTTTATTCAGTTGGGTCAAAAGCATGGCTGTCTAACAAAACTGCAGATTTTCTAACAGGATCAACTGGAAGTTTTGTGGCTTCAATTTCCAGTCATTGAGGCCTGAACTGGTGTCTACAGAGAAAGTGATATACAGTGATAAAAAAATTGACAAAAACCTGATTTTTACCTGAAAGCCCCACTGTAGTCATAGTATTGCTCTTGGGAATTTTGTTCACATTTGTGCTCTCCAGCTGAATCCCCTGTGCAGAGCTGACAGAGGGATTTGGGATAGTTCCCACCTTTTGCCCCAGGAACACAGCTTGCGTTGAAATAGTCACTTACAGCTAGATGCAAAATTACAGACATTTTTAGCAAAGAATAAACAAGATCCTACAATTTCATTTTAACATATCTCTGAATAGACTTAGAAGGCATAAGTCATTCTCTTCTTAGAGGATGGTTTCCAAGTTTAAGAAACTCTAAAGTCTTCATCAGACCTGCTTGAGGTCCGTTCCCTCGTACAAGCATCATCAAAGCCAAGGAACAAAACAGCAGCTGGCCCACACATTTCTGTGCACACACAGGGTCCCCAGACCATTTGCAAAGGCATTGCTGAAGAACAGATCTTTGCCCTGTAACTCTCACCTTTAGGAAGGTCACACCCCATTGCTGCCAGGCGCCCACTGTCAGTCAGATAACCCACTGGCACATCCCAGCCTGCAGTTCTGTTGATGCCTGTGTGGCAGGAACGCACACCCTTCAGCCTGTTGATGGTGATGTTGGAGCTCTTCTTTACCACAGCCACAGCATAGTAGGAAGTTCCAATCTCTGCAGCACAGGAAGAAAGAGAATCAAGCTAAGTAGCCTCACAGCAGCACTACAGTGAGATACAGTGATTTGTGGCCTCTTGTGACTCCCCTACCCACAGGCAAGTCAGACTGTTCACATCCTTGGTGAGAACCTGCTGACTGTGAATCAATGTCCCCCATTATTTTTTCACTGTGGATTGTCTTAAAGTCCATAGGCAATCTGCTCTAACTTTGAAGGTCACCCTGCTTTTCCTTTCTGGAAGAAGATTTCTATGAGTATATATATATTTTGATTGAATTGAAACCAATATAATTCATTCCCCAGTTGATCTTAATTTTGATACGGCAGAGCGGGCTGATGTCCCTGGAGCATCACAGCTCATTTCATTCTCTTTGTTCTAAGTTTGATGTAATTCATAGAGTCAAGAGTTGAGGGTCTAAAGTGACCATAAGGTCATTCAATCTGACTTTATCATTAAACTTCACTCACTTTACTTTTATATGAGGCTCATAACCTGACTAATGGAGATAGCCAGCCTCTGGATCATGAGGTTTTGAGAAGCCAGAGTACAGTTCCCTCACCAGAGTCACTATGTATTTAACAGAGGGGGCCTGCTGCAGATGATCCAATGAGCCCAGCAGGCACTTCTGAGGATGCCTTTGACCAGATGAGACTAAGACCCAGCTACAACCCAAATCTAGATCCAGCTCTCAACAGAGTACTGGGACACCACTTTCTGCAGACTGCTTCCAGAGTTCTTCCTTTCCTTGGGTCTCTAAAAATTATGGGGGACATCATCCAGCTCTGAACTACACAAATATGTTGATACTGAGCCCTTAGTCAAGATGACAAGTCACCACTCAATTATTTTCTCTGCCTTGAAAGGAATTCAAAGCTTAAGGTCACCCAGACAAGGAGCAGAACCAGCACTTCCTTTCCTCCAGCAGGTAATCATATATCCTACTAAAACCAAAATCTAATTATTCTTATGTACAGGTTTGAGAGATAAACCTTAAGATTTACATTTTTCACTTCATTAATCTGAAAAGTATGGATAAGAGAAGACAGTAAGCACTGAGTAAAAAGTAAACAAAACCCAACCCAAAAAACCTATTACAGGAAGAGCTGTTCTGACAAGGACAGACTCAGCCACAGCTCTGTCTCTCCTCTTGCCCACACAGTCTGTTACAGGAGCAAACAAGGAGGAACCTGACCCCTGCCTACTGTTTAGAGTCTGACTGGGGAGGATCCCAAATAAAATGGAAACAGTAAAGACAAGCTTTTTCTTACACATTTCAAGTAATCTAAAAGTTATTTAGTCAGAATATACCTTGATCATATACTTCCCCAACCACAGGTTTCAGACCATGCTCTCTTCCAGCCTGGTAAATCGAACGGCCATCCAGTGTCACTGCATCTGCCAAATCATCCTGTGCAGACACAAGGGCAGAATATATGTTGAAACTTAATTATCAGTATTTACCAACAGCCAGAGTACCCGTGAGTTTAAAGAAGAGGCCCCTTAATCTGCATTTGTATGTTTTCTTTTCTCCAAACAGTTATTTTAAGGGCACTCAAATTTCTGAACAACGATTACCAAGAGGGATTTTAGACCTTCAAAACTGCCTTCCTTCAGAAACAATGCAGAAACCAATCCTGTGCTATGATGACTTCACTAGTATTAAAAGCCCACAGGAATCTTAGAAACAGATCCTGAAAATCTGTGATGAATCTCAAGGCTCTTCAATTTGGAGTTTCATTTGTGTCTTTAGCTAGTGCCATCAAAGCTTGAGGATTTAAGTGAATATATTTTTTGAGATCATACAGATAAAGTTTGAAATAGTATCTTCTGGAACTGCAAAATCTGAATGCCAAAGTGTACTCCAAAGCAACCTTAAAGCACGCTGCTTGTTCCTCCCACACACAGACAGAGGAGGGAGCAGGTGGCAGTGTGTTTCTGAGGAGGAAAGCACCTAAAAAGACTGTTCAAACTGGGGGAACACAATCTGAGGCATCCACTGCTGGGAAGGTGTCCAGCAACACTGAGTCTTTTCTGTTGACTGTAACACCAGTCTGGCTGGAATCCTGCTGCAGGACTGCTGTGGATAGCACAGGATGGGATCTCCCTCAGCAGCAAGGCTGAGAGAACTGTTCCACACATACTCTGGCCAGCTGAACACAGCCCCCTCTGTGTACTGAACTCAGTCTTGTCTCACAGAGACAAGATCATGCCAAGAAAACAATCAGCAGTGTGACATTTTGCATTTCTAAGCTAATTCCAAGTTTCTTATCAGTTTGCTTAACCTCAGTTTCAGCACTGGAGGGGGTGATTCAGCTTACCCATCCATCCCTTGGGAGCTTGCAAAGCACTAGTTACTGCAGGGCTGGGACTGTGCTGCCCAGCACACCACAGCAGTTTCCCACAAGCTGAGACACATAAAAAGCTTGAAAATTTTTAAAAACTCTTGTGAGAGCACAGGTAATATGTTGATACCTAAATCAGATTTGAAGTTGCCATGTAATTTGAAATCCTTGTTTGGCTCAAAGGAGAAAAAAGATGATATTGATTAATTAGCCAAAACAAAAAATGTCCTGAGAGTTGATTCTCCAGAATGAGAGCTGAATGAATCCAAGGGAACCTGAAGAGGAGTTGGGGTTGGGAGATATTTCCATCTTAAAGAACAGACAATCTTTCTGGAGTAACCTGATGTGAGATTCCACTGGTAAGGGTCAGAGCACAAGACAGTTTAGGAACCAAATATGGCCTGTTGTTTAGAAGTGACACCTGACAGTGAGAAGGAGAAGAGATGGGAGTCAGAAGGATGTTACCCTCAGGGAAAAGAAAATGAGCCTCTGGAATTGGTGGTGGACAGAAAACAGCAGATGAAATGAAAGGGCTGGCCACAGAAGCCAAGGGCTGTGTTACGTGGCCATATTCCATGTGAAATAGCACTTTTCTGGTTGGAAACCTGAGCCTTTGAGTTCTGTTTAGCAGCAGAGCCTCTGATCAACAGCTTGTGTATAAATAGCAGAACAAGACAAAAAAGTGCCTCTTGTTGTATTTAACATGAATTATTTTACAGGCTACAGACCTCTCCTTTAAATGTACACAATTACTGCTGAGGTGACATATCAGTAAAATTTTACTTTTGCAGGAACCATTTGCCAATATATTTAGCAAAAGCTTGGGACTATTCCACATAAATTTTTTTTAATAAGTGTATGTGTGATGGTAATACTTAATTAATTACTTTCAGAGGAACTTTATTTCTGTGTGTCACAACATTTGAGAATTACCTACACAAGTGTTTAAAGAGCTGTTGAAGAACAGCTCTGGTCACACTAAATATTGTCAGGTTCCCTAGTTAAATATTTAGACATTTCTCAATTTTTAAACACCTTCAATCAAAAGGGTTTTTTCTTTTATCCACATGCTAACACGTTCACAGGACTAAGTCCAAGTTATGCAATGTTACAAAACAGCATATCTCTGCCTCTTCAGCCGTGGTGTCCCACTCCCTTTTTGGCCTCAAAGGTCAGAGTTCAGTGAGGATGCAGACTCAGGGGTTCCACACAGTCCTACACAGAGCAGGCCAGCTTAAATATTGAGTAGATTATTATTAGCACAAGGAAAAAAAAAAAAGAGGTCTCAAGGACAAAGTCTTGTCTGAAGCCTTACATGAAAATTCATGTTATCAGAAAGCTACTTACTCATGCTATCTGCCTGCAGGTTTCTGAGTTCAGCTAAACAAGTTTTCTAGGAATCCAAGGTTTTAGATAGATGCCTGCTGCTTGCAATGGCTTACAGATGCAATTCTGTGAGCTCTGTATTTCAGGAGCAGACACTCATCAGCCCTTTCAACAATCTGCTTTGCAGAGTCCAACAGGCCCCCCTGTGCAATGCAGCAATCAGGGAATGCTTTTGAGATCTGACATTGTATTTCTTGTCTAATCCCAAGGTAAGATCCACATATATATAGACATCTGCTCCTAGCATTTTTCAGTACAGTCTTGACTTCCTCACTCAAGAACAGTACTTATCAAGAGGCAACGAGGCAGTTTTAGTAATCAGCCATGCTGCTTCTGTTGACAAAAATTACAAGATACCAATTTTTGAAACTTGTTCCTTTTTTCTCGCCACAGTCATCTGCCTCATTTCCCTTCTAGCTACTCTACCAGGCCTCCTTTCCTTGCTCTGAACCTCTTGTCCTTGACAGCCTTCATTTCCTCCACAAAACCCTTATTCTTGGGCATGTCAACACAGTATTATTACTTATTAACATAGCCAGCCATCCTTCCCCCACACTCTGCCAGTAAAGGCAGCCAAGATTACCTGCGTCCACATTTCTTCCAAAATCCATTTTTTGCCTCCTACCCCCTCCCAAAGAGGGAATTATTTTGCACACACCATTTTGCAAATCCACATGTTCAGTTTCAAACCTTTCCCAGAGCACTATTCCTTTTGGAAACTGAGCACACTCTGGGCAGCTGAATTAATACAGCTGGGTTTGCATGCCCCTTGCTCACCCCACTTCCTGCTTTGTCTCTCTCTTGTACTCTGGTATTGGGAGATTTGATTTGAGTTTATACTCATCTCATCTGTACACACAGCAATTTCCATGACGGGACCCTGAAATAGGGGTTTGATCCAGAGTTTATCAAAATACAATCTACTTATAAGCTCAGCAGCACAGCTTTAACTGCTGTCTGCATCTTATAGCTCCATCCCTTCTTAAATATCTGCTAAGTAAATCTGACACAACTCCCAGATCAAAGATTAGCATTTGGGAGGAAACATTTAAGACCTTTGCTGTCTGTGTTCCTAATGACTGGCCATATTGAGCTGCCAAACCTGAGGCCATTCTGACATTCAGTTTCACAGGAACAGCATTACATCTTTTTTAACAAGTATACATGCTTTTATTTTTCAGAGACATGAATGCCAGGAAGCCTCTGGTCAGCTGCCTGGATGGTCAGACCCTCACCACAGAGCCGTGGTCATCACCAATGGGTTATTATTATGTACATGGGGGAATTAAATCCATGACACTCACTTTGATCATCTGGGTGCAGTTAGCAGCTGACCCCCCCGCCGTGCACTCCAGAGAGGGAAGGATGCCAGCCTCACCGAAGGCCTTGCTCATGTCATTACACTTGGAAAGTTCTTGCTCAGAGACAGTGCACCACCGGATACGTTCCAGGCCAAGAGCTGTAAGCACAACACCAAAAGAAAGTACTGTAAAACACATCAGTGCCTTCATAACAGAGCATACCATGTAAAGGTTCCCAAAGAGCCAGCCTTTCATTCTGCTTCTCCTCCCTAAACAGTAAAAAAATCAGGGCTCTTTCAGCAATGAGTATCTAAGAGATGATTCCCACTTTCATTCCAATTAACATGAATACTGAATGTTTTTTTGACTGAATACAAGATAGGCTCAGACTCAGATACTGAAACCCCATGGCATTTGTTTCTGACATAAAAAATATGGCTACCATGGAATAGGTCAGGGTGTCTAGACCATTTTTAAAACCTCGCAGAACACATCATCTTTACTCAAGTCAAAAGCATTTAAAATGATACACTACAAAACCAAAGAGACTCCCCAAAGATAACTCTTGTCTCAACTATTGGTGGTTAGTACCTGGAGTCCTGCCCCAGACCCTTTTGGTCTGAATCAGAAAAGCAACCCTAGGTGCTCAAGAGCCTTGCCACTAGGCTTGTTATGAAAACTAAAATAGTAAACTTCTTCCTTCAAAACAGTCTTTCATGCGTGATCATAACCACAGCCGTGAAAAAGGGAGGGTGGTGCCATCAATGAAAAGACTCAAGTTTAGTAGTGGAGATTTCCATTAATCAGTGAAGAAAGGTGCTTTTCAGCAGGCCCAAACACCACCCTCCTACGCACCAAAGCTACAAACACTTGGTTGCTTTCTTTAAGGAGATGTCTCCAGACACAAACCATGTGGCTGCAAACCAAGGATGGGTTGCACTGACAAACAGGCACAGGTCATTTTCGTAAGCAGGGGGCACAACATTCCACTGCTTTTCTACAACGTTTATTTTTAAGCTGGAGTCTGCTGTAAGCATTTTGTCATGTGGTTTTCCAAGACCCCCTAAATGGCCCTCTACTTCCCCACCAGCAACATGCAGTTGAGATGCCACATCTAACTTTGCAAGTTACTCTGCCTGTGCTCTGACTTGGTGGCTGCAGACTAAACAAGACTGTTGATGCCAAAAAAATCCAACACTGACACTGTGGTTTTGGCTTGCTGTTCCACTGCAACAGGGAGCCAACTCTACTGCTGTCAACAAACATTAAGTCAGACTTGGAAAACTTACAGGAAGTTTTGGCGGCAGCATACGCTAGTAGAGGGAGAAACTGCCCACCTCTGAGTTGCAGGAATTCTGAGAACCAAGATGGGTAGGGGAAAGGCACAACAGGGTCATGGTAAAAACACATCTCACAGAAACTTAACATCTGCCTGGGTGAAATTTTCACCGTTATTTCCTTGGGGATGGAAGAACCACCCCAGTTTTCATTGATAAAGGGTTTGGTTTTCTTTTCATAAACACAAGCCAATGGAAATTAAATTGGAGTGCCAGCATCTCAGTATGTTAAGTGCCATTCTTTCAGCCCCAGCATTCTAGTTTTAGATATACACACAGAGGAGGAGAAGCATGAACTATATGAGGAAATCATTAGTCATATACACCTGAAACATGAAATAAAGCTCATTTGGCTCTGTATTTCAACCAAAATAGTGAAAAAGCATTAATCTGTTGATTTTTTCCTTATTCATCAAAAACAGGTTATTATTTGTCCCTTTCCAAATTGCTGAACTTTGTTGTTACAGGAAAGCCAGATCTGGGTAATGTCCTGGCTCCTTCCTTACCAGTTAACCCAGCTGAAGTAGGATTGAGCAGTTAGCCTTTCTTCCTAATGCCAATGAAAAACATCTTAAAACAGCAGGCCAGTCTCTGAACCTAAGTTTATTCACAATTTTGCCCTTCTGAAATTAAAAGTAGTCACCATTAGAATTTGGAGTGGCAGGAGAAAGCTGACATGTTGCACAGAACATGATAAGCAAAATAAAGCAATTATTTCTATTTCTACAAAATAACTGTAATAGAACTGCTTACTGATGTGAGAAACAGACATTATTGTACCAGGAAAAGTAGCTTTAGTGCTGAGGAAACACAACATTTGATACCAACGAGTCAATTGGTTCAACACAGCCTTTTCTACTCCTTTTCTATTATTTTCCTCTATTTATTTTCCTGGCCATATGAGATTGGTTCTGAAGTGTCTCTAGGTTTCCTTCTGCTCTCTCACATCACACGGAAGACAACCCCAGACACCAAGCCACAGCCAAAGTTTGGGAGGACACTTACCCGCATGAAAGAAGAGAAGACAGAAGACGTTTCTGGAGCTCCTCATGTTGAAAATCTGGGGATCTGTGATTTTTTTTCAGCCTTCAGAACCCCAACAGATCAAGGCTTCTGCAAGTGTGCTCTTCCCAGTCTGGTCTTTGGTGAAAATCAGCAGCATTCAATTGCAGATGCCCTTTGTTCAACAATTTATCTTGCTTACCTTGGCACACGTCACCTCATAATAGGTGGAAAAGAAAGCATGCCTCTCTTCACACTGCCTCTACACTGGCAAAAAAAAAAATTCAGACCTGGAAATTGCAAAATATCTGAGGCACCAATGAGGTTGTTACTGCTTTGGCACCACCCACAGACTTCCATAAACAGCCACACACGGGCAAGGCAGGACTGTGGAGCCAAATCCTCACTTTGAGTTTTATGTATCCCCTATACATGGGGCTCAGGAAGCAGGAGGAGATTGAAGGTTAGAGCAGACAGTCACTACGTTGCATTCTCAGCACTGTCACAAATTTCACAAAGCCATAACCAGAAACCCAGGCTTTTACAATAGCAAAGCCTGTGCACTCCACAGGTGGTATAGTGCAGATTAAGTGCACATCTCCTGAAATTTAATAGCAAGTGCTATAAAACAGATGAAGTATTCTGATTTTTTAAAGGTTTTAGAGAAGGCCCAGAAAAAGTGGAAACTCTGCTGACAATAGGTCTGTTAAAAGCTGCTGTAAATTTTAGTGTAGCTGCCACAGAGCAACACTCATTTGTGCTGCCCTTTTCTTCCTGTCTCCTTAGTCAGTGAACTGCAGCTGCTGTAACACCTTGTTTAGATAAAAGCCACTGAGTGCTGCTTTGCTGTGCTGACTGCCATGCTCAGCTCAGCATCCAGCTACCAGGAACAGAACTGCTGTGTCCTGCTGCCTCCTTGCATACACACACACCCCCCTGCACAGCCAGGAATGGGGCGTGGATGCTTCCAGCAGTTGGTTACTCAGCTACCTGACTCCAATTTGGCCAGGACACTTTAACATTTATTACCAACTGTAAGACAACAGCTGAGTTAATTAACAGCTATTTCAAGTTTGGAACTTATAAAAGATAAATAATGATCCCTTCAGACCTCCCCCCCAAACAAAACCTTATGGCTGCCTCTGGAATTAATCATCCCTGTGTTGTCTGAAGTTCTAAAGAACAACCTGGCACCACTGGAGTCCTTCCAAATTTCTTGAAGAATCCATTATTTGGATGCTTCCTCTGCCCTTTCCGCTGGCCAGATGACCATCTGAAGCCCTCTCTGATGCTTGCAGCGGGGCTTAAATTTATACACAGGTGATAAGACTGATGCACAGTCCTAGCACCAGTTGCTAATGAGTGCAAGGGCAGGATTAGTAAGATGTGAATTCGGTGCAGGCCTCCCCTGTGGTTCTTCTGATCCTCTGCAGCAAAGGTTCAGAAGGCAGAGGAAAAGCCTTTTCATACAGATGGCCTACTCTGCATGCAGCCCCCTCTAAACAATCACACAACCACAGCTCATGAGAAATTGGATAATTTTCCTATTTTATTAACTCTATTAATATCTGTGCTTTAGGAGATATCAAAGTTCTTAAACTAATTTTCAGAACAATTTAGCGGAAATGCCCAAAAGGAAATAATTAGTATAATATAACTTACAATAATAACAGAGTAACAAATACTTCATCAAGCATGTGTCTGTATAGCAAATACAGGCAGCTGTGTTAAGAGACAGTAAGAAAATCCATGGTGCTTTCACTGGGCCAGAAAAAGAGTGGTAATGCAACAGTATGATGCCATTTGGATTTCCCAATTTCCCCGGGTTGTGGAAGTCTTAAGAGAATTATACGTATTGTAAAATATATCTTTAAAATGCAGAAAGTGTACCCAAGAATCAAAGATGTATCAGCAGCTCATACTGGAAAAATGAGACCCAGAGAAACACTAAATAATGCAAAATCCTAATGGTTACAAGACAAGAAAAGATAACTAGGAATATCAGGGCTGTCAGAATCAGCTTTTCTGCCTGGGCTCAAGGACAAGAAAAAAACAAAATGAAAAATGTAAAGAAAACACACCAGAGTCGTTTAGTTTTTCTTGATCAAAGACTTGTTTTCACTCCAGCATGACAACTGTGAAAGGAAATCACTGTGGACTTCAGTCTGAGTGGAGTATTTGGTGATACCTGGCCAGGATATGACAAGTGCCTGGGGGTAAAGTTCACTCCAATATATGAAAGAGTAAGTCCTCACAGATCTACTCAGCTGAACAGAACTCTCTCTGATGGGTTAAAAAAAAAGAAAAAAGAGGTAAAAAGAAGTGTATACACTATAGAGATCTCAGGAGCACTTGCATTTTTCCTTTTTTTTTTTTTAGAGGTCATTTCAGATGTCTCACTAGACACCTCAAATCATCAGTAACTTTCAAAGAGGGAGACTACAGCACCCTTTTAGGTCCCTTAAACATTTATGACATTATTAATCAAAAGCTGCATCAATCCAGTACACCCTGCACTTTCCTGCAGAAGTCTCAGAAAGACAGCACAACTACCTTCCCAAACCTTGCAAAACAGAAACTATTTTGGGCCATGCACAAGCAGCTCAGATTCCCTGTATGCCTCATTAGCATTCCATGTAACACCAGCAATAATTGTACCACAAGTTTAAACCCACTTTTAATGCAGTAACTTCACCTGCCCCAATCTGATCACTGGTGTTCCACTAACACATTCTTTCATTTACAGTCTGAGTCAATTAATTTAAAATGCTGCAACACTTGTATGTCTTTTAATTA
Source organism: Myrmophylax atrothorax (assembly GCA_026770055.1). NCBI lineage: Eukaryota > Metazoa > Chordata > Aves > Passeriformes > Thamnophilidae > Myrmophylax > Myrmophylax atrothorax. Next base: position 13,211,393 of record JAOXXN010000137.1, read on the forward strand.
AAAACACACTTGACAAATATATTGTACAATAAAGTTTATTAGCTGTTCTCCTCTTTCTAACAAATGGAATGGATAGTGTTGATAATTCTTTACAAACCAAAGCTGATTTGGTTGTGTGACTGCCCCACGACTGCCATCAATACATCCCTCTTATAAACAATCAGTTGCAAACAAGCAATGGCAGGTACCAAAAAATACGGGAATCGGAGAATTTCATTACTGAAGGTTTTGGTACAATGTAATTATAACATTCAGCACAGAACTTTGTGCATTGCAAATGGAAGATCTTGTGCCTGTGCAATCCGAGCTGAACATGTAAAATAAAATGCATTGTTGACTCTGAATTCTCCCTTTGGTTAAGACATGCATATTACAAAGGGGGCAGAGGAAGACAAACACCCGAAATTCTGTAGAAAAGAGGAGAACTTGCATGTATTTTTTTCTTGTACTACTATTCCCTGGACTTCATGCCCAGCCATCATAGCTCATTTCATCTTTTTGTGATTAAGGAAGGTAAATTCTAATTTGTTTTTTTTATTCAAAACAAAAAGCTAAGAGTAGGTGGTAAAAGAAAAATATATATTTTAT
>JAOXXN010000137.1:13212964-13256206 GCA_026770055.1 Myrmophylax atrothorax
ACACACAATAATACAAATTATTTAAACTAAGAGAGACACCAAATGTAAAGCATTATGGGAACTGCAGAATGTGATGGTTAGGGTATGAACCACGCTGGAAAGAACTAGAGGCAGGCTCCACTGGAAGGGCTTAAGAGTCATCAGATGTAGTAGGTGATGTCAGTTAGAAAATGAAAAATAAAAATCTGTTTTCATAATTTTTCCTTTGCTGGAACCCAGATGTAAGGACCAGACTGTTCCTCTATGATCTGCTTCACTTGGTTGTAGATTTCTTCCAGTGTGTCTCCTTGGACAATAGCTGCAAAAAAAACCGTGGCAATCAGCAATCATCCTTCCCAGCTCTGTACAGAACCCAGCCTGCTCCACGCCAAGCTGTTCTTTCTCTCAGCGTGGCAAGAGGATTTCTGATTGCTCAAGGAACAGACACCCACGGGGATTTCCATTCTCCATGCTGGAGTGAAGCACAGACTGGTGCTGCAGGACACACAAAGCACGTCCTTGGGGACAGGAAGTGGTTTCCACTGTGCTGCCAAGTACATACATACAACTGAGGAGGTTCTTTTACCTTTTCCTAACCACATGTTCCAATTTGTCTGACTCAATTCATATCCTTCAATATTATTTTTGGTTGAACTCTCATTTGTGTTTCCAACACAAAGCAAGGCACTACAGGGCTCTGTCCTCACACAGTCAGTCTCAGGCTTGGTGAACTTCTCAGTTGGATCCCGAAGCTTCACATCAAGGCTGGCTGACCTTGGGATGTCTCCCTGCTAGCACTACCTCTGCTTTTGACTAAAAAGAGGAGGAGGAACTCATCAGGTTTGTTGTCCAGCCAACAGATTCAAGTTTTAAGGATAACAGGCCTCCTTATAGAGTTAAAGCTGAAATTTATATTCAGATAGTGTAAGTTAGATGTATTTTTGCCAAGGCTAGAAAATAATGAGAAGTGAGCCAATATGGGTGTGTTCTGACATACTGGAATAAAGTACGGTTTGGTGAAAACGAGAATGAAGTTTGAGATGTTCTTACCACATTTCACCCTGGAAGAGCAACCACTGTGAGATAGCAACGTCTTTTTAATTAGGATCACAATCTCAGTTTCAATAATCCAAAAAATAAAGTTTAGCTTGAAAGACAGTTTTGGAGGCAGGCCAGACTCACTCTTCTGTGCATTAATAGATTACTACTGCTTCCAAGCTTTGCTTTCATGCAAATTACTTCTTTTTTATTCCCACTATTCCATTCCTATCTCTCAAAAACTTTGTTCCCATCTGCAGCCCACTGCTTGTCAGGGGAGGCTGCTCCATTATTATAGGTAAAATACAATGTTCACAGCATCACAGTGCATTAAAAAGACTCAGAAATGTCTTTGCAATGCAAATAGCCATAAGATTCAGCATCTTGCTTCTCTCCAGCTATGTTCAACCACACCTCTTCCAAACCTCAATACCCTCAAAGCTAAAGAAGCATGTGCTCTTCATGTGCTTCAGTGCATATAATGTGGTATTTTTCAACAGGTTAGGGAAAACTTTCTTTTTGGCCACCTGACTCATAGGTGGCAGCCTCCACACTGTAACTGGGACCTGTAATGGCTTCAGGTACCTCAGATGGCCTGAACTGGGTTATCAAGGAGAGAAGTCTGACCATCTTTCTTGGTCAATAAGCCTTATACTCCAAAAACAAATCACAGACCTGAGCACTACAGCACTAAAAAAGGCCTTTAGGTTTTTGAAACATGGTGAGTTATGTACCTTAATTTCCTGAAAAAGTGTCCTATATAATGTCCTGAGACAGTCTGGGATAATACCAGCTACTAACTAAATATTTAATCAACATTTATTAAAAACCCTTCGTTTGTTTCCTGAACAACAAACCTGACACATTTGCAAGCCATTTGGTAAGGGGCTCTACAGTAGGAAGAATTTTCAAAATATGTTGAGAGTCCCATAATTTTCCAGGTGCAGGCAGGTAGAGGGCTACGGGAAGGGCAAGATAGAGTATTGGGATAAACTGGCAGCTGGGCAGCACAACATGCAGAGAACAAGGCAGCAGGAAGACTGGGGCAGGGAGTCTACTGTTTGCTCTGTCTTCCTCCTATGTGAGGCCCCTGCCCCATCCTGTGTGTCTGCCCAGCTGCTGCATCACAGCTCTGCCTGCGGGAGATGTGGAAGAAGGAACTGGGCAAAGGAGCCACGTCACAGAAAGGAGGTGAATAGGGCAGCAAAACACTAAAACACTGCAAAAGAGAATGTAAGAGGAAGGAAAGGAGCAATTGTCTATCAGGGCAGAAAAAGGGAAGGCTCATTTCCGGCCTCCTAAAGGTCATGACTTGACCACCCTCCTCCTACTACAAGCCACAATGCAAAGAATGAGCAGTTTGAGTGATTGCAGCCCATCCCTTGCTGTCACAGTGAGTTCCACAGCATGCACAAATCTGATTTCCTAAGTACCATAATGCTGTAGTGTTCAATTTCCAGAGGCTTAATTCACTAGTATCATGCTTGACCATGTTCCCAATTATAAAAAAATAAAGGTAATGAGCAATTTCCTACAGGCAGCTTTGCTGGGCAGTTTCTCTGCAAATAAAAAGCTTTAAGCATGTGAAACATCAACAAAGCAAACATCTGCATTACAATACCCAGGAAAATGGTAGAAAGTCTTACAGTTTTTAATACCTGAATTAAGCTCCCAGTAAAATCTGTGTATATTAAAGTAATTAATCAAATTGAAATCACTATAGAGGTATTAAGATGGCCCTGTGCCTCAAAATAACCACAGATCATCTGAAAAACAAAGTTCAGCCTTATCTCAGGGACTAGACAAGTACTATTTTTACAGCAAGCAATAAAATTTCAGCTCTGGCAAGGGAACAGTCACAAACAAAACACACCTGTGAAGTGTTCAGTAAATTCCTGCTCCAGTTTCATGGCTCTCTCAAATGTCTTCCTGGCTTGTTCTTCTGTTAAGCGTTTATTCATTTCCCTGAAATGGAAAACATTATGCACTCTAAAATTACTATCCAATACTTGGAGTCTTCAGAAATAAAGTTTTAAACCGTTGTCTGAGTATTAACCCTAATAAGAGAGATTAACCCTAACACTTAAGTGAAGACTGCAGTGAAAATGAGCTGTTCTGGCACTATGTTGCATGGAATTTAACACAATGTCATTTGTTCTCAAGCACTTCAGTTTGGATTGGAAACTCCACCTTAAGTCCCTAAAAATTAAACTCAGGAAATTAAACATTATTTAAAATGCAAATATTACAAGTGACAGCACATAACTTGCACCTGGCTTTTCAAATATAGCTCAAACAATGTACCCTGAGGTACTTTACTTTTACTCACATGATATTTTCCACTGTTTTGGGTTTAATAAAAATGGAGATTGGGTACAGCTGGGCAATCTGCAACCTTTTGATCGCATTACCAGAAACATCAAGAATGCAATGTTTGCCCTAGAAAGTGAGAGAGAGAGGAAAATGGAACTGAGCAAAGTTTAAGTCACAGGCAGCACAGTGTAATAATTCAGAAGAGAAAACACGTGTCCACTGAAAGCCAACAAAATTACAGCATTTGCATCAATGATCCTGTGATTTCACCTCTTTGGCACTTTGGCACACTCCTCTATGGGATCACACATTATTTGAGATGCTCCTGACCCTTCTTTCTTGTTTCCTTTCTCCATGAGAGACTGCAGCCCAACCAGCAATGCAAGACTCATGTAGTGGAACAGCTGGACTTCAGCAGCACAAAAAGTTTTTTGTTTTCTTCTTTTTGGTAATAATTTGAGGATGTTTTAGGGAGGTGGCCATGTCACAGATGCAGTTTAAAGAGGTGACTTAACTGGCATACCTGAGGGAGTAGCCACCCCTGAAGGCAGGGAAATGTGCCACGTAGAACCATGAGATGGAACTGCAGTCAAGGCCTCTCCTCCCCCAGGTGCCACATGCAGAATACCACATCACAGATGGTAAATGCTGATGGTATTTGGGCTGATCCATACAGCCCCTTGGGCAGCTGGAAGACAGTGTGTTAAGGCTGCTTTCCTCCCACCCACTATTCCCCCCCTATAATTTTCCAGCTATCTGGGATATCTCATCTCAAAGGCTCTTCCTGTTCCTCAGCTCCTTTATCTCAGATATGTTCATTTCCAGCTCGCACATTTTTCTTTCTTTCCTTTCTCAGCAGCACAGGATTAACTTGCATACCAACCACTTGAGAAAGGTACAGGGGAAGAGGAACAGAAAACCTGTCAGGTGACTGAATTAAGGGAAGTTTTATCTTTAGCAGGAGACAAATGTGACTGGCATAATTCTGTAAGCCAGAATACAACACCGTAACACCACACACAACACCAATTCTGAACTCCTGGGAGATCGTTCCTGGAAGGTACACTGAAAAACAAGGAAGTACAGCCTGAAAGGACTGACACATTTCTGCTTCCTGGCAGAAGACATCCCTAGGATCATTTACATTTGATCTCTTACACAGCAAAATCAGAATTTTATTTTAGGAATTCTTAAAGAGAAGTGTTCTTCCCACATGAACAGTGCATATGCCTGTTTGCTTTCAACTAATGATAGTTGTTTCCCAGATCCAGTCCATGGGTTTGGATGCCAACTGGTAACATTTAAAAAAGGTGCTTGTATGTACTAGCAGAGTATTTTACTCCACATCTTTAAATGTGGCACATTTTCTGGGAATTGAGAATTAAGAGCACTACCTGGTGCTTTTTTCTTTTTGGAATAAAACACTTACTATTTGTTCTGTTTGGCCCAACAACTTTTGCCAGCTGCCAAAGGATTATGGGCAAGGGTGAAGGGCTAAGTAGCCAGCACAGTACCTGTGCTGGACCTTATGAAATGTAACTGTGACAGTTTATTCCAAATCAATAATGAATGTGGCATTAACAGTGGCCTCAAAACAGATTTGCAAGCTCTTAGTGATTGCAAAGAAAAGAGGATATGAAAATTCCTTTCAAGTGAAGATTTGAAAGACAAGGAAAAGAAATGCAAGTACTTCATGATATAATTATCATGTTTTCATCCAAGGAAGATATTTTGCTCTAATTGCAGAGTGCATTTAGAGCAATATTTTATGTATTTTTTAGTTCCTTACTTGCACTGCATCTGATTGAGAAGCACAGAACAGCACTCAGTGCCCTTTACAGTAACTGAACAATGACATCAAAAAGCATCTTTAGCTGTGTCCATTGTAGGTATGGAAATGAGGGCTAGGAATCAGCTGGAAGTGTGGGCAAATGAACACAAATGAAAACTGTTGTAAGAATACTGCTTCTGGTACTTTTGGGGTAATAGCAGTCACTTCTCCTAAACTCATCACAGAAAACTTGGAAGTATTAAGACCCACTGAAAAGACTCATCTCTTCATCAAGACAGAGAAGAAAATGACGAGTGGAATTTCTCCAGGTCGACCAGTTGCAGCCTTGTCATGATTTTGAAGTTCAGTTCTGAAGGACAGGCCATTGTTTCTCAGAAAACTAATGTTAACTGCAACTGAGAAACTGATGCATCTACCCAAAGTCCCATGGAGCCTGTGCAGGAGATTTAATTACATAGAGACATCTGGTAGTACTTTGCTCTTCATGTCCATTTATAAAAGATTCACAATTCTTGTGAACCTTACTAGTCTCAACATATGAACAGAAGAATACAGCCAATTTCAGGCCCATGATGGAAGTGAAAGATTGCACCTGTGCTACCAGGTGAAGCAACTGTCAGCAGATTTATAATGTTTAAACTGTTCAATAATCAGTTTCATCACTTAGCCACATGTGATAGTTTCACACCTTCATTCAAGCCTCCCATACAAAGTGCTGTTCATTTACTTGAACAATTTTGCAATCAGTATTATTTCCTTGCCTTTTCTCACTGTATACCACAGGTCCAGGTTCCATTCCATACAGTGGGAAAGACAGTAGAGAAAACTATCACATGACCCACAGAATCTCACCATGTTCACCCTGGCTTTGCTTCCACTGAATGCATTTGCTACAAATAACAGTAATCGCCCATTTAGTCAAAATGGTCTGCACAGTTTTCCAGCAGACTAACCCATGTCACACAGCCCAGCCACACTTACCCTCTGCAGGTCCACACTGACAATGCTCACGCTTGTGAGTTCCCACCTAGAAAGTAACTGTTTCTTCTCTCACAGAGATCAGATAACATTGTCTATTGTAAATGCACTGTGTTTTGCAAGCAGTAGGATAACACTCATCAACTTAACATGGAACATTTGCAAAAAACTTTCACCAAAATTTTTTCTTTAAAACAAGCATCTTAGTCTCAGAAATATGCTTCCTTCTTCCCACTTTTTTTTTCCACAGAGATCAAGTTAACTTCCATTTGAATTTAGAAATAATCAAATTTTGCAAGAAATAGCTAAATCTGTTCAGTATAAAAACAGTAAGGTCAATCTCCAAAATGTAGTGGCAGTTATGGAAGAAGTCTTTTTAAAATTGAGTTTATTACATTTACTCTTTTCCCTTTATCAACAAATCCATGAAGGGCACAAAGAATAACATTTTTATGAATTTTCATCTACACAGGTCTATGCCAAATGGATCATCATATCAAGTAACTCCACCACCACTATTTTTAATGAGTTAATAATCTATGTATGTGAGCTAGGCTAATTAGCCTGTAATTCCAATTATTTCTTCTGTATTCTCTTTAAATAAGAGGGCACAAACTACGATAGCTCTTTTCTCATAATTTAATCATGATGCTTTCATTATTCCAAAGTTTCTTTATTTCCATAAATGCATCTGTGACAATGAGCTTTGGTTTGGGTTTTATGTAAATCCCTTTGAAAGTCAGAGGGTTCCTAATGGCTTCTTGCCATTCTTCTCTTTTTCCCTGTCAGCACAGGCAGATAATCACCTCAGTAAATGAAAGTAACTGCAACTGATTTACCTTTTCTGCTACTTCTCGCACTGACTGGACACTTGTTCCATAAAGATGATTGTTGTACTGGCCAGCTTCAATGAATTTGTGATCCTGAATATCCTTCTCCATTTGCTCTCGAGAAGTGACAAAATGGTAATCACGTCCATCCACCTCATAATCTCGTTTTGGTCTAGTAGTATCTTTAAATATAAACGAGTAGTTTTTAAAACAAAACAAAAAACATTGACTTTCTTCCCTACAATATCCAAAAATAGTCTCCCATTTATACTGCAAAATTTTCACAAGCAAAGAGATTGACTATATTAAGATTGGTCTATAAAGTTTAGACAATATTAACTTCTTTTAAAAACTCAACATATACTGTATGTCTATAAAAAAAATTAACAGAAAAGTATAATTTAGAATTGCTTTAGTATTTACTCAGACTTACGTGGAACACATGAGCCAAATTTGTCTGGAAACTCTGAGATCAGGTCATCATTTATTCTGTCTTTCATGGGTCCCAAAACAATCACAGGTCGAGTGTAATTGACTATTAAACATAAAGAAATAGCAGCAGTTACATTTCAGTATGACTGACAACTTCTAAGTGTTCAGCAAAATAAGCTTTATCACACAGCAACGATTTTAATACCTAAAAGGATACGTTCCCTTAAAGAGAATAAAAACACGTTGAAGAATGTAAATCAATTAATACCATAGTCAAGTAGCATGCTAGACCTTCAGTCTCAAATCACTATCCTTGGTGATTGAAGATAAACCTTAAATTATGAAGTACTGGAAAAAAAAAATCTTTTCATAAGGTAACATCCTACATTTTAATGGAAAAATCAAAAGGGGGAAGTTTGAAAATCTTTTCAATTCAAAGAGGCACCTAAGCAGCAGCAGAGTTCATAGAAATTCTGTTTATATTGGGAGAAGCTTCTTTTCCTCTAAGATCACAACTAAACACACATGTATGAAACAACTCAACTATATGTAGCTCCTGTAACTATAAATACCCTTATAAAATTAAGTGCAGTATCTTTTAAAAGTAGCTTAATTTTTTATAAAGTTATAAAGCATTTTTGGTTGAAAATTAAGCTTAAACAGAATATGTCTAATTATACTGCATGAACCATAAAGACAATAATATCTAAGTATCTTGTCAATAGCATATAATTTCATCAGTTCAAATTTTACTTTTAGGTTCAATCTTTCTGCACAAATAAGCCCAAATTAATTAACATATGACCTATAAATATATTTTAATTTGACTCTGAGAACTATTTCCTTTCCATAGTATTCATATATTCATAAAAGGAATGTCTTGAATCCAGTAACTATCAATGTATTAATTTAATAAAAAACATCTTTTCATTTAAGACTAAGGCCCACCAGCATCCCAAGTCCCAACAGTGCCCCAGGTCACACTAGTGTCTCAAGTCCATTTAAATCTATTTTGGTCATTATAGTTCTTTATTGCTCTGGGCTTCTTAAAAAAATAGATTACCATGAAAGTGAAATAGTTGCCCAATGCAGACAACATATACAGGGAGAGCATTACTGCTGCTAAGCAAAGGAACCAGTGAAAGTTGTGTTATGGCCTTCCCTTTCCACTGTCACTCTTAATGGGAATTACAGTCAAGTATTTAAATGCCAAAGCACTTGGCTCTTTAAAATCTTTAGTTGTACAATATGAAGGTCACTAATCCATTGGCTTGTGTGAAGTCTCATTCACATCTTTTCTCTTCAACCTTGACATTATTTCACTTAATATTACTACTGTTATCCCTAAAAATTCTGTGTCTACATTCACATAGTGAATCACGATCAGTACGAAGGTGAAAACACATGATACCATTCCACTGGAAAACAGTGAAAAGCATTTTATTTTAAATGCAAGTGTAAGAAAATATCTTTCCTGTTGATTTCCATTTCATTAAATTTTACAGTTTTTTCTGAAAAGAATTCCTTGGCAATTACTAACTCAATTATCCTTATCAAAGGACCATACAGAAATGGGAGATTGGTTTCAAAATATTTCAGTTAAAGTTTACTAAAATAGACAAAAGATCTATTCACACACCTTCCACTGTGGCAGAAACAGTGAGAATGCTAAAGCAATATGAAATAGAAAAAACCTATAATTTCTGAGGTTCACACTGACAAAACTGTTAAACATACTGTATTTTCCTTCTGCAATGTAAGCCACACAAGAAATTACTTCAGTAGCATACCTTTGGATTTTTCACTAAATAATTTAGTGATTTTATTTAATATTTTATGTCTTCATGAACTCATTCCTTTAAGCAATGCTGACAAGTTCAAATGTTTATCATGGTCCTTAGTACATAAGGGTGCACAAAGCATTCTGGTAATTCAGACTATATTTATTTTATACTGAGCGAGGTCTACCAACCTTCTTGTTGATTAACTGGTTCATAAGACAAGACATATTCCTCTTGGCCACCTAGAATGTAAATGCAAAGATGTAACTATTTATTTTTTTCTAAATCAACAGAATTAGATCAAGTCATTCAATGGACTACAATGATACAGACATTCCTCAGCAATTACAATGATACTGATGAAGGACATCTGTCAAGAGCGATGAATTATAAAACTCACAAGGATAAGCCAAACATCAAACTTTAAAGCATAAGACACCGAGTATCAATAATTTCCTGGTGTACATAAGCATGTCAAGCTGACATCAAGCACAAGAAGAATTTTAAAGCATTCCTGCAATGCTCTTACCCACGAGCCCTGGATGCAGTGCATGCATGCTGTCATTCACTGCTAGAGGCAACACCACCCACAGCATGGACTTGCTCCGTACTCTGAAGCCAGTTTTTACAAAACCATTTTTCCATAATTGTACAGGGCTGACAAACATGTATGTCAAGGTGTACGGAACTTCTATTAACTTTATCATTAACTGGCATTTATAAACATCTTCAGTCACTCTAACTCTACCAAAAAATACAATTCCATATACTAAATAACTATTATTTTATCAATTAATTTTTCAAGACAAAATTGAAAACAAAGAATGCTTTGGATTGTTCTCAGCACCAAGAAGCACATTAGCAGTGAATGAAACTAAAATAACTGAGTGTTGAACTTTGACAGCTGGAGGTTTTTTAAATGTTAGTGAAAGCATCTGAAAGATACCTCAATTGCCACCTCTCTAGAAGATCATTTCTAGTCTAACATTGTATCTCTGAGTAAGATTTCTTGCAATGAAATAACTACAATTAACTCCATGACAGTAGAGAATTTGTAATTCTGAAGACACAAGCTCAAATTATATGACATTACTTTGAAGAAAATACACTCCTTCAAAAACTCCCTCGGGTAATTTTGGAACCTTCTTTGGTGTTCACAAGCCACTCACAACAGGCAAAGGAACATACCAATCCTATACCACAGTTGTGTAGAAACATATTGCAGATGAAGGCTTTTATAAATCCATATATTGTTTCTCTATATATTCTTTATTTCACAGCAAATACCACTGATATTTTAAATCTAAACTCTACAATTTCATTAACAGAAATATTTCTCTTGTTCTGCAATAGATTTGCATTCAAACTGTCCTACAGCAATACAATGAACATTTTAATTCCCTAAACTGTTGCAAGTGAGGAATACCTTAAGACAGACACAAAAACATGCAACCTGTGACTTTTAATACCACAAAAAGTTACTCATGCAAATGGATTTTGGAAGGACAGTATATACTTTCAGAACCCCTTTAGCTAGGGAGAGGAATAGGGAATCACCAACTATCAACTCATCTAGGAAGAATCCAGCTCACATATAATTAGATACTTCTTTGGAGAAGTCACATTGCTATAAGGTCAAAAATTAGTTAAGCAAACTAATAAAGAGATAGTAACAAGTAAAAAGCATCCCCTAATTGAGGGCAAAAAGTATATATTGTCACTGCTTTTCAATACTTTGGAAAAATGAATATTAATAGAATGAACCTTTTGAACAACCGTACTCATCTGTAATCAAGATAACTTTCATATTAGACAGCAGTAAGAAGAAATTAAAATAATATTTTAATAAAAAGTGCTCAGAATTACACATTCAGATAAGCAAATCCATGACATTCATAATAAAATCATGGCATCTCAACTAGTAACAGAGTAAAAAACTAACTGGTAGTACCAATAATGAAGTTTAAACATAAATAAAGCAAGCTCTTAGAAAAACCTTGGTAGTGGGGGAAGAGAGGGAAGCAGCAAATTCATGAAGAAAGAGTCATGGTTACATAGTTTTAATGGTGTGTTATTAAAAGATTAAATATTCTAAGTTTGTCAAAGGCAACTCCCATAAATGCTCGATTTTGTGTTATTGTCAGGGAATACAGGTGCCTCCCTCAATTGGTTTCTTTTCAATTACAGTCTACAGCACCATTAGCATTTTGTACATGTGTATAAACTCTCTCCTTCAGTGTAATCATCTGGAAGAAAACACGTGGATCACCACCTCTGAAAAGATATGCAGCTTCTAAACAAATATATCTGTTAATGAACTGCCTTCCTTATTATCCTAACACAAATTGTATCCGTTTCTGAAGTGCCCATTACGCAGCAGGGAGCCACTGTCCCTGCGTGACTTTTACCTTTCCTTTTTTTTCATGTTCCTCTTCAAATCCCCAACTTTGCTATCTTTCTGCTCTGCTCTATCCTGGTCCTGGTCTGGACTGCAACCTTACTGAGAAGCTGTTCACTGGAACCAAATAGCAGGACTGAAGTTCTTGCTCTGGTTTAAGACATTTTAAAGCACAGTAAAGCAGCATCATGCAGCACATTATACCCTGAGAACATGTAGTGCTGCTGCAGCTTGGGTAGTAAGTACTACAGCTTATGCCAGTGGAAAAAGCCAACTGAGTGTGGTATTTAAAAGATAACCATGTCTTCAGAGAGAGAACTATCATATTGATTTATCATAACTGACTCAGCACTGAATGTGTGTCATATGCTTTGAAGACAATTAATACTAAGCAGCCACACTTGACAGAATAAATGAGCTAAAAGCAAGGGTAAATACATGTTTGCTTATCTGCACTTTCATTAAAATAAAAACATATAAAATCTGAGTATCAGTTATGAAAAAATGTAAATAGTTTGGCACTATTTAACAGATTACACAGTTTAGTTACACCTCCAGGATTAAGGCTCACCTACATGTAATTATATTTGTCAGCATTAAATTTACATTTGGGATTTAGTAAGTCTAGTTAGCTCACATAGTTAAAAAAAAGAGGAATAGGTTCAAATTAAGCTGAACTAAGGAAATCATGGACCACAATAAAAATATCCATAAAGCAGGTTTGCAATGATTCTAGTCAGCTTTTTAAAAACAAAGACATAGCACAATTTACAGTACTCCACTAAACACAGGAATATGGATTTCACCTGAAGGTGACTGGGAAGTTCTATCTCACATGTAAATACCCAGAAAAGACAGACAAATAAAACCAAAGAAAGAGCAACAAAACAGAGGTTCTAAATAAACAAAGAACTTAAAAACACTTACGGTAACTACTTTCACTATCGCTGGCATTAGAGGTTACATGCTCTGAAATTGCAACACAATGGAAAAAAAATAAGGAACATACACTGATGGCATGAGTCAAACAACGAAAATCGACACAAAATAATCCAGATGAAAGACAATACTGATATCAGAATGCTGAAATCAATACATACTGCATATAAAAGTTTTAAGGTACTTCTCATAGCTCTCAGGATCAAGCGTAATTTCATATGAAAGGAATTGGTGTTAATAAAAAGAAAAACATTAAACAGCACATCAAAATAAGATTACAGAAAGAACACTACTTCACAGTTCACATGTAACCCTGAAAATTTTAAGTTTTTCACTTCAGGATGAATTTTGCTGGGCAGAAATCTGTAAGATTATGCATTTCAACATTTATCCAGGCAATTTACTGATTATATTGAGAGTCTCGTAGCAGAAAATACTGGACTATATTGCAGGAAATACAGATGAGCACATTCAGTAATTGTCATTTTCCTATGGTATATTAAATAGTTACTTGAAGTGCAATGCTGAATTAAGATTTTATTCTGTTTCCCAGTAATCCTGTAGTTTACAAAGCTCTTCACTTTCATTATGGACTATCTATATTAATTTCATGACTTTTTATTCTAGACTACCTATGTTGATTTCATGCCTTTTGCATGGTAATCAAAATACTTTGGGCACAAGGTATTTACATTTACTTTTTTAGTGTATGTAACTGTGTTGACTATGATAAAAAAAATTAAGGCAAATGAAGAATTTCATGTATCAAATCTATGGATATCTGAAAATTCTACAAATCTGGTGAAGTATCAACTTCAAATTGCTGAACTTGATTGAAAACATCCATTTTCATGCTACCCAGTGGATGTGTCTATTTGTAACACTAACTTTCACAGGTTAACACTGCATAGAAAAGCTTGTGTTTGAACTATACAAATTAAATACAATTTGAAATTATGTATCTGACTCTGCATGAAATAATACATACTGTCACAAGGAGCCTTTGTAATACATGAAAGTCAGTGCACTTCCTCCTCTAGAAGACTGAAAAGAAGGAAGTAAGGGGACTCTAGAGGTTAAGAATACAGTAATGAAGCAAATATGCTTCTACTGATTAATAAATATTAAAAAAATTTCATATGTAAAATACTTAACCTTTTAAAATATTCGATAAAGTGAACTAATATGTTAAACCCACAAATCTCTGCCTGGACTGAGCTCACTCATTTCACTTCTGTGCAGGAAAAACAAATACTTCCTAATGTTTGCAAGTACCAGAAATTTGGATCTACTTCCATTTCATTTTCTTGCCTTGGGAAAACTATGTCCACATTGGCAAGGAAGAGGCAAACTGTGATTTTTAAAAGCCTCCTGGTAGATCAATGGGAGGGAGACATTGTGAATTGAGAATACAAGTGGTGTGATATCCTGGTGTCAGGCACAACTGGTGAAGACGCAAATCCTAAAACGCCAGCAACAACAGCAGTCTTGCAGAGCCCAAGTAACACAATTTGTATTAAACATGGTAAGGCAGTTTCAAGAAGTCTCAGTGTGCTGAAAAACAGACTAGAAGTCGGTTGTTTACATAACGGAATCACCTAGAGATATTTCTGGACCATATTACATAGTTTAAACTAGGTATGATCATAAAGCCATAAAGGCTGCTTATGATCTTCTGCTCTAAACCATAAGGTTTTCTGGTCTAGACCAAGAATTCCTTTGAAAGTAGCCATTTCAGAAATCAAAAATTAATGTTACAGCTACTAAAATTTTTATTTCATGACTGAAGCCAGATACAGAAGTACACTGACTCGTACATGCAATTTCACAAACACTGTGCCAAAGGAGTTATGCCCTGGAAAGAAATCTTACCTTTGCCAACCTCTAGTCACATCTCTTTAGGGACTAGTTTTCCTATTGTATAAACACCTAACAGTGTATGTGTTTAATATCTGTGATGAAAGCAAGGTCTTGACTTCTTTTCACTTGTCACTTTAGTACATTTAGTGGTGGGGGGTGTCTACACAAACAGATCTGTTCAGAGAACTCGGCAAATTCTGAATCTTACTGTATTCAAACAGAAATACAGCAAATGATTATGTGTCTCCTCTATGGGCTTCCCCTCCCCCTGGTCTAAGAGCATCATAAGCATTCAAGCCAGAAGCAAAGTTTTGTTCGCTTTAAGAGGCTGTAAACATCAGTCACCTGGAGAGAGGAGTGAAAACTGTAACTAGTTAATGTATGACAGCAGTGGTTGCAATATTACTGTAAAAAGCCATAAGGTTATTTTTAAATAAATAAAAATACAAAGACAAGATAGAAATTACATTAAAAAATAATCACCAAATTTAAAAAGACAGTACTGTTAAGGACAAACAAGTAAGCACTGGTAAGCCTCTGGAAAACAAAAAAATCTAATGCGATAGTCACATGAACTTTTACATGTTCCTGAAAGCAAAAACCCCCAGAAGATTACTAACAAAGAAAAGCTAATGAACCATTTTTAGAGTCAACCTCCTTATGCCAGCAGAACACCAGTCTCAAAGAGATCTGTCAAAAAAAAAAAGTAGTAATTTTTCAGATGGAGGTTAAAATAACTTGGGAGTATTTTGATCACTTACTCAGGCCTTTTGATCCCATGTCGTCAGGGACCTCCTGCAGAGTAGTCCCCAGAGGGCAAGCAATAAAAAGACAATCACAAAGAAAATAATTGTCAGTAATATATAAAACTGGCGCTACGACAGGAGACAGTTCCCAGAACATCACAGGGAAAAATGAAGTCTATAGGATTTGACCTGACACTTGACGTGTAATCAGTAATGCAAATGGCAGAGAACAGTTTGTTTCAAACCTAGTCTGAATCGGTAAATGTTTTCAACTGCTTCTTGAGAAGACACATGGGCTTTTTGTGATAGCAACAACAATGAAAATCAAAGTAACCTCTCTTCATTAGGAAAATCAAATTAGAATGAATGACTTTGAAGAACCAGTCTAAAGGGACTGATTTGAGAAGCTGGTAAGCTCTGTCATATTTTGATCGCTGCTGTGCCTTCTCCTTCAAGCCAGAAACAAGGAAGCATCACTGACAGCACTGGAAGGCAGTTAACTCCTCCAGTTATTCTACAGTATTGGCCAGTTTATTCCAAACTGGGATACTCTGGTGTTGAATTTTATTTTCACAGCAAACAGTTGGTTGCATTGATTTTGTAGATTGGTTTGCCATTGGCACCACACGCTCCTCAGCCTGTTGCAGCTCATGAAACTGTCTCCATGGTAACACCCTACTGCAATCTAGCAGGCCCTTCTACTGTGCTTCGCTCTCCATCGAATGCCACATACTTACGGTCAATATCACTGGTTTCCTGCTCACTCTGGTCCTTGTTCTTGTAGAAGGGAAATTTTCGGGAAAAGAGGTTCTTTTTACGCTTGTCATTGAATGACTGCTGAAGAAGAGAAGGAGGGGCAAAACAAAGGATGTCTAATGTCTGTGTGAACAACGGCCCAGACCAGCAGCTTTGCGGAAGCCGACTCCTACAACCACACTATGCAGTGCATGTTCAGTTTAACACCATCTCCTCAGCTCATGAGAAACACGAGATCAGGATCACAGCTTTGCTCATACCCTCTGTATTTCACATGCTTAGTACTGAAGTAACTGGCAGGCTGGGTCATTCTATGTGGCCTGACCTGTATGTCACAAATTTAGGCTTGCTGGCAGTGTAAAAAAAACCTAAAAAACTAGGTTGCTATAAGATGGCCAAACCCTAATGACTCCGAGTCATTCAAATCACTATCATTATCTCATACAGGAGTTACAGTATTTTTTTTAAAATCTAAGGCTTCACACATGCTTTTGCAAACAGGTGATATTACAACAACATGCCAGAAGTTATTTGCCAGTGTTACCCATTTGCAAAGGCAAAACTGTAAATACTTTGTTGACAACTGCTAAACAACAAATGATAAAGAAAAGCTGCATTGTCCCAAATGCTCTTACAATAAAACTAAATAATAATGAAGTATGAAAAAGGAAAAAAGAAATGTGTCTAGCTAAAATACCCAAACAACTAAAAACTCAAACCTGTATTTGTTTTAGTGTTTCATAATGGAAATCCATTGCAAGTTCACTGAAAGAAATAACTTCACTCCACGTAAGTCTGCGTCCCAATACCAAGATTAACTTTCAAAAGAGACAAACTACTTTCATTTGTTTATTGTGGCAATTATGTTTTTCAAGGGTGCCTTTATAATCACCATGGGAAAACCCCTGCATATCAAGGACCATATTCAGCAACTTCCAACAATAATTGCTTATGTTGCTGAAGAATTTCTGTATCTCAGTTGCTACAAACATTTCTAGAGTTACCTACCTAGACTTATACATAAACACCCATGTGAATACAAGCTCTTATTGTGCTCCTTGTCCATGCAATGGAGAGCACCAATGTGTTTTCATTCATTTATAGGTATGCCTATAGCTATAATTAACACAGAATTTAGTATTATCTGCCATTTTTTCTGCTGAAGACATTTTGTGACTACAGCATCTTTAATTTGCTGTTCCAAGTCAATAGACAATGTATAAATAAATCAGTAATATTTTTATTGCAATTATGCCCAGAACTAGAGCTAATACAGATAACTTGAAGTCAGCTGAAACTTCTTTTCATCTTCAGCCAGCGTGAGCTCATCTTCCTCTATTATAGGCAATACAGGTGCAAAAAGGTGTATCATCTTTCCTACCATCATTAAGTATGAAATAAAATAGAGTCACAACTAGGGCTCTAACAGGACCAAGTTTTTTCCAATGCTGGGCCACCTTCTTTGCTAAAATTGCAAAACTAGCACTTGACCTTCCAAAACAGAATGCCTGTTGTACACCACAAAAGCTGCATCCTGCTACAGGACTAACAATCCTTCTGGCCATCTGTTTTAATACAGACTTGCTTAGCAATAGCAGATGCTGAAACATCCAGTGATATTTTCATTACCAATGCTTTTAAAAAATTACTTAAAATTACCAAGTATTAAAGAGGCATGTGGTACCATGGGGAGCACAATCAGTGACACTGAGCTCTGGAAATAGCAATACTTGGCTAAGGAGGAAATCTATAAAACCTTTAATTGGCTTGCATCTGTGTTCGACTAAAACTGTCGTTCCACTGCAAGAATTGGTAAATTACCAACCTGACACATGGATAAGATATCTAATTTTGAGCCAATCATATCCTTGCAGGAAACATAGCTGGCATGGCCAAAATTTTAGGTTATTCATTTAGGACATTCTCTATCTAAAGTCAAGTCATTGCAATTGATTTCTCACAACCAAAAGGGTTCACGTCATCTACAGAACAAGGGCAACAAAGAAAGAAATATGTCCAAAGGACATCTTTGCTGAGTATGCTGAAAAATATTGTAATGTGAATTTCAAAAAGTGGATGTCTGACATCTATGTAATTGTTTCATTCGGGCAAGTCCTTCAGTTTGCTAAAAGAATAGGGCACATGAATGTAACAAAGCTAAAATGGTGCCATTTAACTGAGGTGGTGAGACTCTGCAATTTGTACAGTTAAAGAAGTGGCTGATTTCATGTACTTCATAAAACATAATCAGGTTCTTCACTGTACTTTTGAAAATATTTCATAATAATAATTTAACTTTCTGTACACTCTTACTGAGCTAATATTAAATTTTATATACTGCATGTATAATGGTCAGAGTCAGTTCCATTGCCAAAAAAAAAGAGAAAATCAAAGTATTATACTAATTTTGCAAAAAGAAACATTAGCCAAGAGATTATTTTTTAAAGATATCATGATTATAAAAAGCTAGAGAGATTTGCTTATTAGTTGAAAATGCATAGTAATTGCATTAAATTTTTCTTAAGCCCACTGCAAATCATACACAGGCATGATAAGCAAGAATATATTAAACCAGAAGCAGCACAGAAAATGAGATCAATGTGTATATGACAGGAACAAACAAGAAAAAAATGTAGCTATTTCTGCTCCAGATTGTTTAGCTTTACTTGGCATGAAAGGAACATGGATTTTAATGTTAGCTATCACTAGGGTTATGCTTCAAGGTCTTAATGAAGAAATTTTCAAAAACTGTACCAAACTGGGATTTCGTCCTGTTCATGGAGCATTAGCACACACAGACACAGGGAGGCACATAGTCCATGAGGACATGGATGGTGCAGGCCACTTACTGGGAAAGGTCTCATCGAGACAAATACAGAAGAATACTTTAAGGACAAACTCTAATGTGAAAACATTTACAGTCGAAGCAAAAGATTGTGAACAGTGTAAGCATGTTTGCAAAATGAAATGTTACTGAAGAGCTGCAGTTCTGTATCAATGGCAAGCGTAGTTGCTTTTCCACTCAGTGTTCCATGCATGACTTTGGTGCTGTGCTGGAACACAGGGACTGTGCACCAGCTCCGCTATTGCCCAAACACTCCCTCCAACACGTCAGTCATTAACTGTTTGCAGTTTATTGGTAGACAAGCTACAAAACCATGCAATTATCCTTCAAAGAATATGATAACAGTTGAAAAATTACTTAATGTAATGAAAAGAATCGGAAATATTTAAGCCATTTTTGTTACGTGACTTCGGAACAGTGACTCAAATTACCATGTCAGTTGATAACATTTTATTCCAATACCAAAACATGAATGCACCAAAACAGAAAAAAACGGCAAATAATCCAGTGGGTTTTCAAGGCAGTACCATAATTGTGCATCAATTAAATAAAGTAGCTAGAGATATTTAATTTCCTTTTAAACACTTACAGGGAAAAAATTTTTTAATAACTGAAACCTTTGCCATGTAGCAGAGGGATGTACATACGGACTTGACAGTCTATACTTTAAAAGCCTACACTATCAGGATAAAATACTGAATCTTTACTATTTCCTCAGGAGCTTAAAGCATGTTTCAGATTTTTAAAAATGACAATATATTACTACTTCAGAAGGCTCTTACATCTAAAACGCATATGCCTAAGTTTTGAAATGACTAGTTATATATTATTGGTAGAAATTGTAAGGTTGTGAAATTCTCAAATTTCAGAACAACCAAAACATTGCAAAAAAGCCTCACCCTCAAAATAATAAAAAATTTGGCTGCTGTGCCATTATGAAACTGCTATAATTTCAGCTACAAACAACCCTATTACTACTTAAGGAGCCTCACTGCTTTCTCACCACTCATTCCCATCTCATGTACTGGGACAGGAGTCAGACATTGTGCAGTGAACTGCATCAAGGGACTGACTAAAATTAAAACTAGCATCGCCTTTGGATTGGGTTAGTTATCATCTACATTGGCTATTTTAAATTATTTAAGCACAGCTAGATCAGTATTTGCACCAACAGAGAGTGGCAATGAGACAAACCAGCTGTGAGCTGGAGGCTGATTTTGGTCACCAAAGGCATTAAGCCTTGAGTTTTGTTGGCCTATGCCCTTCCCTCCGGTTCTTTAAAGCTTCTGTATCCATAATCATCACAAGAAGTGACTTTATGCTCTCTGGATAACATGTACTTCGTAAAACCTCATTTCCTCAGAGGGATCCTGTCCAGCTTTACTTCCTTGTTTTCTAGATGTATTAAAAATTGTTACAGAAATTTTTTTACTCTTACTGAATATTGGTATTAAGTCCCTTCTCAAATAAAGTGAGTCCAGGAGTACAAACCACACTCAAGTACTACATTGCTCTACAAACAGCACTTGCAGAGCTGTTAGAAATGGCACTATCCAATACTTGATTAGTATGCACATCTCCTACTACATTACCATGCTAATAAGAATATATATTTCTATGCTAATTCTTTAAACAATTTGCAGTATTTTGTCAATTTAAGTCTGCTTTGGTGCTCAGAATTATTTTATTTAGATTAGACAGAATTTAGTCTTTTCACTTAAATTTGAAATAGTCTCCACACATAAATGACTGAAAAAAGTTACTATTCACAATGCCAGGTGTAATTAGCACTTAATTAACTCACCCCTTTATCTCCTCTTGCTTTGGAATTGAATTTCACTGTCTTTAAACGGGCTCGCTCTTTTTTCTCAACTCTACCACAAAAACATACACAAAAATGTCAGCAAAACTCCAGAACTTCATGTTCCTTCTTGTTACAACATAAGTATATTGCTGTACCTTTTGTACTATAGATTTTTATTGCTTATGACACATTCAGAAAATGGAACACCACTAATGGAAAATTGTGTTGGAAAAGTACGGAGTTATTTTTGAAATGATGAGCTGAGAGATGATTTTGTGGTTATGTATGTTCAATAAATCCAGATGATGCAAAGAGAAAACACAACATGGTATGTGAATGGCCTCAATTATCACTCAACAGCAGAAAAACTCTTATTTGAGTCTCTAATACACCGACAAACACCTCATCTCCATTGACTCTGGCTACCAAAGAATGATTTTGCTGTTTTCCACGCTCTGAGTAGAAAGAATTCAGGATAGTGTCATGGCCTGAATAAAATTCACTTTGCACCTTTTCATACATAGCTGGTGTACTGTTGTTAAATCCATATATAATGTTATTAAGTCCACAACTTGTTTACACTGAGAACAGAGAAATGGACATGGACTCCTAAGACTAAACAGGGGTTTAACAAACTTCTCATTGAGTTAATCAGAATTGCACTATACTTAAAAAAAAAAAAAAAAAAAAACAACAAAGTGGCTGGTGTGGTACATTAACAACAGAGAGAAAAGCATATACAATATATGTATTAATAAGATCAGATGTTTAGTAGCAAGCATTTCAAAGTCAATAAAGTATGACATACCTCCTTTTGCTTGGGATAACTCCAATTTCATCACTTTCTCCATCTGGAGTTACCTGCCGGGCTTGCCACCATTCATCATCAGAAGCATTAATGACATGAAGAATATCACCAAATTTGAAGTTCAACCCTTGACTTGGAAGGCCACTATCTTTAGTCTTGTCATAATCAAAAAGAGCTCTATATTGAAAAGAAAAAATAAACATAGGAAAAAAGCAAGAAAAAGACCCAGGAGAGTATGGATAGCAAAAAATATGAAGCAAGCTGCCTGTGTTGTTCATAAATGATTGCATCCTTCTGACAGGTACTTACAAGAAGGCTGAATGCACACACAGAGAGAGAATACATAGCGTAGTACCCACACACACTTCCAAGTTACAATGAATGAGAGAAAAAAACTTCATCCAGAGCAAAACTCTAGTGCTTTACAAAAGGTCCACAGAAGATACCTCCTGCAATTGAATAAGTACTTGGCACAGAGCAAGTTACATGTCAACCTAGGATAAAAAAGGCAAGCATTTGAAGCATACAGCATTGTGGAAAGTTCTGTAATGTACATAGCTTTATATCAGGTTGTAAACTGAAATTATTTTAGTAAATAAAAAGTATTGTCTTTAAAATACAAGTCAATATCCTGCTTCCAGGAAAAAATCAACTTAGAAATGTGATCTGATTACCACTTTGCTACTGTATTACCCCAAGGCAAAAAAAAAAAAAAAAGTGAATTATTTTGGAAAATTCCCAACCTTTTCAAGAGAATCTCATCCTTTTTTCTAAGGTAAGACTGTTCTCAAATAACAGGCACTTGCAATACCCTGAACAGCAGCTGTGTGACTACAATTTTGTTAACATTCTCTTTGCCAGCAAGGTTGGTTTATGGAAGTCCATTATTACCCTACCCACATTCATGGCTGCTTTGTACTGACTCCTGCTCCCCTTCCTGCTTGTGAAAGCACAATTGTCTGGAAAGGCACGTGATCCATCACGCTGTGGAACTGATCTGGTTTAAAAGTAATGTATTTTCTCCCTGTTGGATAATTTTATATCTAGACCAGTTCCCCGAGGAACCAAGAGATCTGCAGTATGTTTCTCCCAGCACAACTGAGGGTTTACTGAGGATGTGGAAATGAACCATGACAGAAGCCTCTGTGCAAACTGCAAGAGCTACTCCCTATGATTCTGCTTTATGAAGGACTCTTCTTCATTTGAAAAAGGTGCATAGATCTGTGTAAAGTGAATGCTTGTATGACACAGTCAAAAACATCAACTTTATTTCATCTTCCAGTTCACGTTTGTCAGTGCTGCACTTTCTAAACGATACCCTGTCTTGACTTACTTGACAGCAAGCCCATCACAAAGTAGTACCAATAGATTACAATGTGATAATTTAAAATGGTGTCATTGTCCTTGTACAAATTCAGTTTGTTTCTTTATCCCAAAGACTGGTTTTGCATACCTTTTTCTGATAGATTTTTAATATTGTAGAATTTTTTGTAACCATTGTAAGTGACTGTAAGTCATAACCTGTTTGCTCCAACTTTGTGAATTTTTATTTTCTAAAGCACTGACTTTATTTCTTTGGGTTTGAACTGTGTTTCTCAAAAACTTGTCCTAAAGGATTAAGCTTTCAATAAATATTTTCTAAAATGTCTAGAACAAGGGATAAATTTTAAAATGGCTTCAAAATATTTACTTTCATGATACAGAGCCCTGTATTTAAATGTGCAATACCTTTAAGTTTATTACAAAATTTAGGCTTTCAATTTTGAAATAGCTTCGAGGTTGAAGTACCACCTTCCTTCAGCAGTGCAACCTTCATGCATAACATCTTTTGGTTTAATTCCATAACATACTTGAGCTATCCTGATTATTTTTAAAAAAAATCAGAACCCTTTTTTCTTTGGAATAGTCAGAATACTGCAGCTAGAAAATTATACATACTGTAGTTATTCCTCCACATTTATTCTGCACATTTTTGTTCAGGAGACACTCTGGATAAATATCATTTCGGATCTCAAAATAAACTGCACATTATCCACTATGTACTTTCAATGCAGATTCAAGCTGTATATATTTTCACTGAATTAATTATATGCATCAAAAAATTTATTTCCTGAGATTTTTTTGTTAGCATTCAGCCAATGATTTCTACCAGCACTACTTTTATCTTCTGGTTTTTAATATGAATATAAACTTATATAAGCAGTGAGAGCAGGGCCTAACACAGCACTAACGTGTGTTGACTGCATGACAAAAATACACAGGAGTGAAATGGAAGCACACTTGGTTAACAACATGGTTATCAACATGTGCTCTTCCAACTAGATAGATGGTTACACAGAATAATTTTTGAACATGAAAAGCAATTTCATCCAATACATTCCTCTGGTGAGGTCACTTCCAAGTTTGAAATATCAGAGTAACAGAGATGCCTGATTCAACTGCAGGCAAGTACACTTTCCAGGCCTGCTGCTAATTCAAGATCTTATTTTTTCAATAGTTTTTCTTAAAATTTTAAAACTGAAGAGTTTCTTCAACTTGGAGATGTAACCATTTTCTGCGCTGATTGAAGCAGAAATCAGCATTATTGTATGAATTCAGAATTTATCATGCTGGTCAGAAAAATGCACAAAGGTAAAAGCAATTTTTGATTTTAAGTGCTACACACACTGTAGGCTGAGATTTGCCATAGCAGATGAGATAAAATATGGAACATTTTATCAAAATATTATCACAGAAAGTTGATACCATGAAGGCATCTCACATGTGCTTTTTGAATCTGCAGATGAATATACATATATCTCAGATGCAAAACCAGAAACATTATATGAGAGAATCTCTTTCCTCTTTGAACAAAGATCAAAAGAAATATAAAGCAAAATAAGGAAAAGGCCATTACATCAGTGCATCTGAATTAGTTGGGGGCAATAGACGTGGTGTTGGGGGAGAGTTAGATCTGCAAATGAAGAACTGGCTGCTGCTGCTGATTTGCCATATTTATATTGCCCTCCAAGGACTGTTTCCTAGATTGCTATTCAGCACTTTTTGATATACATACAATTAAGAAGAAAAATCTGTCATTTTAGTTTTGATTGTATTTTCAATCAAACACAATTGCCTTTTCCTTAATATTACATAACACCCCCAAAATGCTGTTTACAGGCAGACTGTTCATAAAGATACCAAGTTTACAGGGATACAATGATGTATCTGATCTTATTTGCTAATTTGTAACCATGATTTTGAGATACCACCAGAGATGATTTTCACAGTATTTTTATTTAATAGGTTTTTTTGCAATTATGATTGAATGCCTATAAGCATTGATTTACCATTCAATTCAGGATTTTGCAACATAACTGGCATCCTTTAAGGCATATCCAAACCCCAGTATTACCAAAAAAAGATTGCTCCAGTTACTAGAATTGGCTTTGAATTGGTACAATTAAAAGTACAATATGATTATACCAGAGGGACTTATTATTAAGTAATAAGGCAGATAACTAACATGTTCTGTCAGTGTCTAGAAATATGTGAAAAATTCATAGAAGTTACTTCAGTGTGGTCAAGATTACATCAGAAAGCAGACAGAACAGATGTGAACCCATTCTGTGCATACCAAGTTTCCCACCAGTCTTTGGCAACTTTTGGTGTGATGACAAGAGCAGATCTCAGAAGCCCTACCAGCACCTTCTGTTAAGAGATGTGGGTAGAAAAGTACTTTTGCTGTGGAATTTTTGCATTTTAGATTTTTGTTCTGACTTATAACAAAGCTGATTATCGGATCTCAAAAACTTTTCTGGGATCAGGAATCACCAATCTCCATGAGGCTTCTGCCAACAACCCGGAGAATGCTGCAACTTCTGCAGCAGCTGCCAAAGTCAAAAGCTCAACAACTTCCATCAGTGGAATAAAAGCTACATAAACACAAAATGCTTGTCAGTGGCTTAGAATATCAGAGCAACGTGTGAACATGGGCATAAGCGGTTTAGAACCTAATCAGGCTATAGCTAACCAAGCAAAATAAAAGCATTTAGAATTGTTTAGGCTTAGTTATATGATGAGGGCTAAAGCGATAAATCTTGGGATTATGGAAAGGAAGATCTCAGCACAATATCCATATGTACACCTACCTGTGGAAATTCAAAGACACGGATAACTGGGATACCAAGTACTTGCCCTTAGTGTTTAAAGCATTTATCTTTAGAGATTTCAATTTTGACCCTTAAAATATTTAAGGCAGACAGAAGTATATATATATATACCTCTTTTCAGATATATATATATAAGAAAAGAGTAAGATCAGCTTTGCAAAAAAGCAGAATCCAGGCAAAGCTACTAAAACAATAGGTTAAAATACAACAGCTACCCGTTAGAGTCAAGCTAAACAGAAGTCCTGTGAGTAATTAACTACATTTGTTTCAAAGCCTTCTGAAACAGGTTACAAAGGACCAAAACTTTTCCAAGCATTGATGCAGTTATTCAGGTAAATGCTTCTTTTAAGACTTTGCTTCCTTTCCCACAACACAACAGACAGAATGCACCTCAAACAAAACTGGATTTGCTTTGCATGGGGAAAGTCAACAGTGCCTGGGCCTAGGATTTTAGCAGGTAGACCCATGAGATGTTACAACATTTTAAACCAAGTCTAACCCAAGCACTGAAGTCTTACCTGCTCTACTGAAACATTCTGGCCCCTACCAAGAAGCTACTGCTGGCCCTGATTCAATCCAGAGATGAGCTGATTCGAGGATCTCAAAAACCAATCTATTTTTAAAAATGCAATCCTTTTACCCACATTCCATATCTGAAACATTATGCTTATCAGTACATGATAACTGATGTCAGAATTAGGTGGCACATGAATAAGCTGCACCTTGCCACAATTTCCCTGTGAAACCACCTATTTTCTCATCTGTTTCACACTCTTATATTTCCACCTCCCTTTAGCCTCCTTTCTGTTTAACTTGATATAAATAAATTAATAAAGTATATTCAGTTTATTTGTTTTGATGCATTTTCTCTCTTGGTTACCATGGAAAAATATTCCATAACAAAAATGCTATTGGATATAGAAATACAATTTCTGTACATGCCAAGAATACAACTAAAGTCAGCTAAAGCAAATAAGATGGAAATCTGACAAACCCTAAGGAAGGGAAGACTATAAATTTGAACTCAAATACTGAACAAGGTAGAATGTGAAGACTGCTGTCAACAAAAACACAAACTGAACTAAGCAAGACTCCACATACACTCAAGGAATAAATACATGTTTTTGTGAAGGATTATTATCTCTCAGAGCCAGGACAAAAAAGAAATAATAGCACCAATTTTCAAAGTTTGTATAGGGTTCTCAGAGCTATTACTTCTTTTTCAGCTATATTGCAGTTACCAATCTAAATTAAGCTTAATTTTTAATATATATGCATATAAGTATCCATTTGTTAAGTTCAATACTTAGTAAATAACTGTATGAAAATGAAAATGGAGAAATACTATGGCTACAGCAAACCAGAAAAATGCAACGAAAAACACGATTACCTGACATAAAGGGATCTCTTCTGGCTGGTTCGCAAAGATCCTGATCCTGAACTAATGCTACTGTTCATCATCTGTTCCCGTAAATCATGTATTTTAGCTTCAAAACGACTGTATTCTGTAAGAAAGAGAGGCATGGCGATTAATTTCCCCCGAACTACAGCAAATAAACTGAAATCAGATTTGAAATAATTGTGATTAGACATAGCAAACACACAGCAAAACTGTACTTCAGTGTTCTGTGGTTTTAATCTGTAATTCACAGTAACTATTATTTTGCTAATAAAAACAAGCATTTCTACTAACAATTATCAATTTCATAGTAATAAAAAGACTGATACAGACAAATTTTAACCCATGACAAAAAGAAAACTTCAGAACATGCATGTGAAATACATGTTTATAATCAAGAACTATGTATTTTAAAATTTAAATGTTAAGAAGTGGGAATGAAAAGTGTACTTGAAAATTACTGAATTTGAATTAGATAAAGACTTTAGCACTACAAGGTGGGAAATATGCAAAACAACTTCTGAAATAAAACTATGTTCCCCTGGGAGCTCAGGAAAGTTAAAAAACCTCCAGAATTCTGGCATGAATCTCAATCCACTTGTAAACGGCATTAGAGATTCAAACTGCCCCCACAGAATTATTATGTACCATGTTAATCCTGGAAAAACGGATTGTGTTCTTAAGCAGTACTGTGTACTAATAAAACTAAGCTAAATGCATTTGAGTTTAGCTACCAATGCAGGCAGAAAAAGAGCAATAGCTTGTTCAGGACAAACATTTCCTGAAGCAAGGTACTTACATGCTGTCAGCATAAAATATGAACTCAGAGCAAATAAGTTTTTCCTTCAGCTGAATAGTTTGGACTTCAGGATCAACAGATCCACTTGTAAAACCTTCCTAGTCAAAAGAAACGTTCTGCAGACACCACCTTCCCCCATCACCACGTGATGCCAGATTAGAACAAGTCAACACTGGGAGAACTAGGGTGTGTGTGCTGCGAGCAGCTGCTGGACCGGGCACTGCGCTGCGCTTCCGAGCTGCACCTTGCTGCCTGCACCCCCCTCCCTCGCTGCCTGCACCCCCTTGGCTGCCTGCACCCCCCTCCCTCGCTGCCTGCACCCCCTTCCCTCGCTGCCTGCATCCCCTTCCCTCGCTGCCTGCATCCCCTTCCCTCGCTGTCTGCAGGCACCATGGCCATGCAGGAAATGCAAGACTGACAGAAAGGGCTCTGAAGCAAAAAAGTCTTGAGAAAACCTCAAAACTGTGGTCCTTCAGCAGTCATCTAAACACTATGGATGTTTCGTCAGGTTACATTCTGCAGCCCTTTCTCCACACACACTCACCATACAGTGAGCACTGAGGCTTAAGAACAAACCACAGAAGAAAAAATACTAGTTACAGAAGAATAGTGTGTGAACCAGTTTTTGATATATCACTTCATTCATCAAGGTTACTACAAATTTGATGCTCTAGTAATAGCATCTATAATTAACCCCACCCAGATTAAGACAATATGAAAGTCTCTGAAATAACCCTAACTTTTGTCCTTTAAAAGCAAAAGCCAGTAGTTTTCAAGATAATATCTTAGTTTTTTAAACAACACCAAGTGCCTGTTTAAAAATAAAGTCCAGATCAAATACTTTACCAGCAGTAAATCAGACTGGTGAGGTTGTTTGACAAGAAAACAAAAACATTATTTACACTATTACTGATGCTATTACTAATAACAAAAGAATTTAAGGTAACAAGACAGTAACCTAAGAGGAATGCAAGAAAACCACATTTTTTAGAAAGCAACATCCCATTAGGGGAAGGGCTCAGTAAGGCTGTAAGGGAACAGCCCACTCCTGCTGTGCTACTGCTGCACTGCATGGGCTTGGCTAAATCACCTCATTTTACCCAAGAAATGATCTTGTACGTTTCTCACCTGTTTCTTGGGTATTTTGGAAAATTAAAGCTGTAAACATCCAATGCACAAGAATGGTAACAGATTTCTGACATAAAAGATTTTTTTATGCCCCTGTTTGAAAAGAATGGAAAAGACCAGATGATTCAAGCATTTTCTTGTGCTACAGCCTGTTCAGTACTGAAAATACCTATTGTTCTTGCAACAGCTAGTGCAAAAAGAATGCAAATTTCTGTTAACAAAGTATCAGGTGCCATCTCCTCGCAGAATCAGATTTCCTCCTATACAGCACACAGATGTAAGAGAGTTAACAGGGATGCTATTCCCTACTAATCCTTATCCTATGTATTATCCTCAGGTTGCTGGTTTCCTGCATTAATTTTTCTCCTCAGAACTCCTGGGAAGTAAGTGCTGAATGAGTGACAGGGACATCTGTAGGAGTAAGAAGGAGAATAATTTCACCATAGAGGCTCTTGCCATATGAATCAAGCAAAAAAGGAAACTAATGGGCTGGGACTGAGAAGGCTTTATGTTCAAAAAAACCAGAGTGCCAAGAAATGTCATACTTAGGAAAAGCTTAAACACTCTGTGCAGACAGAATCTGGTGAGCTCTTCAATGTAGAACAAGCTATAATTTGAGTTATATTTGTCTTACAGAAGATTTTGAGATGAACAGGATGGATAGAAATCTCAAAGTCATTTGGTTTGGAGATGAAAAGTAGACAGGATTTTGGGCTCTAAAAAACAAAACCTTAGTATTAGATACAGCAGTACTGCAACTAATGCTGGAGATAGAAAATAAGACAGCAGCAGGACCCCTGATAGCATGAGAAAAGTTTGATACCCAAAGGATCAGAACCTGTCTCCTGTTGAGTAGGGTTGGTTCAACTTCGACATTATAAAGCAAAGTGAGAGCTCTGCTAATTTGCCTAGGAGAGGTTATATTTCTAATATCTATGATTAAGAAGAGCTGGATATCAACAGTCTTTTCCACCTTCAATCTCTTATGTTATTCATCTTATCATCCCTAGAGATTCTCCCAAATGCTAGAGAACTGTTTTCTTTACAATTCCATTCTCTCTTATGTGTATGCATAATAATCCTATAATAGTGTGTGACAAATGTGATCATATTTGTTTCCCTAAGTCACAGTAACAGCACAACAAACTTCCACACAGCTAAGTGTGACAAAGTCATACAATGCACACTTAAACACAGAACCTTTTCAAAAAGTTTCATTTTGCCACTTCAACGTTCCAGAAATTTGGGGCACAGTGAACGAGAAAAAAAGGGCTCTCTGCTTTCTTGGTTAACAGGAAATTAGGAGAAGAAATATGATTGATTTCAGGTGTACTGGGATCAGGGGAACCAAACAGAAATGACATAAGCTATTTAAATGAAAAAGTAAAACTGATTTTAACCCAAACAGAGTAGGCTGGTCACAGGAACTCAATCTACAAATGCGCTTCCAATTTCCACAGCCATCAAAACACTGAGATGCTTGAAATAGTATCTTAATAAGAACTATGGTGGCACAAGAAACACAGGCACCCACCCAAAAAGAAATTAAAAACCCAAAGAAAACAACACAATCCAACCCCTCAATTCTTCCAGTTAAGAATTTGATCAGGATCTGAAATTCAATGTATATGCAACACCCAGGGAATGGGACTTAACTTGGGATCTCTTATAATCTTCTGAATTTTAGGAAAGCTGATGATGATATACATCACTAAAGGATAACAGGCAACAAGACCAACAGGAAACACAGTAAAACATGAACATTATAATAAGGGCATCTTTTCTTGGCTAGAAATTTTTATAAGTTTCCCATAGGTCTAGAGGCAGGGAAGAAATAGCACCTTCTACCATAACACAGAGCTTGAGGAAGCACAAGCACCTGCTGCTTCAGTTCACAGTGTTTATCCAGCAGTAGACCACAATCACCAAAGGAAAAAAAAAAACCCAAAGCCTCCACAGGTTTATACATAATTAGGTGTTAAGAACATAGGATGACTACATCTCGGCTCGAGTTTAAACTTTAAAATTATACTGGATAAGCAGATGGGTAAAAAACTAGACTAAATCTGTTCTATTTCACATCTGCACGTTTTCCACAGCAAGAAACAAATAGGAGGGGGGAAGATTAGGAAATCCTGGAAGATGATTCTGCTCTCAAGCTGCTAAAGTGATTTTACCTAGAAAATTGTAATGTTTTAAATGCCAAGGTTTATTTGAACAGAAATCAAAACTTCAGAGAAAGGGTCTGACCAGTGACACTTGCCTGGGGAGCAACAAGAATGCACAGAAAAGTGGTGAATTGTCTGTACAGGCAGGGGAAAGGGAGGCCACAATGAAAACGCATCTGGTCTGGAACACACATTCCAGCAAACGGGGCAAAGAACAGAAAGCTACACAAGGGATGGGAAACTCAGCAAACAGCACAGAAGGAACAGCAACTCGAGGCCGCATGGATGTGCGTACAGGGAACAGATGGCAGCACAGCACTGAGAGGCAGAGATTCTTACATAGACTGAACCCACGTAAAACTGAAAAAGTTCACTTTAATTAAAAAAGTATGCCCCTTGCTTCCCTCTTCCCATCTGTCTATGGAAAGCCCTCCTTTAGCAGGACCCATTGGATCTGTCAAAGCAGGGACTCTCGTGCTGGCTATTTTATATAACTACTGATTTATATTCTTTTCTCAACTCTCAGAGTATTCAATTTTCTTTTTCGTGGTGCCTCCAATCACAGTAATGGAGTCTGGTAGTCAGGATGGCCACCATGACACTGATCTTTTATTTATCTTCCATTTATTTTTCTTTTAAAATGCATGGACCACGATAGAACCATCACAAATCATTTTTGATGACATATTTTGCTTCATATTTGCTTGCCATTTTATAGTAACATTACCTGGGACAGAACACAATGAATTCCACAAGTATTGGTGGCTTTCATGCACTCTACTGTGTAATGAGCTTGTACCTAACTAATCACTTGAAAGACTGGGCCAAGGAATTTCACAATAGATTAGAAAAATTACATTTGTATTTAGTTAAGAACAACTCTCACAGACCTGCAAAACTTAGAAAGAGACTACACCCAGTCACTCCTGAGGTAAATACACAAGAAATGTTGCTGAAGGCTTACCCTGCATTCACAAACAATTTTATTTAGTATATTAAAGAGCAGGAGTGAGGTTTTAAAGGATTAAAACGTGTAAGCCCCTTAGTGTCTCTATCAGGGCTATATATAGCAGACCCCTTTTTCTAATCTTAATGGGTCCAGTTTTGAAGATACTTTAATTGACTCATCTGGATTACTTGCAAAAGAGTAGAACCAGATAGAACAAGCAAGAACAGAAGTCTAGGAAACCAGAGACCATGTACTCAAAAACAGGGCAAACTTATTTTTAAGTACCTTTTCTTTTTTAATTTCATTTTATGAAATTTGGATGCACAGACCTTTTGAACCACCTTTGTTTAAGACAATCCATGTCCTCCAATAGAAAACAAGGGAACCTCAGCCTTGATAAAAAACAATTTCTGAAAGTTGAATTTTGTGCAAGCATTATTGGCTTTGTGCTACCCCAGCTGAACTGTTACAGACACAAGATTTACAATATATTTCAAGACAAATGCTCAGAAAACAATCTCAGCTTATGCATATGAAAATGCTACCATTACCCAGAAATTTCACTAGAGAACAGTTCATAGATTCAGCTTCATAAGCAGAAAAATTAGCCACACACTGGCCATTGACGGGCTCTAACAAAGGGGGTTTTGTTCCCTCCTTTTCTTTTTCTTTTGACTCATTTGTTTTAAAGACAAGAGAGAATGTTGTCATACTTAAATCTTAATTGCAGTAGATAAATACAGTCCTTCAAAAAAAAAAGTATTCATAGAAAAATAGGACTAACAAATGAGGAATATTTTTGATTGAACTATAAATCTTGGATGAATTTTGAACTGGAGAATCCTTATTTCAATCCATAAAACTGAAAGAATGTGTCTTA
Source organism: Myrmophylax atrothorax (assembly GCA_026770055.1). NCBI lineage: Eukaryota > Metazoa > Chordata > Aves > Passeriformes > Thamnophilidae > Myrmophylax > Myrmophylax atrothorax. Next base: position 13,245,738 of record JAOXXN010000137.1, read on the forward strand.
ACTACATATAAGAACAATGCAGGTTCAGAAGTAGACATTTTACAAAAAAATACCTTGAAATCTTGTCTTGATAGTTTGGCTCCACCTTCTCCTAATCTCCTAATCTTATACTGATCTACCCAATCACCTAAGAACAGAAAGCTAATCTGACCACTTAAACATCTTACCTCTCTTTCAGAAAAGAATTGGATGTATAGAGATGGACTTGCCAGCTGAATTACAAGGTGAAGACCAATGTAGATTCTAAATTCCAAATTACTGGCAATTGTTAACTCACTAAACAGACAACTGCTGTACTACTTAAAATTATCATTTTAGTTTGGTTATGTCATGTGGATCCTTGGGGAGCCCAAAGGGCTGCTACTCTCTTCTGCCATGACAGGATCATCTGCATTTTGCCATTTTGGGGCAAGGAGGTTGCCAATGAATGTCTGCTGGTGCCAACATTGTTTGCCTGTTTGCTTTTTCAAGGCCCTCCAAGAGGAGGCTTCACAGTTAATGTATATGTAATTGCAGTTAACGTCATACATGTACTAAATACAGCCCAGTTCTGATCTAGCAGAATATAAATATTAAAAAAAAGTTTAATGCACTCCATTATTTCCTATATAATTTCAATTAAGTATATTTTCATATTTTTAATATATTTCTTAGGCTATTTTCTTATTTTTAAACATTTAAATGATTCAAAATACAATACAGTTATGGCAGCCTACTGGCATCTCATACCTTTTCAGAATAGCAAAATCTGACCTTCCAAAAATTCTGAATTTTGAGGTAACATTATGTCATACTCAAAACACATACGAATGTCTCACCTTTTAACTTCCATGAACAGAACAATGGATGTCAATGTGAAATGGAGAGCCCTCCAAGAGCTGCACACCTCTGCACAGTCCTATACTTCCCCCTTGCTGCTCCTCTCCTCACTACATTCCCTTCAAGCACCGAGACTCTCAAGTTCCCATATCCCTGCCATGTGACATGATGATAATTCTGACCATTTCTGAATCTCCGCTCTCAGGACACACACACCCCCAAACTGCCTAGTGCTTCCTCTCATTTTCCCCCGCTAACATGACAGCTCCCCCTTGCCATCCTACCTCTGCAGAAAGCCCAGAGACACAGCAGTGTGTCACTGAGGTGTCTGCAGAGCCAGGGAGCAATAGAAAAATTAAATGGATCAGAAACCTCTGCAAATTAAAATGGGTTATGAAAACACTTTTGTGTACTGAAGCAACATCACTTGCTTTGAAACTGCTGCAGGTCACAGTATTTTGTTTCCAGTGGAATTCACAGTAAAGCAAAATCCTTTTGTACTCATGAATGGTGTCTTGAAAGGAGGTAGAAATTGGTAGTACAAGTAGGGGAATAAGGAAAAGCTTCCAAATACAGAGGAAAATAAGAACATCCTGACTTCCCAACCACACTTCTACAGGATAATTCCCATTTCACAAACTCCTGCTTTTGTCCTACCATGGACCCCCCCCCTCTGCAGATTCCAGCCCCAAGAGGTCCAAACCCACTGAGCTCTGAAACCAGGGAGACTCTGCATCCACACCCAGGTACAGCTGTGTACCACAGAAGGATGTACCCACACAGCCCAATTGGTGACAAGTTTACAACAGTAGCTCCTGTATAAATTGGAAGATAAAGCCTGGAATATACAAGGAGAAAGCACAAGGCAATTGAGTACAGGTGTGGTACAACCAAGTGGTGCCTGATGCAGAAGCCACTTCTGTAAACGGGAGAACGCACTGACATTCCCTGTTCGGCTTTTAGCTGTTCCAAAGAGTGCTGGTAAATTTTTGAAACATGATTCAGTACAGTAGAACAATTTCCTAAGGCATGTCTCAAATTCACTAGGCACTGCTGGAAACTAAATGAATGCCAGGAAGGATATTTTTAGGAATGTGATTACATCTGTTTTCACCCAAGTCTATAACCAAGGAACATCTTGGAGATTTAAGGGAAACTAAGTCAGCAGTTACATAATTTGAGCCCAGATTAATAAAATCAATTTCAGTGAAATGTATTAGCCTGCCCCAAGTCCAGTAACTAGTGTTTGATAAACCATGGATGTGAAGAGACAGATATGGAAAATTCAACCCTTTGTATGAGAGGCATTTTCTACAGCCTAACTCAGGCATTCCTATGAGACAACTGTAAAAAAATACAAGGAGAAAGACAAATGGGAAATTTCTGATAGGAAAATTGGAAGTGTAGTAGGATGCCAAAACATAAGTTAACATTCCTCATCACATTTATGAACACACAAACTGTCATATAAAATTACAGGGAGTTAAGTCAGCCAGTCCCAAGTGTCTTCCAAATGCTCCTATCATACTGAATCTCTTTATTCAGTTATAATGAACCCTGATGGATGTCTAGAATCCCCTTGATCTGCCCTAGCTGTCAGCATCTCTTTCAAAAGCCCACTGGATTTACAAGTATAAATAAAATACAAGTAGTTATAACTGATGCTCTCCATTTTTATGAAGGCATTTGAGAAAAAACAATGAGGAACAATGACTTTACAAACTCTTCATAGTCTCCTTAGATCATCTGAATCAACAACACAAAGAAGGAATTAGTCTTCTATCCTCATACCACTGAGGCATATAAAACACCATATTAAAGGGCAAAGACAAATGAGAATACAAGAAGAACAACGTATTAATTTATTAAGTTCTGGATTTACTGGATTAATTTCCATGTTATAACAGTGGTAAAAGTTACTGAAGAAATTGAAATTCTGAAATGATGAAAGCAAGAAATGTACCAAGTCAGGGCCCCAACACTTGCAGATATTCCTATCTGGTCACTTGCAATTATGCAAACATGTATGTGACAACATCTATCACATTATTGGTTTCTTCTCTCCTCAGAAGAGGGGTTAGTGAGGGGGCACTGTAGATTATCTTTCTCTGAGTTTAAAAGGGAACTTGCATGTCTAATGCAACCCTTACCTTCTGGACGGTACTGAGCTACAATAGTCACTGCTTGGCCTGCGTTCTTCAGGGCTGCTGCTGCCTGTTCGTGGGTTGCTGCTTTGAGATCCACTCCATTTACCTACAGGTAATACAGAAAGCTCTTTATCAAAATTTGTGTTGGTGTTTACCACCACAGAACACAGCCCCGTGGAAAAAAATTAACTGGACACAAACTACTTTCCATTCCATCTGAGTTTTCTCTGTTTCCAAAAACCTTCCTGAAATCAAGTCAATAAATCCTCTCTCACATATAGCCCTCTTCAAAATTACTGTAACCTTCACAGCATATCACTTAATGAATTTGTATTCACTAGGTCAATTTTCTTCTTGTTTAAGACTTTTCTTTCTTTTTAAGACACAGAGGATGTTACTTTCTGTGATGGTCCAGGGACAGACCATTATGGCACTGCATCCAGTGACAGACACCACCTTCTATGGGTCTGGCATTGTTTTCAATGCTGCAGATTTAAAAATAGCATCAGAAAAAAAACCCTGAAGCAGAAATGTGTGTGTCACATTTTAGACCAAAAGTGGTTTTCATAGTTCAAACTAAAATAAAGATGTGCTTTAATATCAGCATTTTAGTAACAGCAGTTAAGAGAATGAAATACCTCTTCTGTAACTTCCAAACTACAATGTAATTGTCCAAAGAAATAATTCTCCAAAGATTAAGTAACTACACAAAGAAACACACAAAATCTTTATGACCTTCAGCACTAATATAGAAAAAGCCCTTAGACAGGTGTGAGATGAATCTTTTTAAGACTAACAGGGAAGTTTAACAGTTACTTCACGGGGTAAAGCACACAATTATAGACACTACTGCCAAGTGTCTCCATCTCATTAGAATGCTTAGATCTGAAACCTGTTTTCTTTGAATTTAGACCCACACACTCCCCAGCTACTAAACTAAGTTAATGTCTTCACTGAATGTCTCTGAGATAGGGAAGTGCTATTTTAATAGATTATAGAGGAGAAAGTGAGGCTGACCAAAGTCCTCAAAAATACTTTGCAAGTATATTGGCATTTGTTCCATTGTCTCAAATTTAGCTCCATTAAAAATATTCTTTGCATATCATTAACTGGCATTAATATCCAGGGAGGGGAATACTCTTGTTGCTGTTTAAATAAAAGTAGCAAGGAATCCTACAGAAATTATGCGATCTCCTTTCCTAAGCTCTCCGCTCAGGTCAGCCGGCCCTCCTGCAAGGATGAAGGAGATGAAAATTCCCTCTCCATCTTCTCCTCCAACAATGTTGAAACCAAGACCTGTTGATCCTCGGTGCAGGATGACTTTTCTGGGCTCCCTGGATGAAAGAAAGAAATATGAAATCTTGGTCACTAGACATGAGTAAAAGTAAAATAAACAGTTAGAAAAGCTTGTAGATGCAACCCAAGACCCCCTCCTGTGAACAAATACACAAGTATGTATAAATGCTGAACTCCTATTATGCTGCATCCTCTTCAGCACTAAACGTCATTAACACTTTTCCATATTGCTCAACAAAACACTATTTTCCTTCTCTGAAACTTCAATTACAAATTCTAACGAAAACATCATTAACAAAAATATGCCATTACTGCTTTATTTTCACTCCAGTTTGTCAAGCCATAAATATAGCACAGAACAATTCCAGAAATATGCATAAGCCCTTTAAAAAAATTATGAGAATTTGTGGCACCCTGAAATACATTTTCAATTTATTTGAAGCAACTCCAATTGAAAAAGTTAAACCTGAACCAAGTTGTTGCACTCTTTTTATAGGATCCCCTCCTGACTTGAATAAGGAGAGAAGAAATACTGATCAAGACAAGGCCAGTCAACTTCTAATGCAGAAAGACTCTTTCCAAAAATCAAATAGTCTGTTACTTGATTCAATACAAGAAAAGCATACATTATCTCAGAAAGAGACATTTCTAATAAAGCAGAGGAACTGTGTGCTGCATTTGAAAAATCACTAGAGCGCACTAAAGAACAATTAATGGACCTTAAGTATTTGGAGACATTAATTATTAATTTACAGGATAAACTAAGAAGCTGCATTTTTCCAAAATAAACAAAAAATATCATGTAGTCCAATCTATAAAAATTACTCAATTTTTGCACTAGCTATTAAATCAATTTAGTGTCAAATTCTTAAATTTCACCCCAATCAACTCTTATATTCATTTTTTCAGAATACTATTTTATTACAAATAAATGACATTTTTAAAATCTCTATATATTGCTCTGGACCACAGCAATATAGTAATAAAAACTTAGAGAACATAGAGATGCTGTATCTTTTAAAATAACACTCAAAATTTATAAACAACTTTTTGAGGTGGAGAGAGCAGAAGATGAGAGGGTAATTTAAAGAAAAATCACCTAAACATTCTCAGAACAGCCTCTGCATTTCATAAGAAATCTAAACCCAGCCTTTTACAGTAATTTTAAAGGAAAACAATAAAACCATAATGCTATCAGGAGGACAGAATCATTTTGGCTTATGTGTCTACCTAACTCCAAGTTAAAAATAAGTACAAAAACATATCCTACCTTTCACTACACTAAAATCCATTCTCCAATTTATTATGCACTCAGGTTTCAATCCTGGGGAGACCCTGCCTCAGAAACTGAGTGACATTATCCGCATCAGATGATGGTGTGGCACATAATTCAGCAACAACATACTGAAAATGCAGTGCAACATCCCTATACTTGCAGAACAGAAGGGCAACAAAATTACAAGAGCTTCCCTTTATCAGCAATGATGAACAAAAGATTAATGCAATCTACTGAATCAGTGAAGGAATGAACGCTCTGTTAACAGGAAAGGATTAAGAGCTCTCCAGCCTTTCTGGATTTAGAATTCATCAAAACCCTGTCTATGGGGGCAGGGAGGACCCTAACACTGCTGGCTTTAAAATAAGAAATAATCTCTGGTCTGTTCATATTACCATCCTAAAAATCCCTGTCAACTAATGCAGTAGGGGCAGGACTTTCTGATTTTAATGCTATTCCTGGACTGATAAATCACGTGTGTGTAGAGATACATAGGTAGTTTTCTTTTTACAACAATGTTTACAAGTGTTAAGAAACTAACATCTATTTGTTGAAATAAAATATAGTATTCACTAGTATTTTGCCCACAAACACATCTTACAGGAGCTTCCCAGGTTAACCAATCTGACGCTTAGCTTTGGTTATTCATTACCTGGTAATCTCATCATCTCCGAGCATTCCCTTGGGAACTGGTGAGTATCGCCCTGGTGATGCTGGGGGCATGGACTGTCCCAGGTAGGCAGATGGAGTGATATGGTTATCCACTGGTTGAGAATAAGCTTCAAAGAGGAGAAAGAGACATTAGGGCAATCTGGAAAAAGAGCTGGAGGAACTGAAACTAAGGAGTGACCTCTTCTAAAAACAAACTACAGCAGTTCAAATGATACATTATCTTATTTCTAAAATAGTGTGTCATATCTATACATTCCCCAGTCTCCTCACTAAGTCAGAAAGCAAATTTTTCAGTTTGATTTTGTCTCAAATAAAACATTTTTATAATCAGTAACTGTGGATAGTTGAAACCCATGAGGACAATCTGGAGATTTCTCTCTTTTAAAGCTGTCTTTAACTTCTCTGAAGTAAATTAGGTATTTCAGTTTCTTAATATCACTCTGTCAGAGCACAAGTGAAAAATACAACACTTTAATGTTACACTTCTTCCAAACTGTCAAGCTGCCTGTCTCTTTCTATTCAATGTTTTGCTGTGGAGCATCATAGGAGGAAGAAGGAGGGATGTGACATTTCTTAGACACTGAACAAAACCACCTTTAACAGCACAGGTGCTGGTAGCGAAGCTCTTGTGCACCCAACTATCAGCACACAACAGGAAACAAAGGTAGGGTTATTCTACCTTCTACTCCTCAAGGTAAGAGGCATCAATTTACTGAGAGGAATAAACAAACTTCTGCAAAAAAATTTCAACTGTACAGCAAAGGTCAGTTGCCCTGTTCACAGTTTCACTGATTAAAACTAAAAAGGTGTAATAAAAGGATTTAGTGGGACCTCTTACACAAAAGGCCATGAATTCTGTCTATGAAGCACATGGGATGTTTTACCTGAACCACAACACACACACACACACACACACACACACACACACACACACACAGAGAAATTTAGTGTCTTAATGATTACAATTGATGGAAAATATTCTATAACACCAAGAGAATTGTTCACATAAATAATTAAGAAGTTGCATGATATTCCCAAGTTAGGCACATCAATTTTAAGTGTCCATTCACTGGGCACAGTCACACCCACTGCCTGCTACTACTACAAACCATATTCTCCAGTTGAAATCTTTTTCCTGGTGTAGGTGCTTCGAATTTGAGCAGTAGGCTCAGCCTGCACAGCAGCTGCAGTAACAGCCAGCTGCACCTTTGATCAAGAGACACACAAGCTTATGGAGCCTTGAGTACAAAAGGCTTTCCTGTAGCAAGGAAAAGAAACAGACTGAAGATTCATGAAAGGACCCAGCACTTTGCAGAAGAATGCTCTTTGGTTAACTCCTGACAAAAGTCTACCAGAGTAAAAAACAAGAGTTTCTTCAGACAGAGAACGGAAGGTTAAAACTGTAGCTAAATGAAATGAAACTCCGGAAATCTACCCAAAAGCTTAGACAGAATTTTAGCCCACAAACCTTGTTAAGGGTCACTAAAGGACAAAAGACAGACAGAAAAGACAGCTGGAACCTAAGAAAACATCTGTGATTTTTTTCAGAATGCTTGAGCAGGAGGAGAAAGGTTCCAAGAAGCAGCTGCTGCAGGAGCTTGAGAGGCTTGACAAGGTCAGAAGATTGGCTTTCCACTTCTCAGTAAAAGCACAGAAGTGACACTTCCGACAAAGGATGGGATACTGAACTGCACAGAATGTCACTGTCTCTCTCAAATCACACAGGGAGGGCAACCAAATGGAGAGAAACTCAGGAGAGAGGACTGTAATGGGACAAAAGGGGTGAGGTCATTTATCTCCAGGTAATGGGCATGAGACTAAGTCATATATACTGAGAATTTATATCACTCTCTCTGTGTTATTATGCAATTAAGTTCAATGAACTGAGTCTTCAGCTCATCCACCATTTGTGAAAAATTAATTCTCTGCATGACAAGAGTGCCAACAGCACAGCCATCTTGCCACTATAACTGATTTATTAGGATTGGTCAAATTATTAGGAACCATCTCCTTCCTTCTCTATCTTCCTCCCCTCAAACTTGCTTCAGGTTTTGCCTTTGTCCCCACAGAAGATCCATAAAGCAAATATTCCAACAAGTGAGTCAAGATACAGCAGTAACAGATGCCAGTCACATCCCAGTCCAGAGCAGTGTAACTGCATTACTGCAACACCACCAGGAACACCATGTACAAATCAGGTTTCCTCTATTCCAGAAAATCTCTGAATTCAAGGTGAAACATATAGAGAGGCCAGATACTATGGAGAGAGAAAAGGAAGTCTGCTTTTCAAGGAAACAGTGGGAAAGGTTATTGGACTAACCAGATATCACAAGGGAACATGGCTGCTCTCTAACCATGTATGTGAGTAGAAAACTGGGGAAGACTAAGTGCAGGCTGAAAATAGTTTTATGTCAAAGAATGGAGCCTTCAAGAGCATCCTTCTAATGAGACAATGAAGATAAAACCTGATTAGCTCCAAACTGGAATTCAATAAGCTTACAAATAGATTTTAAGATACTGTAGCTATTGCCAATAAATGATGGGCTTAACAAGGTACTTCAGTCCTCTGTTGTGCTGCACTTTTGTTTGTTCTTCTTTACATATGGTTTTCAACTACATCTTTTAATCCATCAGTATTTCTTTTTTCATCTGAAGTAGTATCTAAACAGATCAGTGCTTACATGAATATAATGGTAGGAAAGAAAAAAATACCTAAAATAATTCTCGCCTACAACCACTTTATGTGAGAACATGAGTAAAACTGGTCATCCAGAAAAGTCAGTCTATTTAGTCCTGGGAAAACACAGTTACATTATTTTCATCTCTTTCTCAAACCACTAAATGGCAATATCCCTCTTAAAGAGACAATATATTAAACTCAAATTTTTCTTTACATTGTAGTGCAATCTTGAACTTTCTGGATTTGGACGTTTGACTTTGAAAATACTCTTGCCATTAATACCCTTATATCAACAAAAAATTCTTATAACTACATTTTAATACAGCATTCACTGTTTTTCCATCTGAATTATCAACAGTTATGTCAAAACTGAAGTACAATTTCAAGTAAGTTAACATGAAATTTCTCAATACACTTGCAGGCAAGCACCAAAGGTCAAGAAGTGCTCCTCCTCCCTGTTCAGTTTATTCAAGTATGTGCAAGCTCATGAAAAAGCAGGAAAACAGGAAATAAGAAGTCAGAACATCACTAAGCTCTAGCTGGAACAGTATTAAACACTGAACATCCTCACAGTGCACTGTTTGTGACTTTTCACAGCCTCCAGGAGCACGAGGCACACGTTCTCCTCGTACTCACCAGCAGGTGATGAGCAACACTGAGTCCCCAGGACTGGCCCACATTGGCCATGGAAACACACCTGGAGCCCCCCACTGTTCCTGCCTTTTCAGTATAGAAGCTACAGGATGCTGTTCTGCTCAGCATACAATTTTCCTGATTAACCAACTTTCTTATATCAGATTTTTGTCCTGTATAGATTTTAAAAGCTCTAAACAGTTAAAATACTAAAAATGGGATATGTTAAAGCCTAAAAGGGAAAAATAAATCACAGAGATAAGCTGAACTTACAGTTTGTGATGTCAGGAGGGGCATAACTGTCATTCATGAACATGCTGGTGGGTTTTGCAACTTTCAGATAAACAAAGTCAGATGTGTTTTTTAAGGCAGTCACTGCTTCTTCATGAGTAACTTCTTCTAAGCAAACACTGTTCACCTAAAGAGAAAAACAAACTCTCAACACAGAAAAATGTACTGTTTTCAAAGGACACTCACTGAAAGCCGTTGGAGCACTCTGGAATTGAGGGTCTTTATTAGAATTCATGTAACACAGAGATAATTGGTAATATAAAATTATATAAGAGATGCTTTGTGAAATGTAAGACAGACAAGTATTCTTTTAAAAGATTATAATAAACTGTATTGACTGGAAGATCACACAGAAGGCTCACACAACTTTGGAGAGCCAACAGGACAAAAGAGGATGCTCAAAATGTCTACGTGTGCACAGTCACAGCACTGACACAGGGTGTTACTACAAATATTACACAGAGGAAAGTTTTTAGCAAGAATAAATCCTACATCATCTTGTCATGACATAGTTAAGTTCTAGAAATTATAACATATTCTTGCAAGAGGTTGAAAGCAGGGGTCAAAACTGGAGAAGGTCCCAGTGTGACTGACTTACATGCCAAAAACCAACCAGTTTAACTATAGGGAACAAATTACTTAAACTAGTGCTATT
>JAOXXN010000137.1:13256306-13272001 GCA_026770055.1 Myrmophylax atrothorax
ACATACAGCCTTACTAAATGGAGTTGGTGACCCTCTCTTCTTGTGAAGAGGAAGGTAACTTCTGCAGGTAATTCCAGACAACATGGAAGATAAAGCTTGTACTGCACTGAATCCAAGAGAGCAAAGACACTTCCTTCTAATTATTTACATTTATATAATGCGTAAAAACAATTGGGCCTTGCCAATTGTTGAGAGAGGGAAACTGTGCTGCTTAAATACATCCTTTCCATCTGTATTTCCTAAAAATTTCCTAAGAGCCCTTTATTATTTTATGACATAAGCAAGTTGGCATGGAAGTTTTTTGTATAGGCAACAAATTGTAACATTGGAAAGCAGTTCACCATTAAATGGAAGTTGTCCAGTGCCCTTGCATTTTGGGGAAGTCCTACAATCAAAAACACTTCCTGTGATGATGACTGTAGAACTTACAAGATGAAACATTAAAAGCATGGCATGTGAAGAGGTGTGTTTATTGTGCAGCTAACAGCAAATACGATTTTATTCTCTCTCTCTTTTTTTAGCTCCTATTTGTCAGGTAGGGATCTCTCATCCTGTGCTGAGCTGATTTCATGAAACTACCCATTGTAACACCAGGAAGGTACTGGTAGAGGTAGAAGGGTAGAACAATTAACCTTACAAGAGTTAACAACTCAGAAATTCATTCAGAAATTACTGGCTCTCATTTTTCTATCTGGAAAACTAAATTTCTGGGTGAGATTTAAGAAAGATCTAAGTTACTTTTACTTTCTGCATAGAAAAATTCAACTTGGAAGTATTTGAAGCTTAAAAATAAAAGCCATTCAAAAGCATTACAAAAATTGAAATGCAACATAAGCAGCAGTTTCACTACAGGCTGGCTAAAGGCTGTCCAGCCACCAGTACAAGGAGTTCCTTTACATTCTTCTTTTTTGACAAGAAAAAACAACCCCATTGCATGTTTCTTCACAATTCTGTCACTCAGATACCAGAAAATAAATATCAGGCATCAGAAGTAAACATGCTGATTAATACAGGTTTTACATGGAACATTGGGCTGAAGAAGAGATTTCAGATTTCCTGATGAGATGATGTTGAATGATGTAGATTTAATTTTATCACTGCTTTTCTGGCAAAAAGACATTTTTTTACCCAGTTCTATGAAAGTACACTCCACTGGCATCTGACCCACAAACTGAATCCTGTCCCTATTGAGCCAAAAGGTGATTGTCATTTAAAAAAATGGAGCTCTTACTTACAGCTAATAGTTTGTCTCCAATCTGAAGTTTGCCATCTTTATGTGCTGCTCCACCTTCAATGATTTTGGTTACATAAATGCTGTTGTCCCCAGGTATATGCTGATTTCCTACACCTCCAGCAATACTGAAACCAAGACCTGCTTGAAGATAAAATCATTACTCAAGAAACCTTCTTGGCATTCATTAAATGCAAATTATTGCATAAATCATAATGCTAGTTATATCACACATAAATATAAATAACATTAGGCTCTGGCAGAAGCAAGACTGGATGCCTTTTCAAATGAACTCCAAAATTTTTCAGAAAGTTCTAGAAAAGACATAACATTTACACAAGTTATGAAAAACAAAAGCTAACTCACTTTCCTCATGCCTTGTGAAGGATGCAAAACAGCAGGGGTGCAGCACCACCACTGATATTTACAGAACCATTGTCCAACAGTTACCCATAAAGAAACAAATACTTTCCTTAAATTATTTTTCATCTCTCAAGGACCCTTTCTAGGTAATACAAATGAAATCTTTTACTCCAATCTATAATGTACTTAAAAATTACTACATACTATGAGAAACACATTTTTATCATTTGAAAGAAAACTACACATTCCACGAGAACAGCTTCAACTCCATCATTCTTGTGAAACAGAAACTTCACACTTCCAACGTACCCTTGGGGCCTTTCACAAGTTTGATTTCCACTATTTTTTCTGTGACTGGTTTTCTTCTTTTGACATACAATCGTACAATTGATCCCGCCTCTTTCAACGCTTCAACAGCTTTGCTGTGTGTCACATCCCGAACATCCACCTCATTCACCCGCAGAATACAATCGTTAACCCTGCAGACAGCAACACTCACGTTCAGCTGGTGTGTTATGGCACAGCAGACACGTTAGGAGCCTAATATTTTATATCTATAATACACCAACATACATGTTAACCCATTAAAATACACAGAATTCTACAGAGTCAAGACCATGCTATAGAATTAATTACAAGTTCTTAAAAACAAATCAAGGATCACTAGAAAACATTTAATGGGAACACTTAATTCCCAGCCAAAGAGGGCACCATCTTATCAGTGTTTCATTTAAACAGTGTTTTGAACAAGCATTTGTACAAACTACTTTTTGTTTAAGGCTATGAGAAAGAACTTAAAAGGCAGGACATGGGAGGCATGCAGTGAGCACGCACTAGTTTTAAGCCATGATATGAACAAGTCAGTCTTGACTCCTGCTTTTCACAAGCAGTTTAAGTGCTGGCCTTCCAGCCCATTTAACATGTTGCTGTAGTAACGCTGAGCTCTCATTACACTAAGTGCAATGCCTGACCCACCTGTCACCATGTTCTGCCAGATGCACCTCTGACAATGGCCAACAAGCTGAAGGGAAGCCTTGAAATAAGCTTGTTAGAACTAAAACCTGTTATACGTCAGGCAAATTACTCTTGAAATGATGGGGCAAGTTCTTGACAACACAAGAGAAAAAAAGATGGTCCTACAATCACTGTGGGTGGATATCTTTGAAAAATTAAGACACTGAATTATTACCAAGCATAAAAGGGGGTTGTTGTTAAACTCAGCTATCTTAGAGATCAGAAAATGTGCACAGGGATAACCAAGAGTTACCTATCCTACCTGCCTAAGCTTTTCCTTGAATTAAGGACTATGGCACATATGGCACAATACAGTTATACCACAGAATAGAAAAAGTTCACTTAATTTCACTTAACTGCAGATTTACTGGTTTGGGGGCATCAATTGGTCCAGTCAAATATTTTTCTTTATTTACAAAACACTTCAATCAGGAAATCTTACATAGCATTCAATGTAGCATGATAAAACTATTAAAAGTAACAGAAAGTGTTCTATCCACTGTTTAAAATACAATAATAACACTTAGCAACACAACACAGAGAGTCATCATACCGTAATCTTCCATCCTGTGCAGCTGCACCCCCGGCTATAATTTTTGTAATGAAAATACTTGAATCATCCCCAATATGTGGGTTGTCTGTACCACCTGCAATGCTAAAGCCAAGTCCTGAATTGCCCTAAAGACAGAGGGGAAAGAAATTTACACATTTTTTGGAGGGGGAAAAGATATTCTCATGTATCTATTTGATTCATTATAGAACCAAAACTACATAATTTTCACTGATAACAAAAGTATTAAAAGATACTTTGAGGAGTAAACTACATATATAACTTACTTTTATGAGAATAAATGTAATTATGTCTTTCATAGAGAACATAAGTCATTGTATAACTGTAAGAAATACACTTTCAACCCCACAGCTTTCTCATTGAACTTGATAAACTACATGAAATCTTCTCTCTCCAATGTGCCAGATATCTGAGATTATTCACAGAAATATTTGCTCCTCTTAGATTGTTAAGTTCTTTTTCCCAGAGAAACCCTCAATAACTTGTGTCCCATCTCTAATATATCCTCACAGATGCAGAGATTCAGACTGACATTTTTCTCTTCAAAGGTTGCCTGCCTTTACTAACTGCAAGACCTCTTCACCCTCTCAGTAACCACCAGAACTGCACAGGTATCAGATCCAACTATTTGTTTCTGTCTTTTTGTTAACGGTGCAGCTCTGGAGAACTGAGATAGATCTCAACGTGGAAAACCTAACAAAGAAATGCATGTGACAAGGCTACACTTGTAATCTCAATATAAAACTTAATGGTAAAAGTTAAAACCTATCACAAATGGCAATACAGGAGATTAAACCAGAATTTATATTATTACTCTCTACAAGTCTAGATAATAACATCAAAGGCAGTATATCTTAGAGAGATCATTCCCCTGTTTTACTCTTAATAGGCAAGGATATTAATAAAAACTTCTATTCCTGCTCTAGCAACTGGATTTACTTTTTTTTCTTTAGGTTAAATACCTAAATTTAAAAAAGAGAGCAAGAATTGGATTGCTGTTAGCAGTACCAAGAGCTTAACTTTTCATATTAAAGTATCATAAACCCCACTTCAAACAGCACAGTAAGACATTTAGCATGTTACCCTTTCAAGGGTGATTTCTTCATACTCGTAATCTGCATCTGTGCCATTGACCTACAAAGAAAGAAAAGTGAGACTTACAGAGAATTTTACACTTTACATGACACAGTTTGCTTGGCTGGCATTTCACTCCCATCAAATCTCAGCTGATTCACAGTGACCACTGAGCTCAGAGGGGACATGTGATTTCCACACCACTCTGTATACATGAATCAGACACTCCTTTTGTATGAGTTTAAAAGTTGTTATTTCAGAGAGCAGACTGCTCTGCACAGATACTGTAGGGCAGAGGTCCTCGGCTTCTGACTGCCAGAAAGAAAAATGCTCTTGAAATCCTCACATGTTCCACAGCAACTTGAAACCGAGAAAAAAGAAAGAGGATATGGGGCAGAGAAGAAATTGTAACAAAGAACAGAAAAGAATTTTCCAAACTGCTGTTCCACACGGAGCAGAGAAAAATCAAAGACCGATGCTTCACACCATTTCTCACGAGAACTGGGTAAAACCCTTCTAAAGCAACATTTAACAACTGTTAACAACTACATGCTACATATATGCTAAAGATCAACAAACTAAAATGGGGCCAGAGAGAGTTTAGTAGAATATTTTGTTAAGCAAGAGGAAAAACCCAAATCCTACAAAGAAGCCTTATTGTCCTCAAGGTAGAAAGGATACCCACATTCTCTGCTGCCTACAGAACTAGGACAGAAGCCACAAAAAATCAAAACCAAGCAGAATCAAATAAATATCAAATTCTTAATCATATTTAATATGTACGAGTAAGACTTTTTTTCCCAATTAGTTTGATAGCTTGGAACTCAAATTCTTTCTTCCACAGTTACCCACAGCAGTATATATACCAGCTGCAGGCAACTCCCTATTACTAGTCTTCAGATGAAATATTTAACAAGATAAGAAATAACATTTATACTGTTATTTTACAAAGTATCTTGTCTATCCTTAAGATATTCTGTATCTGATAGTCTTCTGTACACTTAACACACTATTCAAGGTTTTATAAAGATACAAAATGTATGTATAGAAGAAACCATTTTAAAATCTGACCATTTTCTAGCAGAGAATTAAAAAAGGAAATAAGATTCAGCCTAAAAAAATGAAGATCAAGCTACTTCATTCCTTCTATGTTTATTTAACATATTTAAAAGCTCCAAAAGCTGGCAATGCCACAACTTTTACAGGCTGTCTAATATCAAGCTCATTTATCCCTCATTCTCTTGTTTTATCTCTCTTCAATACCATAGAAGCCATATCCATTCCAGACATAATAGATTATCTTCTTCTTTGCACAGTACCTCAAAACTGATTATATCTTTAATAGTTTGCTCAGTGGAACAGATACTTTGGGTTTAACACATGATATTTCTCCATTAAAAACGAAAGAGGTCTTGACCTTCTGAATACATGAAACTGTATCTGTTACTACACCACCACAAAAGAAGCCACTGCGATCAAGAAGTCTTTATGGCAGTTTAGTCCTTGAGGAATGACAACATGTGCTAACTGAACCTGTCATCCAGCATTACAGTACCTGGAAAATAGTTCATGATGACCCATCAGTATGAAGTTGTTTGTTTTTCTTCTTTTTTATTAAATAACAAGGACAACTAATCATTTCCCTACCCACTGTCATTGGGCAAAACAAAGCTGATTTTAATATATTTAAGTAGTCTCTTATCTCCACGTACAAAACCCTGTAATCCAATTTTAAAATATCATCCAGATAAACAGGAGAAAACAAAAAACTCCATCATTTTTATCTTCTGCTTTAGCTCAGTTGAATGGTTACCCTCTATTTTTTTCTTTTTAAAATTAACTTTGAATTTATTTATCTAACAAACCAAACATTAGCAGGGATAGGAGCAAGAACATATCAAATAATAAAAGTCACTGTCCTAGTCTACCTTTCCAGTTTTAAGATCTCAGACCCACTAAGCTAAGCTTTATTTGCACAGGCTTCCCCTGGATGAAGGATGTTCGATACAAATGCTGTAATTACGCCTGACAAACAATCTCAGGCTCCACATAACTTCACTTATTACCTTAATGCTTCAAACAGAACCAATCCATTTTATGAACATTTAGAGCACTAAAACCTGAAGTGCAGCCACCGCATGAAGAAATGTTTTTATGAGAAGTGCAACGGAAATGGCACATTAAATATTAAAGTCTCTGCCTGCACAGTTGAAGAAACAGATTGTTCTCTGAACAATGAACCTCTAGAACCTCAAACAACTGTGTTTTGAGCTGTCACACACACCATGGTACTTACAGAGAAACTTCCACCTGCAATCTACAACTTTTTTTCATGAAACAGCTATTTAAGGACTTCAAATTACCCTCAGAATAGACGACAAAATCAAGCACCACAAGAGGGATAAAACAGGTTTTTTAATACAGTAACAACAGATCTAAACTACATACATAAAACATGATTTAAAGTTATAATTGAAAGGAAGTGTTGGCTTACATATGTTGTAGTCTCCAAAGAATCTGTATTCACCAGCACTGGAGGGGGATTTGCCTTTAATAAAAAGATAAAGAACAAATTACACAATGTACAAAAACATGATATTAATGATAATTGCACAAAATCTAATTTGCTGGCTTTCTCACAGTTCCGTTAAAACGCAGCCTCAGCCTGAGAATCTCCAAATTGACCTTCTGAAACACTTGTTTCTACCCTGAACAAATTGCTTTCCTGACACAGAACCACACTCTCAGAGGTCTGAGATCATATTTTATATCTCAATTCAATCATTTATTATCTTGTTTTTCAAAAAAACACCTGAGTCATGCTACCATTTGACATGATGTTAGTGATCCTCGTACTTGTGCCATGATATGCAGAGGTTGCTCTACCAGGCAGTATCTTAAAACCAATTTTTGCTGGATTTGATCCCCTTTTCTTCCTATCAGGAGGATTTCTTCCCCCAGGCCTACAAACTGCAAAATCAAAACTTGCAGAAGTGCAACTAAGGGAAGAAAGTACCTAGAACAGTGACTTGCAAAAGCAAATCCACAGCAGACATTCACCTACCACACAGCAGCAGGTGCTTCCATCAGAAAACTGTTACTAACAAGCCATAAGCAGTCAGAGCTTATTGCTACTGAAATCTGAAAGAGCATTAGGAATTTTGCAAAGCAGAAACCAGGAGAGTAAGTTAGTACTTTTAGTCTCTCTTATTACTGAAAATTTTTCTGTGAAAAACATGGTTTCAACTGAAAGAACAGCTATACAAGCTGAAGGCATTTCTCTGAAATATTTCCAAACACACAATTTCCTATTAATGCATCAATTATCTGCCTTTAAAATAGGCAGCATCTAGCCTGATCTAGGAATAAAAACAAAATGAAAAAAAATATATGCAGATACATTCTAGATTGCAAATACTGTCAATATATTAAGTTCAGTGGCACAAAATTAAGTTAATCTCCTTATTGCTTTAATGAAGCTGAGAGTTTTTTATAAATATAAAAATAAGTAAACTTTAGGATTTTATTTTTTTAATCTCCTAAGTATGCATGTGTGGAAATAAATGTAGGGATAGTTTAATAGGCTGCAAAAGAAGCCAGTATTAAACTCATTCAAAGATAAAATTAAGACCTACAAAAACATGACAATTACAATAACCTATTCATATTCTGCATTTTTGTTTCATTCTTATGACAGCCATATATTTCAGAAGAATTAATGATTTTGAAAAGTTCCCAAATGCTACAAAGTGATGACTCAGAAGTGCCTTTCAAAACAATCTATCATCATTAGACAGGAGTCATCAATCTGCTATCAGGTGGCTGTGTCAGAAATTAAGCCTGTGTCATTTAAATACTAAAATCAGGTGGTATCTATACAAGTTAATAGAGCAGACTATTTAAAGTCAAAGGAAACAAAAAGGATGACAATTATGACTGTCAAAATGCCATCAAACACCCCTCTCACCCAGCAGTTCTCCCAACAGAAGCCTGGGCACACTTCATGCAATACAGAAAATAAACACTAGTTAGTAGTGTCATGATATAAATCTCTGTCAAAACAGTTTTATCCATCACAACCATTTTCTGCCATTAATTATAGTCCCATTTCTGCTTCTTATTCAAGTGCAAGTTCTACTTAAAAGAGTAAATCAGAAATAAGATCCCGTAGTAAAAAACCAATGAACTATGTATCACCATAACTTATTGTCAGAGTTAGCAGAAATAGAGTTAAACCATATTTATGGGGTTTGTGTTATCACTGTAAACAAAAGGATGGGTGGGTCACATTGTCATACACTCCATTTTGGAATGTATTTGTAGTTAATACTAGGATTCTGTAATATCCAGTTACATTTAACAAACACAGTGCCAGTGAAAGCAGGCAAAAGCAAGCAGGCATGGCCAGCTAAAAGCAAATCGCTGTTAGTAGGTGAGATTTCTAACACTCTGCTGGAGACATAAACCAGCCCACCAATGCAAAACCCCTTCTGCAAGTTAAATGATTGTTCCTAACACTCCTGCATTTATTCCAATTCTCCACCAAGAACCAGCCATTTACCATAATTTCCCAAAAGAATAAGAAAAGGTTTGTGCCAGACATTCCAAAGGCAGTCTAGACATGGCTACACTACCCTGTCCACCTCAAATCCTGATGTGGGCAGAATCCCTCTCTGAGAAGGGAATATTTCTGAAACTAATCAAATCCCTGGTCTTCCTGTGGGGAGAACTGCAGCTGAGGGATTTGTGCAAACACACATCCACTAGAAATTGCAGTGTAAAACAGCCAGCTGTAAACACTTAGCTAATTGTGGATTGTGCAAAAATTAACAATGGAGCAAAGACAAAAAGATTACCACTTGTTGCAAGTGTAGCCCAGTAGTTTGAAAGTAAAACTTCAGAAAAAAATACTGACATGTATACTACAAAAATATTTCAGTAATATTCTGGATAGCTTAATTTTCTTTTGAAGTTAATAAATATCTGTCACCAAACAATTCCAATAACTGACCCATCTTTTTAGCAGGTGTGCACATTTCAGATTTCCACACTGAAAGTTACAGTACAGTGACAAAAAACTAAAAGCAGAATGTTATTCTAGATGCAAAAGATGTGACTGGTACCTATCCTAGATTATTCCATCCCTTGCCATGCTGTGGTCACATGTTCTAAGTTACATGCAAGATATTACAGTTAACTCATGTTTACTGCTTTCACTTGTCTTGACAGGGTTTGATTTTGCTTTGGGGTCTGTGTGGACATTATGGGGCCCAAAGGATGAAGGCCCAGAAAGGAGGCACATTCTATGAGTCAAGTATGTTAGAAATGGAGGGGTAAAATATCCCCTTTGTTTTCCAAATGTCCCCCAAAACAGTAATACCAACAAATGGCTGGAGAACATGAGAAATGTCACACAAGTGCAACTAAGGAAAAACATGTATTAAGTATTCATATGAGATGAGACCTTTTTTTTAGAAATAAATCAAGCAATAACACTTTAGTAAGGAAGAGATGGCTCTAAAATTATTATGTGAACATAAAATATCCTATCGCTTCTTTCCATTCTTTGGGATGTTTTTTCTTTAGATCTTTCACAACTTATTAATTACTTCCATATGAAAATACAGATATCTTAAATGGACCAAAAGCTGCCACAAAACAAACAAAAAGTAGGATGAAATTTTACTGTATTACTAATTTAGCTGTTTCAGTTCATCTCAAATCTGTGTGAGTACCAAAAGGCAAATTTCAACTAAGCAACCAAATAAATTAAATAAATAAAAGTTGAACAAACGTAACAAAACAAAACAAAGTAATAAAAACCTGTGGTATGGTGGTTGGGATGACAGTGGTCTCAGCAGGGACTGGTGGGACAGGGATCACAGGGACAATGGGAGAAGAGGAAGGAACAGCTTCTGTGGGCTAAAAATCACCAACAAAATGTCAAAAATAATGAAAACTAGAAAAACATTTTAAAACAAACAAGACTCAAATTAAACAGCTTAAACAAACTCTGAACTAGCATGTGAATTTGGAGACTGTAACTACAACAAACAGCCCCCTGAATTGTGCCAAAGTCGAGGAACCCAAAGTTGATTGCTGTGCCCAAGGGGCTCGTTCACACCGTGGCACTCACCTTGCAGCACCAACAGAGCAACAAGATTTGGGGTCCAACAAAAAACCTGCTCATGACAATGCACAGATTCAGGCGTTTTGTGGGCTGGTTTCCCCACAGAATCCCTTCCCCAATGTACAACAGAGTGAAAAGCAGGGCAATGGTGGCTGAGTTGATAGCACTGAACAAGGTTAATATTGTTCTTTGAAAAAATCAAAGAAAACCTTACAGTCAGCTGGTAGAAGGTCCTAAAGCAGATCCAGTCTTTCAAAGATCTTGATACAGGTTTATCAAACACCTGCAGACTACCAGAATTTTGGTCCTAGGAATTTTCATTAAAATAATAATCATGAAATCTAGTGACATTTAAGCTGCAAGGCAAGAAGATTACAAACAGAATGTTGAGCAAAACATTGACTCAAAAATCTTTGAGATGTTCACAAACTTGTTGTCAACAAGTTGTCAGCAACATAAACTGCTGGCAACTGGCCTCGAAATTACCAACTGAACAGCAGGTCGAATCTCTTGCAACTTAGTTGTTCCAAGACATCCTTGTGATCTTTAGATTCAATGAAGAATATTGACAAAAGAAAATACTAAACCCTGAAAATTAACCAAAACCCCAGAACAAAACCATTGTAAACATAATTTAATTTGAGATATTTTAAAATACAAAGCAACATACACCAATAGCAAACACCAAACTAAAGTGTAAAAGCAAATAATAAAGGAAACTTATTAAATGTACATATGGCATTTCTACAGGGTTTTTTAGCTCAAAGTCAATCTACTCAAAATGAACAGCTGGTGAAAATCCTTGTAATTACTGAAAGGTGTAAGAACAAGATATATTTGGTATCTTGAGAGGTAATCACTAATGTCATTTAAGCATTCTTACATCTATGGACAAGTGTTTAAAAAACAAGGCTGAAGGAGAATCTAAACTGGTCTAGAAAAATATTAATATGCATTTTGCAAGATGCAGGAAATGCTCGGTGCAAGAAACCTGCAGTTACAGCAAGAACAATGCAGTCTTTAGAATACAGATCAAAGTAATAGCTCAAGAAATCACTCAGCCCTACATATGCAAAAAAATAAGACCGAATTTTCCTTAGGACATTCCTGTAAAACCCAAGACTGTACAGAGTGTAACAATCTTCACTGAAAAACACTGAGACCAAGTATTTCTTTGCAAATCTGATTTCAATTATTGCCACTTTGATTTCTAGCAATAAACCACAAAAGAAAATTAAGTGACAAAGTCACTAGAAACAGCAGGGATACAACTACAAAAAGAAAACAAGACAC
Organism: Myrmophylax atrothorax; assembly: GCA_026770055.1. Classification (NCBI taxonomy): domain Eukaryota; kingdom Metazoa; phylum Chordata; class Aves; order Passeriformes; family Thamnophilidae; genus Myrmophylax; species Myrmophylax atrothorax. The sequence goes on from JAOXXN010000137.1 coordinate 13,267,983, forward strand.
TTTGCCCAGTTTGCATCTGAGATGCACATGCACAGCCACACAGTGCAGCACCCACCTTGCCTAAGGAGCAATTGGAACACGAGCCATCAGACACCCAACCACTGGCAGCAGCTTTTACTTTTGCTGTGCTTTTTGTAGGGCTCTTTTTCACACTGTCACGTAGGTTTCCAAACCTGCCCCTGTGTTTGGCAGACACCGGCAGAGTGGAGGAACTGAAAGGCGCAGGAGCGCCCAGTGCCCGCTGCGGACGCCGGAGGGGCTGCCTGGGCTGCACGTGAGGATTCTGAGGTTTTTCCATTCTTGGGCTCCTTGTTAAATCAGTGAGCTTCAGAGTTCCCATCTCACCACCATGAGTAGTCATGAAAGTAGCGACACAAATAGTCCTTCTTGCAAAAAAACCAAAACCAAACCAACCAACCAAACCAAAAAAAACAAAAAAAAACACCAAACCACAAAATAAAAAAGGGGGAGCGAACAAAAAAACCCCAAAAAACAACCAAACCTATGGAGGGAAAATAAATTAAAATATCGCTTCCTGAGGAAGTTAAAAATATGATTTTTTTTTTCCTAGATTATGGTCATAGGAAGAAACCCTACATGCTGCTTTAGTTTGCACTGCGTGTTGTGTGCTCTCTCACTCTATTTAAAGAGCACCATTGAACCACCACACGACAGTCAATTTGCTGGACATAAATAATCAATGCAATGCACAAATTACTGAATAGAGGGCAAAAGCCATCTGACTGTTATAAGGAAGCTACAAAAGGTTATTTCTCCCATAAGCTCCTACTATTCCTTGTTTGTATTTTAGCACCTCAAAACTTCTCCAAGGTTTACGTCTAGAAAATATTAAAATTCCTCTACTTTTCTGAATGCTTCATGGGGGCTGACAATTAATGAATTAGTAAGAAGTTTATGATGAAAATTACATGAATTATGAATGGGCAGACACATATACAAGATTTCAACATTAAATTTTCAAATAAAGTAAATTTTTAATACCATAATAAGAGCAAGAATTACTTTGCATTAATAATTTTAGGAGCTGTATTTCCAAACCAGAACTTAAAGGCTCACACTGTTTAAAAGAAAATATTTTTTTAAAAATTAAGACACATAAATGAACCTGAGTTTTTTATCATTATTATTATTATTATTATTATTCATTCAGTTTTTAATGCCAAGGATGCATGATCTCCATATTACATTTTTATTGCAATATTCAAAACAAAAAAGCTCCAAAATTACTCCTTCCCCCAGTCCCAAAAAAAGCACACAAAGAAGAGCTAGCTGGATTTAATTATGCTGTTGAATATTTAACTTTGCCAGCCAATAAGGCAAGGGTCAAAAGTTATTTTCCCACCACCTACATGAAAACTGACAGCTACCAACAGACACCCTATCTCAGCCTTCCTGAGGGAAGCTGTGAACTCAGTCAGTGGTCACAGAGTCCTCTCAACAGTGGACACACAACCAGCATTGCTCAGCTTTGGGTCAGCCACAGCACACACCGTCTGCCTCCTGCCCCATGGATCTGTACTAGGAACATGCCATGGATCTGAATGTCTGGCTCTGAGTATGATGAGAATGAAGAACACCAGCCCATGGCAAACAGCTTGATTGGGTCAGCTGCACTGTATGTGGATAACAGGGAGAGAGGTCATCAGTTCAGAGCATCAAAACATGGTTATTCTCCCTCTCACTTTAAGAAATGTAAATATTTAAATTATGACACAGCATAATTTTTACACACGGATAAAGAAATAGACACACAGACATAAGTACAAACATTTCCAGTTATTTATAGGATGAATATTACAAGACAAATAGGTACTGACAGATGCTCCTCTAATCACCAGGAGCTGCCATGTCTCATCTTCTACACAGAATGGATGTAATCAAGAGCTGCATAACATACCATTAATGCAATATTCTTAAATACAGAGACAGGAAGGTTTCTGGGCAGTGACACGAAACTGGAAATGTGTTGGTCATACAAACATTCTCAGGCTTGTGTGTGTGAACGATAGGTATGCCTTTCACCGTTGAAGCTGGAGGTTTGTGTCCCACTAATACATTTGGGCAGGTACACCCTGGTTGTTCTGTTCCAATGGGCCAAAAAACCTTTGGATTTTTTTTTAACTGAAGGACAAAGGCAGAGAGGAAGACAAGCACATCGTGCATGTGTAGAAAGGTAAACAGCTCAAAAGCAGCACATCACAACGTTTTCTCCTTTGAGAAGTTTCTACAGATGCATTAATACTGAGCAACTCTGAGGCACCTCCTCCAGCCTGCTGGGATTACTGGGATGGAGCCTCTGCATCAGTATCCTCTGTGGCAACAGTGTGCCAAACAGCAGCTTTTGTAGACCACGCATTCCTTTTCCAGAGATGTTCAAGACTGCTTGATGTTTAGCAGCTGCATTCATATCACCCATTTTACTTGCATATCAGGACCCAGCATGGCATTGTCTGATTACGAAAATGTAGAAAAAAAAGAACCAAAGGGGTTTGGGGTTTGAGGTTTTCCTCTCACCTACATAATAAACCTCAAAATAGGTGATGTTCCAGATTCAAAAGAACATTTCATTCCTGGAGGCATCAATTTTGTTTGAAAACACATAGGCCAAGTAGTCTCTTGATTAAAACAAAAATAAATCAGCTGTTAAGAGTGCTAAGTAAGAAAATGAGGGCAAGGAGAAGAGATGCTGGACATCATATTCTTGTAAAGTCTGACTTCCCCTCCAAAAAGGAAGGCGGAAGACACAAAGCAAAAGACAAGATAAAGGAATTCACATCTCTCCAGTTTGCTTTCCAATATGTTGACTTCAGTGGCAGAAGAATTAAGATGATGCAGCAGAAAAGCTGCAAACAGCACAAGTGGGTTTTTTCAGGAAGTCCTCCTGCCTTTGGTTACTGAGATGATATCAATAAGCTATTAATAATTAAAAGAAAATAACTTGAAGGCAATTGTAGTTCCAAGAGCAACAGTCCAAGCATCAAAACACAGCCAAGGAAGAAGAGGTACAGGGAGAGTACCTACTGAGCCAGGGCTACATGGGATACCAGGGCAATCTCCAGGGAAAAAGCTCAGGATGCATTGAAATTTCATGTTATGCAAGTATGGAAAGTGATACAGTATCTCTGTCAAAAAAAACATGGGAAGAGAAGGAAACAAATACATAATCAAAGAGTAGTAAGGCTTATATAAAACAATCATGGGTGTAAACAAAATCAAAACAGACAACAGCAACAAAAGAGAGAAGGAGAAAAGGAAGAGAAGACTGGAAGAATATTAAGAGATTCATCACTTATTTCACTCATGGAGATCAGTCTGCCCCATTACATTCACATTTGAGGTAAGGCAGAGTCTGCCTTGCAGTCACACTGGTAGGAAAAAAAAAACTCTGGGAAAGCAGCAGGACATATGCACAGTCCAGAGCCAGAGAATGCAGTTATGCAACTAAGGCTGCACAGGTTTGGCAAATCATCTTTTGACTGCAGAAAGCAAGTGTTCTCTGCAGACTGCATTAATTACTAGTGTTACTCTAATATCAAGTGCTAAGTGATTTTTCATAACCACAGGGGGTTCAGGATCTGGTTGTGCTTTCATATTAAATACCAACTCTGAACAATTTGTTGCTAACACAAAGCTGAATCATCAATATTTCATTCTTTTAAATTACTATATCAAATGCACAGTGCACACTTTGCAGGGATTTGTTAAAGTGCCAGTAATCTTTTATAAGTAGTTTTTCTTCAAGAATCATTTTCTTTCCACTCAATAGCTGAGTAACAACAATACCCATAGAAAAAGAAAACGGTTCTAATATTTGACCAGCAATGTCTACTGCAAAGGTTATTTTTCAAAGCTTTGATTACCAACTTCCATGTACTTCAAAAAGTAATTATAATAGCTGGAAGAATACTCTAAAAATAATTTGGTACTTCATACTTTCCATTGCCTTCAAGCAGATACTACAAAATCAGCAACTTTTGTTAATATAACTTGACTGCTGA
>JAOXXN010000137.1:13278708-13297168 GCA_026770055.1 Myrmophylax atrothorax
GGGGGGGATTTCCTTATGTAATTTATTCAGAAACATCAAAAAACACAATGCACTACAGACAGAGATAAATTATTCTGATAGTTCATGTCCCTCTCCACTAAAAGAAACAGCAGAAGTTGGCATACTGGTGCGAGCAAAGGCACGACTGGTCAAGAATCTCACCAGCAGCAAAAACTGGCAGATGGGCAAATAGGAATTAGATAAACGTCCAGTAATTTTCCCAGAAAACCATCTCATACCCTGACAGTTAAGGTCTTCCTAAACCAATCTCTGTAACAGCCATGTGCCACCTGCTCTTGGCAAATCCGTTTAACTCCACTCTAAAGTGATTCTCTTTTTGAACCTTCAAAAATATTGTTTTGTCCACAGTGTTTTGTCTGTGACTTTCACAATTTTAGATGAAATTTTACATGACAGTTGTGACAGATTTAGAATTAGAGAACTATTACAGAATTTCTAATTGAGAACCTTCTTAATTTCATTTTTATTTTACAAGTCTTTATCATATTTTCCCTCATGTTTTTTTTTCTGGTTTATTTTTAAATTAACTGTCCCTATAGGTAATTAGATTATTCCTCTTAATGCTTTACTACCCTTTTCCTTTTTACTTATGCTGAATCCTTTCTAAAACAAGGGAAACAGAATCCACACAAGATTCAAAATATAGGTAGACAATAAATGTAGTCAGATCATGTTCTGTTATTCTCTACTTACCTTTAATACGACCCAACATTTCATTTACCCTTTTCACTACTGCACAGTACTAAGGTGACATTTTCAGAGAACTATCAGTGACAACTCCAAAGCCTCTTCCTGAAATAAAAATACTTGATATGTACCCTATCACTATATGCACACATGCAGGATTATCCCTCTAACTCTGCTCCTCAGTCAGTACAGTACAATGAATGTCACCAGCTATTTTTGTGCCCTTTCACTTTTGTCTGCTATTCTCTGCAGCTGGTTTAGTTAACCTGAAAATAAAAGCAAGTAATAAAATGAAAAATATCAATCATGTGCTTCTGCCTCACAGCTTCCCCCTTATCATTCACAAATATGACCTTTGGGAATCCATTCCCAGTTGAAAAGATCTGTTTTAATCAACTGAAAAAATCTACAAAATATCCTTCCCCTTCATCTTGTGGCATCATTATTTTTTCAGACTTTGATCCAAACCCCATTTTTTTTCAAAGACTTCTGTAACTATAATGACCTTTTGACAACCACATGTTCACATGTAGATTCCAATCTATATGTTCCTTGTTTTCAAAGAAGTCTGGAGGATCTGAAAGTCCTTGTTTTCCCTTTAAAAACCAAGCAGACTTGACTTCAAAGTATCTGTTTGTCCATCTAACTGTTAACTCTTTGTTTATAATAAAGCATTTCCCAAAGTTTGTACACTAAGGAAATCAGACCTGCTCAGCGGTACAGAGCACACAGCTCTGAGCACAGCTTAGCTCCTTTCCAAAAGGGCATCATATTTGCCTTTTTTTTTCTAATTTTTATTCTAGGAATACTCAGACAAAAAATTTAAACAGCAGGTCAGTTTAAACAAGAAGCTCACATTCCATTAACAGCCAGTTCAGCCACGTTAAACGAAGTTTCTTAAGAAATCCTAAATAAATGTCATCTCCTATTGATCACCTGTGCCTCAACACATTCATCTAAATTCTATTGGCACCTAAATCCTATTATTTTAATACAGTAAAATGAGTAATAGGAACTACTCTGAGCTCCAAGGTGGGACAGCCCCAGCTAGTTTTCTGCTTGGAGAGAGGCATCTCCTTTGGCATTCCACACCTATCTGGGAATGCACTCTTAGGGCTGTACTATCACCATCTCGATCAGCAGTATTTCACGGTCAATTTGCATCACCCTTGATTTAGCATCTAACTACTGAAGTGCTGCTCTGCAACAAGGCTTAATGTGCTCAAATTCTAAGAAGCTGAACACTAAATTTCCCCCCACGGCATTCATCTTTTTAAATTATAGAGTTAAAACAAAAGTTAAAGGCAGCAGTAAAGGGGCGCAATAAAGAATTTTTTTAAAATACATAAATTGTTTTCCAGCAGTTTACAGCTTCCAAAGAGCAGCTTAAAGTCATTAAAGTAGATGCTGGATCAGAGACTGTGATCTATTTTGACATCCTCAAGTAGAAATTTTATTTGTCATTATGCTTTTTACATAGAAAATACTAATTTATTACTCTGCAATGGCCATTACATTCTGCCCCACTAAGCTTTTCAAATTATTATTTTGTTAATATCATTCTTTAAAATTAAGTTTCTATCTGACTTTGTATACAGATGCCATTTTCTACTAAATAAACAAGCTTTCTACTTCCTGAAATCTATCCCTATATATTTATAGTCTGTGACCGTATCATCTCCTGACTTTCCTACAGATGAACTAAGCAGAGGTTCTTAAGTTTCTCATTAGAAAATCAGGTCTTCCTGAATACCATCTACAGTTATTATCCCTTTTCTGAACACTCTAAATTTATCAGGATCCTTTTTCAGGCCATGATTTCAGACTAGTTACCATCATGCTTCAGACAGAACCCAGAGTTCTCCCTCTCCAGTGGGAAAGCTGACTCCCTTCTCACCTGCTACATCAAACTGGGTAGTCAGATACAGTTAGTTATCTAAGAAAAACAACTACCATTTACTTACTAAATTAAATTTGCTTTGAAGTAGAACTGTACACCAGAAGCACAAGCAATCTTTACTCCCCTCCCTACTCTGTTATGAAAACCAAACACTATTACCTGGGAGGAATTTAACACAGGCTGCTTAACTGACTTCCACAGGCATCAGTCTTCCAGAAACAATTTTAAATAAACAAATACAGACACTGTGAGGAGCAGTGATAAAGAGAATGAAGGAGGAGATGCCAGAAGACTCATGCAGAACATTTCCCACGGTATGGCAGTTTCCAGTCAATACCACACAAAGCAGTAGAAAGAAACTGAAGATTCCATCATCAAAGAAAAATTTGGTACTATACCTGCATCCCATAAAACGTCTGAAGTTCTATTAGACAACTGATAATAACTACACATATACAAGTCTCTAGTAACAAAAATACTACTAAATTCCACACATTTTAAAAACCACTGGCAACTTTAAAAAAAAAACCAAACTCCCCCCAAACTTAAGCTGACTACAAGGATATGAAAAAATTAATAAGCACCTCTCTTTTACTACTAGTGTTCTTGTAAAATTTAAACTACTTTGTCCTGGCTTTTTCTTTTTTCTATGAGAAGTATGTATAAGGTGATCTGGTTTTATGGAAATCATTGCTTAGATATATAATTTCAAAAAAGATCCTGTTGCAAGGGACTAGAATATAGATATGAAACAGACTAATGGAGCAAAAGACTAAAAATTCCTAAATGCCAAGATCAGCTTACGAGAGAGACAAACTGAGTCATAAATGCCTGTTATCTGTCTGGAGAACACATCAGCTCAACTACATCCTAACCTGCAGTTAAACGCCAACAAAAAGGAAAGAGCAGCAAATGCACAACAGAAACGAGCTGCAGAGCAAGGCTGATGTATCAGACAAGTGGGTTACAGGCAGTGAGATGAAATTCAATACTGACAACAAGTCACATGGAACAGCAATAAAAGGCACAGAGACACCCTGAGGAATACCAAACTGGAAAACAAGTCCAGAAGCGTTCTGTTTGGTTGCAAAGGTTTTTTTAAAATTATACAAGATAGACAGCAGGGAATCCTTGCTCTGCACTGGCCGGAGTCCTTCAGAGGGCTTTTTTGATACTGGGTCCTGTGTGTGTGCACAAAAACCTGGTACATGGAAGGGAGCCTTAAGTCTTTCAAAAGGCAAGTGACAGAACTGCACCAGTTTTGGGATTCTTGACAGTTTCTTAAGGGATAAAAACACCATGTGGTCATAGGACACACTGGTCAAGCGGGGATTACAACTTTAACACCTACTCTAGCAGCAGTTTCCAGTAGGCAATGTTGGCAAACTTTAAGGAGGTATAGAACATGTGTGGCTCAGAAGAGTCAGGAAGCACCACTGGGCTTATTGTCTTGGAGTCCAAGCAGGTCCCGGGAGAAACTCAAATAGTAGCCAGAGGTGACCACATAAGAGGCCAATGATGACCCCAACTAAACAAAGGTATAGTTTAAAAGATACTGCAGCTTTCTGTGTATATCCAAGAGTAGGCAATACATTTTTTCCTCTTTTTTGACATAAACTACTTCCAGGAAGAATACTGACATAATTAATTTTGACTTACATAGAAAGGAGTGTTGCTAAATGCTCTTTTGGGCAAAAGCAGAAAAGACAGGTTGTCAAAAGGTACATTCAGGATTCAGGGAAGACTTGCTGGGTGGTGTGGTATTAACAAGTCTTCAAGTCTCAGTACTGAATCTGGTCTCTGGATTACACTTTCTGAGCTTCCTTGACAGATGGCCAATGTTATCAGCCTTTGCTGTGAAACAGGAATGCTCCTATCCATTTTCTAAGGAATAAAATGGAGGAACAATCGCAACTAATCAGAAGATTCTAACTGGAGAAACTTGTAAGCATTCCTGAAATCATCTATAGAACTACACAATCTTCACTTGAATTAAATTTGGAAAAACTCATTAGAAACTGCATTTAAGGAAGCATCCCTTCTCAGGGGAGGAATTAATCCACTGGGATCCCTCTGTTACAGAGCCATTACATGATAACCAAAACCTGAATGATGTGGTTATACTCATAAATTTATCGTAGATTTATACAGAGTGGGACCACTTCTGAGAACTAGAAAACATATCTGACCAAGATAAAATAATTCAAACATTCACACAGAAAACAGAATTATAGAAAATGCTTTTTAAAAAAAAAAAAACCACAGGAGTTCAAGACCCTACCTGTTTCACTGCAAATTTTAACAGGTAACTGTTATTCATCAAGACAATTTAAAGTATCTCCTTTGTTTTGAAATACAGAGAAAAGTACTGGCCCAACAGAGGTTCTAACAAAAAAAGAACCAAATCCTTCTCAAAAGATACTGCATAGTTAGTGTACACTTGAAGACTTAAATTTCTCTTGTTTAACAAGATAACTTCTCTCCTTGAGTTACTACAAATCCCAGAAAGACTGTGGGCACAAAGTTCACCAGGACTCTGAGCTGGGTGTAAACCAGAAGTCTCCTAAATTGCACAACACATGATACCATGTCAGCTCCCAAACATGGATGCAGATCATTCTAAAAGACAAAGTCTTCTAGATGGTGGGGGTTTTTTCCTAAAACCATTTAAGAAGATCCTGCTGAACTAAATTCTTCAAAGTAAAAGAAACATCCAACACATTCTTAATGATAACTGAGAGTGCTGTTGGTGTTGTAGACCAAAATGGAAGAACAGGAAGAAGATGGTTTTCACTTTAGATTCAGTGGTTCTGTCAGACAGTAATTTAGTTTATAATTGTATTAACTGAAACACATACAGCAGCTTTGGCAGCAAAACAGAAATGCAATACCACAGGAGCTGTGCTGGAGCTGTGCAGTAATCTGACAGCTGGTGACAGACAGACTGGCCTTCCAACACACTTTGTCAATCAATACAAGCCTCAACCAAGAGGGCAACTATCACAATATAAAATAAATTAGCAAAGTTATATAACAGCCTAAAGAGTCCTACCTCTCTGACAGGCTTCCATGCGCTTGGCTTCATATGGCAGGACCCTGTTAGTCCAGCTGAGTTATCAGCTGGAGACAATGGATTAAGATGGGATCCAGTGCCTGCCTTGCCTGAAGATTCAGAGTCTCGGGCACAGTGCAGACAGAAAGCCCCTGTAGTAGCAGCAGTACTCCAAAGGCAAAAAATTCTGTGTCTGCTTCTTCTTTGTTTACCAGATTTCTGACTCATTCTGGAAAAAGTAATTTTCTTGAGATACAATGAAAGAGAAATATGAAGAAATGCTCTTATCCACTCTGAACAAGAGAGAGCTGTGAGAGAACAGGTGAGAGAAAGTGGAACCTAAACCCCTGTGGCAGGAAGCAGCGCCTGCAGGTTCAGTGCTTATCACCACTGCCCCGGGTGGTTAACTGAGGTAACCAGCACTGCAGGCACACACACGGCTTGGGAAGGAACCAGCACAGCCCAGGCTCTGGCTGCTTGTCTTCAGGAGAGGAGAACCACTGGCTACAGCAGAGAACCAGCAAGATCCTAACAAAACCTACATGACATTACACGAGGCATGTCAGATATTCTTAAGATTTATTGATATTAATAAGATTCTAAAACTGCATGTCTCTAAAATGTCAAGGAAACTTCACAGTCTTGAGAAGTTTCTGCCTCTGCCATACACAGAAAATGCTTACAAAATGAAGCAAAGGTTCCAGAGACAGCCCCTTAACGCTCAAGTTTAAACTATTACAAATTTCCTACTTTTTAGCCTATTGATCAGAACAGACAATAATGCATTTCTCTTACAGAAAAAATTCATACCATTTTTATCACTGCTACAATGCTACCTTATGGAAAATGCAACCAGTGGAAAAACTAAGATTTGCAAAATAAATTCATGCTTTTACAAATGTGTGGTATTACATAGCTAAAACTCAAGAATAATAAGGAAACTTAGTACAGTAAAACTCATGTTTAAATTTCAGAATGTGCTTTCTTATAGTAGAAGTCATTCAAAGCACATACTATTTAAAGCTGCTTTCTCACGATTTCATCTCAGTATTAGCTGCACTATATAAATATTTAAAGATATCAAAATATAGAAAGGATTATAAATATCATTCTAAAAAAATCAGGTTTTGCAAGAAGTACAATAAAAGGGGGATTAGGGTAGACACCTGATTTTTTTTAATCATTATCTTTTTAATGCATCGCACAATACCTCTATGTTGTTGCCTGATTAAACATAGCACTTCACACATCCTAGAACTACATCCATTATTTTATGTGACTTTCAAAGCAATAGTCCAGGACTAATTATACAGTAAAACTTTTATCAAGATCTTAAAAGGAAGATACACAAAGTGAAGAAATGACTGAGTTAAAATTCACAAAAGCAGTTGGCAAGTTCTGAAATTTAAATATAAGGTTTTGAAATGGATAAGTGGAGTTGGGAGGGGGTTTCTGTCCCACTCCTTCTCCTTTTTCCTAAAACATTTTCTAGAAAACAGAAGTCCAAATTAGCACAGTATATTCAAAGAGCTAAAGAATTTTTCAGTATCCAATGACAGAAGCAGCTCATACTCAGTGATGTGCTAAAAATAACCTCAATGCACTGCTGTTAGAACCAGTTTAATGACATGTGAGTTTCAGACAAATCACTTTCTGGATTTTGTAGCACAACAGGGGCCAAATACTGCCCACAGTTAAAACGCTTTCTGAGACATGATAGCTGGATTCACTGTGAGAAACAGGAGCTTCTGAGAGCTCTGGAAAGATAGTGGGGGGAAAGCGGTGCCCTGGCTACAGCTATCTTCGTGGATGCAATCTGCATATCTCTTGTTAGAGCAGCACTTCAAATTACCCTGTATTTTTTATTTGCATAACCATGTATTTACTAAGCTCATGGTACAGTTTTTCACCCTTGCAATTATAAATTTGTTGTATGCTTGGTTTTATTGTTATCTTCCATTTTATACCACAGATTTGGCTTTTATTACAGAAATCAATAAATTTGCTGACAAAAATTCAAAGACCAAATCCCAATCAAATTCCTTGCTTCTTCTCACTGAGTGACTATCTCCTCACCCCAGAAAATGAGTAGGAAGAAACAATAAAAGCCTCAAATTCCTAAGCATGTTAAATCAGCTTCCCAGACTCCTGAAGGAGACTGGTGTCATTAGTGGGGCACAATGCACTCGGGTACACGTGCATTCTTTTGGGCAGAGACCAAGTGATAACCACAGCAAAAAGCAGCACTACTGTATCCACTATCAACTTCATCTTTGCTTCTTTGGGGTACAAGATCCTCCATTCAGAAAAGTCTCTTCTTTGGGAGAAGTCCTCTGACTACCTTGCTGGGTGAGGGTGATCCAAACAGGTCCCAGAGCAGGACAGGTGTGTGCAGCCCCATCTGCAGGGGTTGCTTCTCTTTAACCGGTAATAGAGAGAGCTAAGCAAGTATGACCATTTCATGCCCTTCAAGAAAGCCAAGCAAATGAAGGGACAGCTAAAACTCGGGGCTTTGTAGCAGATTTACAGAGAAGGAGGAGACCAGTACTTTGAAAACCATCACACTGATTATGTATCTGTTAAAAATCATGATGTCACAACAACAAGAGAAAATAAAGTCCATGATCACAAGTTCCTCATATGCAATTATTTATTTGGACTCTGCAAATGTGATTACATTCAAATGATGGGGATGTGTCTTAAATGAACAAATAAAAGACATCAAGAATTTTCTGAATGTTACAAAGCAGAACACAAACTGACAGGAACTGAAAACCAAAATTGCACCACAATGAACAATCTTCAAATGTCTTCTTCTCTCCCTGAGGCTAAAACAGCTGCAATGGGAGGATAAGGTATGAGCACAGTACAGCATCTTTCCAGAGGAAGTGGCTTAAACAAGCTCTTATGTTTTCAGTGCATTACTTCTGAATATGCTCATTAAGGGTTTTTTTAACACTTCAAAATATTTTATGGTTTTTTCCTTCTCCTTCTGGCCATGAACATATATAAGCAGTTTTTTTAACAGAAGAACTGTCAGAGCTATGTAGAAATTTGGCAGGCTTTCAGAGAGGTAAGCAGTCTTTCATAGCAGAAAAATAGAACAAAAACCTAGAATATTTACAGAATCACAGCTTCAGTTTGAACAAATCTCAGGATCTTTATCTGGTCCAACTCTCACTCAAAGCAGAGACTATTCCATATTTTATTTATCAGCAAATTTCTAGGCCTGACTAGTCAGTCCAACTGCAAGTTTCAAGCATTCTAACATTACTTCTTCAAGCATTAAACAAGAGCAACTATAATATTTATTCAAAAGGCTAATACTGTAGATTTTTTAAAAAAAAACCCCAGTACTTATGTCTACTTAATGCATCACTTCCAGTTGTATAACGACCCATTAGAGAAACTGCAGGATCTGTCTTCCACATCATGCACATTTGCAACAAGAAAGTGAAAATCCCCCTCTACACTTCCTATTCATTGTTTACTCCAAATTCATAAGCAAAAAAAAAAAAAAAACACAGGTAAAAACAAGCAGACTTCAGAGGAAGTGCCAGTTTATCATCTTTGAAACAACTACCAACAGATATAAATTATCATAACAAAATTACAGTGTCTGAGGATAAATGTTTTCTTTTTTTACAAGTTTCTGTAGTATTTCAGGTTAAACGACATCTTGGCTAATGATGAATTTCACTTGGCAGTAAGCAAAACAAACCTGATCTCACATTTTTAAATAATACTGACATCTCAGCATTGTTCCATAGATCTTTCTTTGCTGTATTATCCAGATACACTTATTTTCTAATGCAAATAAGTTTAAACTCCTTTCAATATGAACTCTAAGAACTCAGAGCCACACAGTTAAGACTTAGCTTGCTTATTTTTACCTGACTTTCAATAATGATTAATAAAAGCATCACTTAGAGCAGATAGATATTGAAGCTGAAAATGGTCATGTTTTTCTTACAGACTGCACTATTAGATGTACCTTCTGTATGTAAGGAAGGCATTCCTTCATCTCATTTATGGATTGTTAGCAGCCAAAAAACCTAGAAAGCTATTACAGACTAGAATTTTATATGCTACCCAGAGTTAAGGTTTTAAATCATTTAATCCTTTAGATACAATTCCTTAACCATTAAATACTTATTTCTTATTTGATTTGACAACTTGCTAGAGCAATAAATTGATATTCCTTAACTACGTTACTCCCCTCCAGAGCCAGGCAGCAGAACGCAAAGCACATTTTTTAATATTTCACTATTTCATTAAAATATCTCCTAGTTAAACTTGCTGGAGGCTCATCACTTGCAAAATAACTTAAATAAAAATCAGACCTCATTTAATGTTTCCATTTTCCTGCTTTAATGCTAGAAATTATACAGAGGGCTGTAAAGTATGAAAATGAAAGCAGACAGAAAACACCATTCATAAATAAGAGATTATATGAAATCATGCATATATAAATAATTGCTATTTCTGACTAGCAAGTAAGCAGAAAACATGCAGACAGAATCACTTTAACAAGTGGCACATTACCTGGGTGGAGCTGGCAGCAACAGAAATGCAGTCAATGAACCCATGTCTCCGAGTGAAAAAGGCCACAATCTGCTGCCACCGGGAAGGCTCATTCCGTAACTCATCTGTTGAGCCTTTCTTTGCCCACTGCTTCTGCTTTGGGCCTGCAGAGCTGTGGCTTGAGCCAGTGTTGCCTCGACTGGCACGAGAATAGAGGAGTGTGTTATTTCCGAAAATGTAATTCATCTCTGCAGCTCTGCAGGTGGTTGCCAGGCAGTCTTAATTCCCTACCAGCTGCTGAGTGGTGAATGAGCAGGAAAAAAAAATGCAGATAGAATTACAGCAGCATCATTTACTAACCAGGAAAACAAAATTCTTGCTAGCTGATGGTATTTTTCTTCCAAGGCTTTCCACGCATTACATCCCCTCTCTACCTGTGATTACAACGATGAGTATAATCCTGAGTAATTCGGAAAAAAGAAAAAAAAAGAGAGAAAGAAAGAAAGGAAAAAAAGGCAAGCAAAGGTTTTCCTTATTTTTCCTTTTCGGAACCCACAGGATGAAAACCTTGCTTTCTCTTCCTAGCTGACAACAGATATTTAAGGGAAACTGGGTAGCAGGTACAGTACAACATTACATATTCACAGCTATGAGGATGGTGGTGGATGATAACAGCTACTGGGTGGAGAAAGCACAGATCAAAAATAACCAAGTTTCAATCACTGCCTGTAGAAAGATCCAATAGCATCTTTTCACTTCCTTGCTTGCATAAATTATGAACCTGAAGCAAACAAAACAGGGAGCACACAGTGTAACTGCACTTGCTCACTGATTCTGTCTTTCTGAAAATATTCTACAGAGCAGAAACACTTTACCATGCTCAAGACAAGGATTTAAGAACCCACTTCTTTAGTGCATAAAATAACTATAGAGCGATGAAAACACGGTACCACAAAGCACTAATATTGTGTTGGGTATCAGAGGGTGTCTAGTGAGGTTGTTCTACTGTGGTTTCAGGTTTTTTAATCAGCAAGATTAGAGAGACCAAGATAAAACGCTAAGAGTACACACTGTTGTTCTTATTCTGTAAATAATCTGTCATGTTCATAACCCCTATTTCCAAATTTCTGTGACTACTATTATGAAAACAATAAATATATATGTTTATTGTGACCCAATATTATTTCTCAGTACTACAAGAGTAGTTAAAAAATGAAAAATTCTTACTATTCACTAATGACTTTTCAGTAAGATTATTTTGATTTCCCAAGCACATGACAAGTGTTATTGCTAGAAGTGTGCATTTTTTCTGCTCTCTTCACAGTAAAGAACACACAATAATCATCTAACAGATCATATGGAATGTCAAGTTACCTTACAGAAGTCACCATTCAAATTTTTATAGGCAACTGTTTTAAAAATCCCCTCCAGCTCACATGAGAGATGACTAATGAAATCAGTGAAGCGTCAAGGGTTTCAGTACAAGCCAATCTCTGGAAAGCCAAGGCAAAATGATGACAATAGTTGGTGGTATATTTCTGTGGTCATAATCACTGCACCAGGGCAAACATTTTAAAAAAGCAGCAAACTCTCCATATGATGAACAAAGGAAGAAAAATTCCTTACAATGAGGCCACAGATTACAACCACTTAATTCTAATTCTGACTCATGATGTGCATTTTAGTACAGATTACCAAATTCCCCCACATACTCTTCGGGGTGCAATATAATCTTCTGCTTAACAAATTCTGACTGACAGCTGTCCTACCCTGTGAAACAATTTTTTCCCGAGAGCTTATATTACAAGCAGAAATAATAGTCCATTAATTGAAATCTGTCACAGTAAGATCAATGCACCATTTACTCCTAGTCACTAGTACAGCTCAATAACAAACCACATGCCAATATTCTCAGCACACCTTTCAGACAGACTTTATTAATATTTATAAAATACAATGGCTTATCAGTGCAAGTCATATGAAAATCAGTCTGACTTGTGCAGTGTCCTCAAAACTATGAACATAAGAGAGATAATGGAGGTAGAGAAATGCCTGCAACACAGTAGATACGATGATCCTTTTAAATGGACAAGCTTTTTATAATGAGAATTCTTTTCACAAGAAGACTGCAGCCCTACCTGAGCCCTACCTTTTTCCAGACACAAAGAAAATGTCTAGTCTGAAAATGGGATGAATTTATTACTGGAGAAATGTATTAATCCTTGGCTATGATTGAAGGTATTTGCAACAAGCGACAAATTACATGCTTTGAGTTCCCAGTCTTTCTATAAAGAGTCAAGGCAAATATATTTACCTTTTTCTACATATGGCCTTGAATGTCCACACTGCTGTCCTTTTTATTAAATATCTCAGAGCACAAGAATTAGTATACCTTTTGAAAAAACTTCAAGAATTCATTTCTCTCTCTCTCCATAGGCTCCACATGGAAAGTCATATGGAAGAGCTTCACTTAAAATTCTGACAGGAAGTACCACAATACATGGACTAGCAATGTACCAAGTATGTGTTTTTGTTACTATTTTATCCATCTGAAGACAAGAGCGCTTTGCTGTGTTTTAAGGCAGTTTCTTTCAAGGATGATTCCCACCCAGACAACGATCAACTATGGCATCACTGACACAGAGATTTTGGAAATCAGCACTTCAGGAAAGCAACATATGCACAGAAAAACTTCCTGAAAGTGAAGCAATGCTGCTTTAATTTCAATGGAGACAGAAATCCAGAAAAGTACTTAAGGAAGAGGTTATGCAATCTCGCTGGTGATGCAAGACAGCAATCTGTGTCACCTACACTCCATATGGATGGGAATGGTATCGAGCAAGATTTGCTGACGCCTAAGCAGATACAGTTGCAGTTATTTGTAGAAGGAGCCTGTACTGTGGGGATGAGACAAACCCCCATTTTTACCAGCTACAGAGCAAACTGAAGATAAAGGCAAGGCACAGCTCTAGAGATGGCACAACATCAGGATAACGCAAGGAGTCCAGATTAGAAGAATGATCACTGTACAGTTAAAAAAAATGGGAGGCAGTAAAAATAAGGGCTCATTTCAACAGAGGGTAAAAGACCTACAAGGAAAAAACTGAGAAAGTTCTATTTGGACAGAAAAGGGAATATCCAGAAAAAAGGAGAATCATCAACAGATGTGGCAGCTGGAACTGCATCTGTGAATGACTCTCGCCAGAGTCAAGAGGTACAACAGGGATGCTCATCATGGAACCTCAGGAAGTCCTAAAAGGAGCAGAGACCTTCCATCATAAGCCTTTTTTATGTTCTAGATATTGAACTGATGGTGATAAAGACAAAGTAAACAAAACATGGCACACACCAAAACAAACAAAAACCCCAAACTATTGCAAGGCAAGAATTGACAACTTGCAGATTGAAAAAAAAAATTAACAAAATAAAAATCAAACACATGTGAAGAATCCCCTTCCAAAACAAAGCATCACATAAAGATTTCTACATTAGTAAACATACCTTTGTACAATTTAATAAATTTACTGCAACATTCATCTGCATTTCTAGTGGCTGTAGAGTAACATGGTTTGTTCTCTGGCCAGTAACAAGATGCAGTGATCACAGTGGTGACTAAATGTAAATATCAACATCAAATTCCTGGACTAGAACTCCTCTGACTTTGCACCTAAGCAAATTCATGTTATCAGCTTGCTGGGACAAGCTAAAACATGACATAAGACCATATTTTAATCTCTAAGATAAAGGTTTCCTGGACATAACTTTAAAAGCAGAATACATACCTATAAATTAAAAAGGCACAGTAACAAAAACTGTTTGTAAACAGAAACAGCAGTTTCATCTCTATTACCCTTCTAAACAAAAAGCAACAACTCCCCTGAAGCATTTGAAAAGTGTCTTACATTAGTTTTGCTACCATCCAGCTAAACAGAATATTGGCTAAAATACACATGGACCCTAAGGAATAAACTGATAGACTTAACAGGAGAAATTCAAGAATCACCTAAAAATGGCAGGAACTTATTTCCAGTATCATTTAGGTTTTGACAAAAAAATAGAGACAAAATGTGCAGAACTCCATTTAATTATTCAAACATAAGACTGTGCAATTTTAACTCTCCAGTGATGGGAACAAAAACAACACTGAAAATGTAGATACAAGCTCATGTTTATGTCTTACATTTTTCAGAACTCCAGATTTAATAAACTTTCACTAGCATAACAAATTTAAGTCTCATGTAACAAGCATATAAAATATTCTAAGCCCAAGCCCAGGAGCTCAGGATTCAAATACCATTGAAAAAAATTGTTAACCCTTTTTGCAAAGATATGCTAGAAAGTCTGCCTTAGCTTTTAGTTGAGACAGAACTGAAGGACAGTTCTTGATCAGGTGTGATTCACATACGTCACACAGTCAATAGAAAGCACATATTTTAGTGCTGAAACTAACTTATAAGTAAACACTCCAGCATGATTATTCTATAATGATACATTTTGGTACAAATATTTAATATAAAAATATTATTACCTTGTTATTCATACTGAGACAACCTACCAATCTAGGCAGATTAAACTGCCTCGTCTTCCGCACCCTGTTCATGAATCTCCTGCCCATCTTTTTAGCACGCCAGACTGATAAAAACATCTTGTGTTTAATGCAAGTTCCTCTAGGTTTGCTTCAGTCATCAAAATGAACCCAACTGCACCGGGAGCTGAGGGAAAATCTCGGGTAAAAACAGTGTAACCAGTTATTAAAACCACTTGATGTTGATTACTGTATCTTAGGGTGCTCTAATGTTTGGATTAATCCACAGTCCATCTGTTACAGTTTTTCCTTCTTGTCTCTGTTGACAAGAATTTGTTGAGCAGATCCATATGGAGGAAGGGGCAGATTTGGTCAACTGCTTCTTACTATAAGACACAAACTGACATCCTTGCATATATTTGCACACTCTTCAATTACAGGAAGTTTAAAAGTAGGAACCTATAAAGAACTTGGGCAATGCATTTTAATTAAATACTACATGATGATTCCTCTCAAGTGTGGCCACTAAAGTACAATACCAGCCTAAAAATGACTATGTCTGAGGGTATGTTAAGGCTTTTCTTTATAATTCTCTATATTCTAGGTATGTTCCTCACACCAGAACCACTGCCTTTCTGCTGAAGATGGTAAAGCTTTACAGAGTTCTCAATTTAGAAAAGAGTAACAGATTGCAGCCTTCTCAGAGTCATAACCTATCCTGCAAATTACATGTCAACTGATCTTCAATTTCTAAATGGAAACAGCATCTTCATTTCCAGGGTAATCTTACCTACCTTCTCAGACTGAAGCAGGACAAGAAAATGAACAAGGCAGAGAGGAAGTTAAAATTACTTTGACTGCTGGCCTGTTGGCTAACCTTGAACCTGCACAATTCAAATCATAAGGACCATTATAGTCTTTCTGCGAGCAGAAACACTCTCCTAATGAGCAGAAAGGGCTACTTCAACAGAAGCTCCACAAACTCCAAAAGGCTTCTGGAGAATCCCTTGAGGGAACAGATGGGACTGGAGGGGAAGACACATCAGGAGACAGAAAGAAGGGAACCTATTAAGTTTATCAGCACAAGATTCAGGTTTAAGTGGAAAGCAGATTGTCCTGTACTGAAGGAAGCATGTGTGAATATGCACATTTATATAACAGCTACTTCCATATAGATTAATGGGAAGGAAATAAATAAAGGTGCTTGTTTGCAATTGAAGACACAGGGCAGAAGAGACAAGCCATGTATGCTGTAATACCTTTATTGATGTAGCAAGAAACCAAAAGACTATCAGCAGGTGAAAGATTATTCCAAAAGTCAGAGGCTGGCTGTAGATCACTGTGTTTAGGGTTATGACTATCACCTGCTAATTTATAGTTCTGAATATAATTTTAATTTCTGGGATAATCATGCCCTAGTCATTTTCATAATTTTGGAGACTCAGTGCTACTGACTGTAGTCTCACTGGTACCTCCTGGCTCAGCTGTTTTCCAAGCTGAGGGGTCAAACCAGCTCATCCTCCACAGTACAGCAGCTGCCCTCTGCCTCTGACCACTCTTATTCTTTTATCTGCCATTTCTGAATTGGCCTCCTTAATCACGATAATTAATGTGCAGATTTCTACAGTGATAAAATAATGCAGTTTTGTTCCCATTTGCTTCCTTGTATTCTATTTGGGGGTTTGACTGTAAATTGAATATTGAGATCATTATTCCATTGATCTGTTATAAGCCTGAGCTCTCATTCCCCCAAGATGATGCAATCAGAACACAAGTTCTTCCGAGATCCTTCTGGTAACCTCCATCTATCAGGATTACCAATTCTTTCTTAACCTTTACTTTCCTTTTGTTGTTGGTTTGGTTTTGGTGGGGCATTTGTGTTGGTTTGGGGGTTTTTAACTGTTAAATCCCCAAATTATTATTTTATTATTTTGTGACACCTTAAGTTTCTCTGTAAACTTTTTTGAGGAAGTCTCTTGTGTGCATCTAAGAAAACCTAGAAACCTACATCAACAAGATGATCTTTGTGCACATGCTTTAAGGGATTTATACAGCAGAAATTCTCTTTTCAATGCATTCATTGCTTTCTCATCTCTAATTTCTTCACATGCCCATTGATTCTGCATTTCAGAACAGTTTCACTGTGTTCTGCCAGTATAGAAATGAGAGCGAGCTCCCATCTCTCCTCTCCCTTCTGGAATCTATTTTAAGAACAAGCACCTTGCCATAATTCATTCCTGTGATACCACAGTAGGGATAAGTAGACTGTTATACAGCACTGCAGCACTAATAGATAAGCAGGTTCAAATCAGGGTTAATTTAAAACCATTAAGCTTAAATACCATTAGGTCCTGGAAATACTTTTCCAAAGATGACTAAACATGAAAAAAACCAGGAATACACTGAGTGAGCACAAGACATTTCTTTCACAGAGTAAAACTACAGCTACACTGCTGCACTAGGATTACAAAGTCTGTTTGGAGGTGGTTTGGGTATCCCTGACACACTGTTAGACACTTGTTTGAAGTGACGTGTTCACTACACTAGGCACGCGATATGGGGCACAGAAACACAAGCTGCTGCTTTTCTAAGCAAGTCAAAAAGTAAGGCTAAAGGACACTCTTCTCGCCCAACAGGCACACAATCCTAGCATTAGGCCAAACAAAATGCTCAACTAATCCACTGCCTCTCCCCTCAGTGAATAGTGTAAGCATAGACCAATCCTTCCCTTCCCAATACACCATCCCAACTCCAACAGAGATTCACAGAGCCAAAGAAGGTAAATGCTGGTTTACTGCTTTTATTCTAATAAAGAACTACTTGCACTCTCACGCAAACTGAGCCTGAATAAGTTTAATTTTCCCCAGATCTGACACTACAAGGTGAACACAGATAAAGCACAGGGTCATGGACATGGGGCACAGCTACAGCTTCAAGGGTATTCACCTAGGCAAAAAGACTCCTTTAGTCAAGACCTGGAGGTAAAACTTACACCTTTCTTCTCAATGGGGAACTGTATTTCAGCTTAGTTTGAAATATTTCACTGTTCACAGACAGGAAAACAGTAACTCATTTGCATTTAATGTCATAATATTATGAAGTCATAGTTTTATTCACTGAAATACGTTTATATAACACCAAAAGACTCCTCTAATGTGCTTTAAATGGTCAAACAACTCTAATCCACAAGTCTAACACATGTTTAAAATATCTCTGGTACAGAGAAGTGGGGAATTTTAGTGCATTACCTGAAGCACAAGTGCTCTAGCAGAACGTAGCAGCACTCAGACAGAGTGACAGGTCTATGCAGAGATCAAACAGGCAGCAGTGAGAGGCTGATCACTGCTCTGCCCCATCTGCTCAGCATTGACTGTTCCCAGCATCACCAGTACAGAGATCACCATTCCCTGCAGCCAAGAGCATGCACAAAATATGGACAAGAGTCCACAATTATATAAATTAACATATTTCCCACCACCACCTCCAACCTATTTTTCACAATTCCGAGACTGTTCTGCTACTCCACTAATGATTGCACAAAGCTATCCTAGAGATACCAAACACTTAATCAGTAGAATGCCTTTAGTTCCTTGTGGATGTACTACTCAGTAAGTAGAGTTTTCAAGTATAGCATGAATAAGCAATTTTTGATCCCTTACTAGACTAACAGAGCTGGTACCATGTTCAAACTAAGACATTTCTCTCAGCTGTCCACATGTGTAAGGAACAGACAGAGTACAGGCATTTTCCT